>BSBM01000566.1:2895000-3312500 GCA_027924585.1 Larix kaempferi
CAAGATTCATCCTTCCCATTTTATGGAAGTTGAATTGATGGCAACTCTTGGCTCAATTTTGTGTTAATTGGATGTTCAATAGTAAAATGCCTACAACTGAAGTATTGGTTGTGGCACAATCAATAGTCGCAGCAACCAAAACCTTCATCGCATTGTCGCTTATGTACAATGCTACTTTGGCCTCATTACCTTAATCATTGGCATTAGCTATCACATAAGCTATTGCATTCTCGATATTTATTCCCCCCCCCCCCCCCGCAATGCTTACAGTTAAATGGAAATCCATTCCTGCCATCAGTCAATTGTCTAGTATTAAGTTATCAACATATATCCTTCATAAAGACTTTATACCCCCTATAGATATATTTATGCAACTTAACAGTTTCAATTTGAGAATTCTTCCAATCCTATATTATTTCATATAACACAAAATCAATTGCTTCTAACTTCTTCTTGACCTGGACAATCTCCATGTCTTTGATTTCTAGGTACTTTCCTATTTCAAAATCCAGTTTCTTTCCACCATAACTAATCATATGACTTTATTTTCCATGTTTCCTTGTTCTGAAATAGCATGTCGAAATGTTATTTGCAAAATTGAATTGCTAAAATATTCAATCATCATATACACATTCAACAAAATGATCCCATAATTTCAATATCTAAGTACAATTTCTTCCACCAAAAAACAAAAACAAAAACTAAATTCCATTAATATGGCCACTCCTACCAATGGTATTGACCATGTATGCCGCATAGAATCGTCCATAGGCATATTATAAGCCTTCAACAAATATTACCTAAAATTGCAAAAAAAAATATACACAAATGTGACATCTTGCAACAGAAGCCTACAAATCTCATAATTATGAAGCATCAACTTAGCAAGATTGATTCAAATACACCAGAACCAAAACTCTGTACATTTTGCATTGCCTTGTGCTATTAAAATTTGTTGTTACTTTGCTTTCTTTCAAACCATGGAATTTGGCCAACAAATTACAATTTTTCCAAACATGCAAATATGACACACACCACAACTTCATGTTCTTCGACCTGGCAATTGGACTTTCAATACTTTATCTAAAGCTCTAGAAAAAAATCACAATAGTGGTTGTTGTCAATAACCAACCCCTTTACAAATCCATGGAAAAGGTTCCAGAATTTCTACTATCAATGGAAGAACTTAGGTAAATGCATACAGCCCATGTCTCGACAATTTTATGTTTTTCAACTTCCATTTTTTTAATGTCGGCATCTCATTAATCATGTAGACTTAAACTAGGAAATATTAAATGGATAAATTTATTTCTTTGATTGTTTGGGCTTCATGGAAAACATTTGCAACATTCAACCTTTATGTTTGTGTGCACAACTCAATTGTCAAAATGCATAGATTTTCAAGTGAGCTTAAGTAAGACTGCACATACTTCATAGAAATCGTTGCATCTTGTTCTTGAAACATAAACCATGTTAAAGTGAACTGCATATTAGTTTATATAACCGATCATTACAACAATCATAACTGCATACTTGTTTGAATAACATGCCAATGTTTGATGCACAATGGCTTTTTTTCATTTAAAAAAAGTTTCTCATTATCTTTTTTGCAATATGCAGGAAAAAAATATCACCAATTCTATTGCAGCATCGATCATGCCACCGTGAACTGGAATTTTGGAAATGGCTGCCATTTTTGGGTATTCAACCATAAAGCAACTACTCTTTTTTTTTTTGCAAGCAAGATTTTGCACGTTGACATCTCCTCCTCGTTTACTTTATTTGGCTTTGACAACAAAGAAAACTGAACCAATTTTTTGTTAATGTTATGTCATATTTAAATAGCTCTTTCTTACATGTACTCAAATCCTGGGATGACAACAGTCAAGCTTTTGTCATTGCTCTTTAAAACTATGCCACATCATTTTGTTAATATGTACAGACTTTCAAATTTGCAAGAATATATGATCGTTCAGTTACCAAACTCTTCTTTTATTACATGATCACTTTTTTTCCTGTTTTAAAGCTATAATTTATTTCTCTTCCATCAAAATACAACCACTCTATGCATGAAAATGACTATAATTTTCTATTGTTAATAGTTGCGGTGTAATTGTTTGCTTCCATGTTAATTCATAATGTTCACAGCCAAATTGTTTTTCTTTGAATATTTTTTTTCTAGCTATGTTCATTATACATGGAAATAGAATTTTTCTTTTCCCAAAATTGGAGATCTGCTTTCTTTTACAAAAACCACGCTTTTGCAACTTTTCATACACGCACCTCCTTTTTTACTGTTGCAATCCATCAACCCACAAAGGTGCAATGTTGGGGACATTGCCACCTCATGGCTCTTCTTCTCTTTAGTTTTGCGAGTTAGAATTTGTCTCCAGAATTTCTTAGGATCCATCTTAGAGAGGTGTAAAAGCTTCTCTTGTTTATTATTTATATAGGCCCTTTTTTATTTTAATGAGGGATTTGTACTTGTTTATCTTGTCAACTTTTAGGGACTCCTCAATAGCTTCTTTGATTTCTATTCTTGCGATTTGACACGCTTTGTCATACCAAGCTTTGGTCATTCTATTTCTATTTTTATACGACACTTCAATAGAAAAATTGTTAATGGAAGAGGAGAAGCTTGTAGATAAATTATGATAAAGGTATTCTATATTGCCCCTACTAGATAGAGGATACAAATTATTATTTAAATCATTTCGAAAAATATCAACTTTACTGTTGTTGAAGATTAAGTACTTTTGACTTTGAGAGTTTGTTTCTATGGGACTACTATGCATCAAAAAGTTGAGAGTTAAAATTAAAGGTCTATGATGTCATGTTCATGGTCATTTAAAATGTCAAAATTTATTATTTGGTTGCTTAAAGGGATATCAGAAATGACATAGTCAACCACACTACATCCGAGCCCATGAATGCAAGTCATTCAACTAGAATTAGGCCATTTGATAAGTCCGTTGCAGATAATTAGATCTTCAGCACTATAGAGCTTCATTAGCTCATAACCAAACATATTTTCCCCTAAATATTCATAACTTCTTTTGTAGTTGATAGCTAAAGCAAGGTCTTCGTCTAACGATATAGGATTAGGGTTGGAAGCATTGCTTAAGACAATAGCTTGGTTACTAGTTGTTCGAGCATTAAAGTCACCCATTGAGAGGATATTGCCTTCATTTCTTAAACTATAAATATCATGTTCAAGGCCATTATAAGGACAAGTTTTGATCTAAATTGTCCTTCTTATAAAAGCTAGAATTGATAGTCGCAAAATAACAAATTGCTAGAAATATTTTTTTATCATTAATATATGTAATCTCCATCCATATGTACTGGTTGAACAAATCTTTCTTATGGAGCCTAACATGAGGGGAAACATTCTTCCTAATGTAACAAGCTATGCCTCCAATTCCTTGTTAAATGTACAACATCAAGAGACATTCTCCAAACCAATCTTGTGCAACCAAGATTGATCCTACCGTATAGAGGTGCGCACTTTGATTGCCTTCTGTGTAAAGGTTATTCCTCATGTATAGAGGTAATTAATCAAAGTAATGATGTTGTAAAGTCTTGTTGGACAAGGCTCCGGACTTGTGTGTCAAAAGTCACGATTCTCATGTGAACCTTCCATATAAAGGTGTCCATGGAATGGACCTCTTGTATAGAGGTGGACCTTCCGCATAAAGGTCATGCTTTACTTGTTAAAAGCATTTAATGTTGTGTGATGTATTATTAACCATGATCACCAGTTGCTATTAAGTCTACTTCAGAGATTGATCACCTCTAAAGTGAATTCCTTTAGCATGTGATCATTTGGTACGAAATAATATAATATGATCATAACAACCATCTAAGCAACACTAAAATCAGAATACATGGCTACCACCTACAACTAGAAGATCCATGAGAGAGATAGAAGAGATGGTTTCCACTATAGCCATAGAATCTATGAGAGGGAGAGAGAGAGAATAGGAAGTTTCCATAGAGACTTGAAAAAAATTAGATTTTGAGATTTCGAAAGGAAGACCATCCATCCTACATTCATCTATTAACATAACATCCATAAACATAAACATAGATCAAGTCAACCTCCAAGGGCACTGCTAACGCCTAAAAGTTGCACACATGCGACATTTTGGCAATTCATCCAGTAAGGCGTCATCAACATAAAGAATGCAGTTCACTAAAGACATCCTCAACAGATCCATAAAACAATTTGAGCCTAATAGTACAAAAGACATGAATTTTGGGCCACTCGCGTGAATTTTCCTTCAAAAATCACGCTATAGCGTAGGTTTATAACTATGTACCTATGCTCGCCCGATTTTCTTCATAAAGGTCGTGCTCAAGCGACTTTTCTTCATAAAAGCCGCGCTACGTGCGTCTTTTATTCATAATGTTATGCTAAGCGCCGTTTTTCTTCATTAAGGCCGCACTACTATCAAAACAGTGGGACCACCTACTTCCCATGGCGCATTGAAGGCTCAATCATATCCAAGTATCTGAAATCAACTCCTCACGCACTTGGGGGCATTAACGATCCCCCCCGGTGTACCTTGGAACTAGTTCATGGAGACGACGAGTTCACATTTGGATCTAGTTGTTTGTTGGCCACCTCTTAGCCTATAAAAGGAAGCCATTGGCATTCATTTTGTTGGGAGAAATCAGAGTAAGGTTATGCTACTAGATTTGAGTTGGAACTTCCTCATAGCCCACCATTTCCTACTGTTGTAAGCATTCCCAAGCTCCCGTGTCACCTTCCATCTAGGGGCAAGTGTTTCTCTCCATTGTTCTTCCATCTACTTAGCATTTAGTTTGGACAAGAAAGGCCTCCCTAAGGGAGATTGTTGGCTTCCCTTGAAGCCTTCACCTACTAGGTGTTGTATATCTATTCCATTGGGAAATACAAGAGTGGTTTATCATATCTTTGGTTGTTGTTGGAGTTTGAATTCTCCCCCCATCTCTTTCATTTTGTTTTTTATCAATATTTTCATGTTTGAATGTGAACTACACTAACAATCTCTTGCAGGATCACTTGGAGCAACACCGACCAAACCAAATAGGGGCTCTAAGGACTGAGGCCTTGCTGCAACCTACAAGGCTTAGCCCCTTATCAAGTGGAAGAGTGCACTTGTGCAATTTTTTCCACAACAACTCTAATGACGACCATACTTATTTGTGTTCATTTCTCATTAAACTAGGTTGTTTTATGCTAAGTAGATTATTCTGGGTATTTGTCACTTGCAGGAGATCATGTATTCCACCTCTTGCTTCTAGAATTCGGCCTTGATTCAGTCCCATTTTATTATTACATAGTAGTGTAGATCCTGGTGTCTCGTCCATGATGATAGTGCGGAAACGACTCGCACAGTCGCGTGCATGCTACCAGTGTTATACCCGCGCTACACCGCTCATCGCATTAGCACAGAAGGTTAGTGTATTACCCGCACTACCAACACATCTATTTTGTATTAAACCGCGCGGTCCGCGCGACAGATTGTGGTTTAGCTGTGCTACTGTTATTTATTTGCTTTTTATCTGCATAGTTTTGTTTGGCAGTCCAAAGACTACTCACTAGTGAACTTAAACTAATGCTAATTCACATAATTACTTAATTTTTTAGTAATTAGTTCACCTAAACCAAGATTAGGAAGTAAAGAGTTCATCTCTCTTGAAACTTACCTAGGTAACCAACTTTGAGGCTTCCAACGGGCCCTATTGTTGTCACTAGTATTCGAGACCATTTCTTGTTTATGCACCAATTGGCATGTTTTTAGTAGTATTGCTAGTGTAGAATACACTTTTTGCACACAAGCAAGGGCCTAAAGACTCTTGTCTCCCGAAGTATGCTCTTCAGCTCGCACTTCATGTGAGCTTGGTGAATCAGAAAAGGGTAAGAAGTGTGAAATACCTCCATTGCACACTTAGTTAGCATCTTTGATTTGCAAAGCATCATTAACTTCTTTTAGAGTTAAAAGTATGTATTACTTGATATGCTCTTCTAGTTAATTTTCCGATATCAATTTGATTTCATCACACGTGTTTGCACCAATAACACACACTAAGAGACCTAAAAACTCTTCCGATCCAAGTATGCTCTTCACCTCGCACTTCATGCGAGCTTGGTGATTCAGAAAGGTAGGGATCATGAAATACCTCTCTTACATTCCATAAGTGAACACTCAAACCCCTTAAAATCAACATTGTAATTGTATTAACCAACTAAAATACTCTGCAGGAGGTCACAAAACAATATTTTAGTTAGGTAGGATTGATTTGGCTAGGAATCCATTAATGCCCACCAATCTAATTTCATTAGCAATATTTTGAAACATTACTTTGTTGTCTCATAGGGTACTTACAAAATCATGCTATAAGAAAGTGTTACAAGAAAACCCGGATCAGAAGTGCATCGTGACCAAGGAGGTGAATTCCAAGGTATAGCTGCCTTGCTCTCCCTTACAAGCCACTCAGCTTGTTGTAGGGAGATGACACTATACCATGCAGGCTGAACTACTAATCCACACTTGACACAAGGTATCTTATTGGCCCAACTTAGGATATCACCAAGGAGCAATTGTGAGTGCAATTGACTCCTGAAGTTAGCTATTTCATTTAGGAGGTGTTTCCAAGTCTTCTTGATTGGAACATTGGCCCCATTGCCGATAGAACTAGCTCTTTGTTACCTCCACTAGTCGATTGGTGAGTGGATACCAGTATCACCATCAATTGTGCTCTTGGGAGGCCCATCTACATTTGAGAGGAAGGTCGTTAGGTCTTCTAGGGAATTTACATTTATTTTCTTTTTAACTACAAGTTCACTAACTTGTAATAAAAAGAACCTACGTGTGGGAACTCATGCACTAAAACCAACATTGCACATATCACTCACTTATTGCACCATTTTGCATCTGTTGTGGTTGACATATTTTTCGCATTTGTTCAATTGTGTTTAAAATTCCACTATCACTCTCATTTGACACAAAGCCTTCACCATTGAGGAACACAAAAACATCCTAAGACAGTCTTGTAGACTGCAAGGCATATCCCCTCTCTTGAAAGGTGTTTTTACACCTTCTCCTCGTATTACATGCGGAAGGAACTAAATCCAGGGTCATCCCCAGGCCACATTGATAGGATCATATGGTCGAGGCCAAGCCTCTCTAAGTGCATTTTCACCTCTCAGAGAAACTATTAATTACACCACTTCTTCCCCCATCAAAAGTAGTACCCGTTGGCTTCTCCCCAAGGAGATCCCTCAGTTCCATTTGACCCATCCTCCCTCATAGGAGGTCAAACATTATTTACAACACCACCTATGTCTCCCCCTCATGGAAATCACATCCCACATACAATGGCAAGACCAATCATCCCTACCTTACCGTTTATGGATAGTTTAAATCTACTTGATTTGGCCAAACTGACTAATGATCCCATTGATCATGATGCGATATGGACAGCTATGCCAAACAAGATTTCTTCTGACATTCCCAAATTCGAAGGAAAATAGGGAGACAATCCCGCCAACCATGTTATTTCTTTCCACTTATGGTGTTCATCTAAAAAAATAGTGGATGACCCCATGAGGCTTTGCCTCTTCCACCGTACCCTTACCGGAACAACAACAAAATGGTACGTAAACCTACCAAGTGGGACCCATTCCACATTTGCGACATTGGCGACCGCATTTCTTACGTACTTCCAACTACAGCTCCGACATGATCTAGGCCTCAAAATTCTCACTGAGTTTCAGAAAAATACTTCCACCCACATTGTGGAACACATCCATGAGTGGCGAAGATGCCGCACATTATGCAAGATCGAATACAACCTCCCTTTTTGTTGGATTGGTTTATCAAGTCTCTCCAACCCACCATAGCTAAATATGTCACCACCTGCATTCCGCAAAGCGAGGAAGAGGCCATTATGAAAGTGCAACATATAGATCTTATGTATGCACAATCCGAATACCTTTACACAATCCTCCCTGATGCTCCTCGACATCGGTCATTGGATCCTACATCTTTGGGATCGTCACATTCAGTTGATGGGATTATTGGGTCCATTTCCCATTTAGGAAAGGTTCCGCCTACCACATCGATGCCATTCAACATGGTTCCATACTACCATCCATGACACCTACGTCGATACCCCCTACACCGGTACCAACACCATCAGTTGGTCAATTACAGTATGGACCATATAGTCCTACATACCCAAATGTTAACCAAACGACCACGGTTCCTACACCACCTATGGTGCAAGCCGTTCCTACATCCACCTCTTATGGAACACAAACTGCAATTATTCCGACACCGGGGTATAACCCATATTATCCTTTCCCATGACCAACTGGTCAACAACCTCCCTTCCACATGGGGGTAAACCTAGTTCAACCTACTTGTGTTCAACAATTCGAGCAATTGAATGCCATAAACCCTTAGAATCCACAGACTCAGGGGAAGAAGAAAGGTAAGAACAAACTGAATCAGCAGCAGGGGCAAGGGGTAAATCTCCCTCCCCAACGGGTAAATCTCCCTCCCCAACAAAACCAGAATACGAGTACCCAATATGATGAGACTAACAATTCCCCTAATCAAGGGAAGAATCCCACCATGAGAACCAATTATTGTTGCTCCATTTGCGATGAATATGGCCATTACACACATCATTGTCTTCTTATCCCCAACTGCCAACAATTAGTCGAGGCTATAAAGAAGACAGTGACAAACCCTCCTCAGGTAGCGAATCCTCCCCAACCACAAACCGCCATGTTACAACAACCCTTTGCGAATCAAGGGGTAGTCACACAACAAGAAGACCCTCGCTGACCCGATGAGGGCTCTTTTCAAAATATCTATATGTTGGATGTAAACATTCAGACATGAGCCAGAGGTTATGATTGGCCTTCCACCCCCCAAGTGGAAGGCATTCCTATCCCCTCGGGGGGGCCTTTACAGATACCACGCCCGAATACCGAACAAATCCCACGAATTCTGAAAGTTCCACTCCGACGTACCCCTAATAACCCTCACATGAAAGCCGCCCACAATTATAGTATTGTGGATGACTTGGATCAATCCCGTGCAGCTATGTCCACATTAGAAGTGTTACAGTCTTTCCCAACACAGCAAAAGAAATAACTCAATGCACTTGGCGCCTTCAATCCATCCGACTCGTACCTCTTGACCTTTGATCTTGAAAAAGGTGATCCACGACTACCGTCATCAGTCGCATTTCAAGTTCTAGTTACAGTAACAAACGTCATGATTCATTGTTGTATCATCGATGAAGGCGCATCCACTTGCGTTATGTCGTCCAAAGTCTAGAAACGATTAGGGTCTCCTGATTTGGTCCCCTTGTCTATCGCTCTTCGTGCACATGATGGGAGACCATCCCAACTGAGAGGATTGTACCAAAATGTCCCCATAGAGCTGGGGGGAAATATGGTTATGATCGATATTGAAGTAGTCGACGCTGAACTCGAATACAACATACTCTTGGGGCGTAGTTGCATGTACACCATGAAGGTGGTCGCCTCCTCGGTCTTCTATATCATGATGTTTCCCTTAAATGGGAAGGCAGTTACTCTCGACCAACTTAACTACTATGACCCCAATACCACGAGAAATCCCGACAACGTCCTACCAACTGTACTAGGCGATGATCAACCGTATGTTGACATTTCCCTCGGTATATACAAGGACTCCAATTTGTTAGGAGAATATTCAGGGCCACCACCTAAGATCCCTACAACAACTGATGACCTAATGTGCACAATTTTCACCACCGAAAATAGAGCCGCCTCCACCTCAACACCACCATCAGCACCATCGCTGAGTCATGGCATTGAACAAACACTGAGTCCATCGGTACCACCAATCTTTCAGATCCCATTTTTTTATCCCCCAACGGGTGTACAAGGGACACCAGTTATGGCTCAGTTAACTCTACCTGGGCTAACTTTTGGAATACCGGTATGGTACCTCACACCACCCTACCCAGAGATGGCTTCCAAACCCATCGCCCATTATGAGTTTGTCCCTATTTCGACTGCTACACCTATAAGGCCCGTGACACATTCAATTACGACAGCGCAACCTATGACATCCACAACTAAACCACAATCGATCATCCCTAAGACCACTAATGGGGGCACCAAACAACCGAATTTGAAAGGTCCCCTATTGCCTAATCTAACATCTAATTCAGTAGAAACCGTTAAGCCTAAAGTAGGGGGCATCAACCAACAGGATTTAAAATCCCCATTTATGATCAATACTCCCAATCAAAGGGTTACACCGCTGTGTTCTCTTTATGGGCAACAAGGCCATGCAAGAAACTTATTTCCTACTCTACCAGAACTAAATAATTTGCTCAACACCCCTGTTAGCATCACCCATGCTTCACCAATGGTAAAAGGGGGCACACCTCCCTCGCCCACATCTAACTCCAAAACATTACATACAAATCCACATATTCCATATGCGCCCAGTCTGGGAACTATAGGCACCACTGCCTTGAACTCCCTCGATACCGAGAGGCCATTAACAACTATTAATCTTACTCAAGTAACAATTGAAGAACCCCCCTTCTTAACCCAGGAAGCAACATCTATTAATGTGAGCACCACATCGGCGACACTGTTAGTCGCTCCTCCCACAGAAGTTGCACCAACTTCAAAAAATGTGGTAGAGCCTATCATGTCACAAGACTCATCTAAACTTATGACAACACCGCCACACAATGAATGCACTTCCTACGGGCACTCTGCCCACATGATCCCTCCTAGCGCCATCGCATGCATAATGGAGCAAATCAAATCTCAGGAATAACAAGAATGCTTCCATCCACGCATACAAATACCTAGTCGATCTTGTGGAGAGACCACCCATTTCTCCTTTCAATGCCTCATTTTGCGCACTGAACGACAAGCTCGTCTCTAACTAATGGGACTACAAGGTCAATTACAACCACTCCATATAACCCTGCATAGGTCACAAACCGAGGAGGTAGCGCCCACCTTACCGAATACCATCGATGTTGAATCCCCTTTGTCCAGTGTCCTCAGTTGCAATGATTCATCATCTTCCAACGAAGACTTGGATCCCCCACAACCATCACATGTTTCCTAAACATCAGGGAAAGGTGCACTATGTTTCTAGTTATTATTTCTGCATTGTCAATACCTTGGTCACGTTCTTTACTACACTTGGGTATGTGCTATTTGTGCAGGATTATGATCGAGACATGCAGGAGACTCTTGTTTTTCCATTATAAGAACAAGACTCCATTCCTCAACAACGGTGATATGATTCTCTCACAGGTATCATTCCGAAACTGACATATAGGAAATGTTTTCCCTCTAATTACCATGCATTTACTGGTATTCCCGTTGATAACCATCAATACTTCATTCCCAGTCTTGATGTGCCATCAACATCATCGCAGTGAATATCATGTTCCCCCATGGGTGTGCGCACCATTTCGATCCAAGTCATCAATTGACACCCATGATGTCAACCCCCCACAAGTCAGAGGAATTTGACCTAGCTTGAAAAGACCCTCCCTTAGAGTATAATTTTCCAGTTGCGCACTTACTCCACCAAGTAGACCTCGTCAGATCCCTTGGAACATGTTACGAGAATGATTCACATAGCTCTCTCATGCCTCCATGAGCACTTTTCCCTTCGCAATCACCCTCGTATCATTACCCTCGCAAAGACATGTATGGCCCCCCCACCCTCAGAAGCAACCAGTTCTATTTAGTTATCCCGCAGGTATACATTGCATAGCATCGTTTCATGGGGAACCCGTCTTTGTGTCTGCAAGTTATCCCTCACTTCATCATTGGAAAGTGTCCCCCGATCCACTCAAAACCGTGGGGACTCCGTCCATCATCAAATCAATCCCCCGACACACCCAAAACTGTGGGGACCCCACCAACATTTTTTATGTACAAACAATTCCCCTGTCACCTCACATTGCGGAAGCGCCATATTATTTTGGCAGCAACTCATGGTTGCCTTTTATAGATGTATTTGAGTCTCCATATGTGCATTAGTATTTGTTTTTTCGGTTACCATTACCCTTTTTTGTGTCTCCATCAAAGCCCTTTCATTTGCAGTTTGTTTCCATCCATTTCAATATGTGCCATTCCGAAAGGAAAGCTGTCATCATCCACTCCCCATATTGACATCGATCAAAGGAAATTATGAGCCTCACACTTATCAACCAGTTTTGTGTTAGGCCTGTCTGTCCACTAGTCAGTTACAATATCATCTCAGTTCTCAAGATAAGACTCTTGTTTTATCATGTACTTCAGCTCTCGTCGACGTCAAAACACTACATTTCGAGAGTTGCAATAGTTGCAGTTGTACCTTGGGATCCCTTTCAATCACTATAAGGGATCACCTCGAACTTAGTAGGGAGAGTCATTAGTGCTCCCTAACTAAGTGGTTTCCCATATGCTCGACGCCAACACATCATTGCATAAGGGGGGAACGTACTTTTGAAGGTAGCAGTGTTCACATTTGGAAATCATGGTAGCAGTATCTTTGCTATAGTGAAGCTCTTAGGCATATTTACATACCAGTTTGGTCCCCCACCCCAGTGGGCTTATAATGGTCACCAACAATTCCACTTCTTCAATATTCCGCAGCAGTTCCCGAGGCATTTACTCAACCATGGATTGAAGCCACCTTCATCCATGTCCCAACAGTATAGTAGAGTCGACACCTTGGTCCTCTCTCATTGTAATCACTTTGGCAACATTTCACGAGCATGGGTGTGTTTGCGTCATTTGTATAAAAACCATTCTTTACAACAACTCCAACGGTCGTCACCAACAATCTCCCCCCATGGGAGAACCCTATTTGTCCACGTATGCTTCGTCCTACATAACAAGAGAGAAACAAGAAGAAACATGATGCATTATCGGCTCTACAGTACCCTCCGAACCTCATACATCAGGGGGCATATGTTAACGCCTAAAAGTCGCACACATGCGACATTTCGATGATTCATCTAGTAAGGCATCATTAACATAAAGAATGTAGTTCACCAAAGACATCCTCAATATATCCATAAAACAATTTGAGCCTCATAGTACAAAAGACATGAATTTTGGGCGACTCGCGCGACTTTTCCTTCAAAAGTTGTGCTATAGCGCAAGTTTATAACTATGAACGTGCGCTCATGCAACTTTTCTTCATAAAGGTCACGCTCGCATGAATTTTCTTCGTAAAGGTCATGCTCGCACGAATTTTCTTCCTAAAAGTCGCGCTACGCGCGACTTTTCTTCATAAATTCATGCTACGCGCAATTTTTCTTCATTAAGGCCGCGCTACTGTCAAAATGGAGGGACCACCTACTTCCCACGGCACATTGAAGGCTAAATCATCTCCAAGGATCCGAACTCAGCTCCTCACACACTTGGAGGCATTAACTAGCCCCCCCTGATGTACCTTGAAACTAGTTCACGGAAAAGATAAGTTCACATTTGGATTTAGTTTTTTGTTGGCCACCTCTTGGTTTATAAAAGGAAGCCACTGGCATGCATTTTGTAGAGAGAAATTAGAGCAAGATTATGCTGCTGGATTTGAGTTGGATCTTCCTCATAGCCCACCTTTTCCTACCATTGTAATCATTCCCAAGCTCCCTTGTCACCTTTCATCTAGGGTCAAGTGTTTCTCTCCATTGTTCTTCCATCTACTTAGAATTTAGTTTGGACAAGGAAGGCCTCCCTAAGGGAGATTGTTGGCATTCCTTGAAGACTTCACCTCCTAGGTGTTGTACAACTATTCCATTGGGAAATACAAGAGTGGTTTAGCATATCTTTGGTTGTTGTTGGAGTTTGCATTCTCCCCCCATCTCTTTCATTTTGTTTTTATCAATATTTTCATGTTTGAATTTGAACTACACTAACAATCTCTTGCAGGATCACTTGGAGGAATACCAACCAAACCAAATAGGAAAAACGTAGTACACACAACCATAGAAAACACAACTTGTTCCCTCCCCATATACTTTCCCTTCCATCCCCACTACCTAGTGCATTGAGACTCCCTTCACTACACAAGTCCCTAAGGACATCATCATCCACCTTCAGGCTTCACGTGTAGGATTGGATAGAGATAAGCAATGGAGATAAAGAACTCTTGTTGTAGAAGCGAAACCAAAAACCCTCTAGTATTACAACATGATCATAATACCTCAACACCTAGTCTCACACCCAACACACAAGGCACAATGAGATGGGATAATCTCTCACATCACAAGTCTAGCCAAGACTCTCACAAGCTCTAGTTCACAATAAGGTAGCACATGCATTTATGGCACAAATAGGCCAATTCGAACCCAACGAGACCAAATCGAATTGGTTAGAGAGAGATAGAGTGTGGTCAGGCTCACTAACCCAAATTCATGAAGTGGAGGCTAAAATGAGGGGATTCCTTTACCCAGAATAACACCATAATGAAGGGTTATCACAATCAAGGAGTGGAGGCCAAGAATATCTCAAGGAGGGTGCACTAGTCAAGGGAGGTGAGAGAGAGGGTCCGATTGGAGTCATAAATGGATCGAAGCACACAAATAGGGAGCACCTTCCATGGATAGAGGAGTGGGGTGCACTTCTGGAGGTGGAGGCTAAAATCAATGAGACAGAAGCTAAAATCATGCATCCAACTCCTAGAATCTAGGGAGAGGGAACCTTAGTACAAGTGGGGCCCACAAAAGAGCATCTTTAATTCAAGGAGGGTGCATTCACCAAATGGAACCCACCAAACTTTCATGAGGGTGCACTAGTGCAAGTGGGGTCCACTAAACCATGAATAAGGCGCAATAGTAACTCCAAGGTCCAAAATAATCAAGAATAAGGTCCGATGTATAATGTTTGGGTGATCCACAACTCCTAGTCCCCATTCCCCCTCACCTAGTGGAATCTATGTCCCCCCATTTTCATTTGTTGTCCATGTTGAGCCAGTCATTTTATTAATTACATAATAGTGTCTATGTCCTTAAAGACCATTGGCCCAACACCTAGTGCCACAATAATAAACAAATAACAATTACATATATTTGAGGCTTAAAAGTTGGGGTATTACAGGGAGAGCATTGGTTTTGTCTCAGCCTCTAGGTCAATTGGAATCTTGGTACACCAAGGACCCTAGAAATTTTAGCTCACCAAAGAAAATTCATGTGAATTGTGCATCCTATAGGAGGGATTTGGTCTCAGGTTTTTAGGTTGGCGAAGCATATTTTCTGTTTACAAGGGTGAATTTAGCAATTCACTGGCTAACAAGCAAACCACCCCCTCTACTGAAATGAGGGGTAATATGAAGATTAAAGAGGAGGTGGAGGTTGGGATCAATAGTTTTAGGAGAGGAAAATCTAGGTGCTTTCCCAAGCCCATCAAACCTGAGCCAAGGAAGAGAACTCGATCTCAGTTGGAGGCAATAGTGTATCCAATAGACACACTCTAACTCAAATGAGGAATAAATTAACAACTTGGAGAATAAGGCAAGGGACAAGGGAGGGGATGCATCTTCTGAACAAGTTGATATGGAGGCCCTATAGTGGACGTCATACACAGGCTTCTCCAAAAGTCATAACATGAAAGTATACAAGATAACATAAATTATTGGTCAGTGAAATCTCTCATCACTAACAAAATGGAGGAAAATGAGTCCAAACTCCACTTAGACATCCTTAGGAAGCTTGAATTCATGGAAGTTAAGTATAATACCTTGATTCAATTCCACTGGGGCTTCAAGGCCATACTGGTCCAAGAGGAGGTTGAACCTCAAGGAGCATAAGAAAAACAGATGCAGATGGAAAAACCTTAGCTCTCCTAGCCAAATTTCATCATCCTAGACGTTGATTCTGACAACAAACACAAATACTAAACCCAAGGTCACCAAGTTCTTTTTTTTTGTTAATTTCCTATCTAGTATGGAGGAATGTGTTAGACCCTTAAGGATTATACTTTGTAGGCACAAGGTTGATATATGGACTCCTTGGTGTTCCTTCTTTTAGATATCATGTTTTGTAAGTATCATGATCTGGCTGATACTAGGCTTAAGATAGATTCTCTTAGCTTTATTTTGGTCTACAATCATGATAGTCTTTAGGCATATAGTATATTCTCAATTTTCCATTTTTTGACTTCGACCAAGACCTCTCCATCCCTCTCCCTCTCCCTCTCTCTCTCTCTCCCTCCCTCTCCCTCCCTCCCTCGCTCTCTCTCTCATGATAGTCTTCAGGAATATAGTATATTCTCAATTTTCCATTTTCTAAATTCGACCAAGATCTCTCCCTCCCTTCGTCTCCCCTCCCCCCCTCTCTCTCTCTTATCTTCATCTTGCTCTCTGTTATATTCATCTTTCTCGTACGAGATTGGACTATTTTGTTGTTAGGATATCCTCATGTATATCCAAGGTGACCATAATCATATCAACTTATGCTCCATAAACATGAATGTTTCCTTTCGCATCATCTAGGCAAGTATCCAAGCAGGACGTATGAGCTGTAATTTGTTGAACAAGCTACTCAACGTAAATTATGCGAGAATCTAAGTAGGGCATATGAGTTGTAATCTAATGATCAACCTCTATCAATCTCTCCATCTACAAATTCATATGGCATAAATTGCTGCAATTGTCTGGAATATCTGCTTGAGCATCTCTTATTCTTTCTAAGATCTCTTGCAATTTTGTCTCCATGTCTACTGCAGGCTTCATTGTTGACAAGAAAAAAACCCACCAAATCTTTGGTGTCCTAAAATTTCTCGATTAATGACAGAGTAGACCCCGAATTATCCCTGCAAATTACCTCCTAAAGGTTGTCCTCAATGAGTCTAGCTAAGTCTGTAGGCAAAATCCACTCCCCCATGGCGCAGGGGAAGGCTTCTAATACCTTTGTTTACCCCCATCTATAATCATGCCCCCCTTACCAAAAGAGACACATTATTTGCGAGTAAATCAATTGCTTTATTATTTTCTAGTCGAAGATGAAAAAATTGAGCATCGGGAATTTGAGTGAGAAAACTGTTGATACGCTTTTGTAACCATCTCGCTATCTTAGCTTCAAGATATTTTCTTTTCCTGGCTCAAAGACGATTAAGAGGGAATATCCAATAATGACAAGCGATTGGATGCCAAGATAAATAATGCTTTCAAGTCCTCGATAAAGAGCATAACGCTCTACTTGATTGTTCCTAGATTTCTGTGGACCCCATTCAAAAGTTAATATTGCATTTCCTCCAAGATCCAAAAGGATCCCCCCCGCACCTTCCTCTCCAATCATATTTTCTATATATTAATATAAAAAAGTGTTAAATTACATGTAACACACACACACATACAAACTTCATAACTCGAAAATATTTAGCAAAACTATAAAATAAAATACAATAAAGTTAAACAATTTATCAACTTATGGGTATTATAAATATTGACTAGATATAATTAAGAAAACTTTGCATGTCTATCTCTGATGAATAATAGTCCTTATGTGCCAACAATAATATGTCCACGTGGTTATCAGTCATCCTTTTTTTTTTTCCACAGAAAAAAGTCCCCTGCTATTCATTACTTGAATCAAAGGAACTTACAAGTAGTTCTTATCCCATGGATAGTAACAAAGTCTAATAATTCCAGCATAACAACACATTCCTTCAGCTAGTACAATCGTTGTACGGAAATATCCCCATAAGAGCCTATGCAACTGAAAATGATAACTAGATCAAACAGTAATACAATGAAGTTCAAAATAAAAAAATCGGCCTGCTATCAGACAATATAACAAAAAAATGGAAAAAGAAAAAAAAGAAAAACATGCTCTAATTAATAAAGACGCATGTGAAAACTCTCCCCCGCAAGATGATCAATGAAGTGAGTGACCCGGAGAAGGCCCTCATCCATCACTAAACCTTGCTTAGACAAATAATCAACACGTTGATTGTATGCTCGAGAGATATGCTGAAAAGAATAATCCTGGAAATGATCCAAAAGCAGAGTTATACGCATCTTCCAGTGGTGAAGAGAAGACACGTTCAAGACATTCTTGCCCGTTGCCTAGCCAATGATCACATTGGAATCACCAAGAATCTGAAGAGTAGATAACTGCTTGGAACATGCAAATTTTAAAATGGTCCACAAGGCCAATAGTTCCGCGCAAGTGTTACTACCCCGCCCCCCACCAAGAGAGAGTTCATAATAGTTATTATCATCAATAAACAATAACCCTCCAATACCAACAATACCCTCCTGATCCGTGCCATCAAAGAAGCCAAAAGGGCTCGAGGGTGACAGCAAAGGCATATAAATAGTATGAGTTTTCAGGCTGATCTCTTTTGGGACAACATCTATAATGACCTACAAGATGAAGGATAATGCTCATGCAAAATGGTGTTCCAGGCCATCGAAGAGGATTCGATTCCGCCACTTCCATATTCCCCAAACAAAGTATAATGGGAGGGATATATTGGACTGGTGCCTATTGTGCCAAAAATGTTAAATTTCATCTAGATTAGCCCTATTCCAGCAGTAATCCACCTTTCTCTGATGAGAGATTATGTCCCATAGTTGAAGAGTAGTAGGACAGTGTACAAAAAGGTGATTGATAGTTTTGGCAGCCTGTAAACACAACACGCATACATTCGGGCCCATACCACCCCCGACGCATGAAGTTATCCGTTGTTAAAACCTTTCTCTTCAATAAAAGCCAGATGAAACACATAATTTTAATAGGAACATTCCAATGCTAGATTATATTGTATCACCATAATCGATTAACCACCGGTTGAGCAAAATCACAAACACATTACGTCAGCTTTGTAGAGAGCTCGCCTCCACTGTCATGCCATGACCACCTGAGACAATCCATCTGGGAGTTAAGGGTAATGCCCGCGCTCGTGAGACCAGCCACGAAAGTGTTCCAATCCAAGCCATTCTGGACCGTGATACCAATCTCTTCCGCTATGTACCAATATTTGCTCAAATCCGTTGAAAGAGGGTTCTTAGCCTGATTGAGGAAAATAAAATCCCGAGAAGCTAATTCCTAAACAGTGGCCAAGTGAAGCACAGAGTTGTATCCATAGATAGGATCGACCCCTTTTCTTACCTGATATCCATTTCCCACCAGCCAGCTAGTGAACGAATTGAGCAAAGGAAAGGATTCAAGGAGGACTCTCCATACATTAGAAGAATTATGTGTATTCTTATTCGGCTTCTTGAACCATTCGATAATAGACAGGCCATGAGGGTATTTTTCACGAATGACTATACCCCACAGACCCTCACTGTTAAGTGCACGCCACAAGATTTTTAGATGTAGAGCCTGATATACCCATAAGACATTCCAGATCCCCCATCCCCCATCGGCCTTTGGATGAGCAATAGTGTGCCAAGCGGTTAGATGTATACCCTTATGATCTTTACGAGCACTCCAAAGAAAGTTAAAAGTGATCCTACGAATCTGATGTAAAACAGAGGATGGCACCTTTGCCAGGATGAACCAATAGATGGGAAGATTAGCTAAAAAAGAGTTAAGCAAAATCAGACGACCTCCCAGTGATAAGCACCGGTATTACCAAGGATGGATCTTTTTCTCAAATTTCCCGATAATCCAATTCCAATCCAAAACCTTGTATGCATTAGGCTAGAGGCAATATCCAAGATATTTAAATCCCCCCTCCAAAGCCTTAAATTCATAAGGAAGAATACCACTGATAAGATCACAGATCCCATCATCCATCTGGAAATAATAGAAGCAAGATTTGGGAATACTAATATTCATACCTGTTGCAGAGCAGAAGAGTTCGAGTATCGCCTTATAATGACTCCATTCCTCGAAAGAGCTGGCTCCAAAGATCAAAACATCATCCACGAAGAGTAAGTGTGTGATGAAAAACCGCCTTGAAGTCTTGATGCCAGTGATCAAACCCTGCGCCTTAGCCCTGTGAATGAGTCTGCTTAAACCTTCTATCACCAAAATAAAAAGTAAAGGCGATAAAGGGCATCCCTGCCTCAGACAACACACACCTTTAAAAAATGAAGTAGTTTCCCATTGACAAGAACAACAAAATTGATAAAAGTGATGCATCCAAGAATCCATTTGGTAATCCCTAGATTCATCCCAACATTCAGAAGAAGAAGACGCAGAAATGACCAATCCACAAGGTCATAGGCCTTCACGAGATCAAGTTTAAAAACCAGAGATGAACCAGAACTGGTTTTAGCAGAATGAATAGTTTCCTGTGCTGTTCTGATGGCATAAAAAATCAAACGTTGCTTAAGGAAGCCAAATTGTTCAGAATAAATACCTTTGGACAGACCATCACGGATGCGATCCGCTATAACCTTTGATATGATCTTATACAGTAGATTACAAAGGGATATCGGACGATAATCCTGGAAAGAAGAAGGCTCCAAAATCTTAGGAATAAGAGATATAAAGGTCGAGTTCAAGCCACCACAAACCCTACCAGTAGAATGAGCCTCCTCCACCAATTTGACCAATTAATTCCCCATCAAATAAAAAAAATGAATAAAGAACTCAACGGTCCACCCGTCAGGTCCCGGGCTTTTATCCTTAGCCATCTTCTTGAGAATATTAGCAACCTCCACCAGGGTGACCGATCTCCCAATAAGTTCATTATCTTCGTCGGAGAAAATATGAGGCATGCAGTGAAGTACCTCCATTTGAGCATGCAAACTAAGATCCATAGACTTAGTATAGAGTTTCTCAAAATGATCCCTGGCCACCCTTTCAATACCAGGTTGAGAAGAGACCCTATCCCCATTAGGCTCCACTATTTCCCAAATAGTGTTAACTATTCTCCTCATATTCGCAAAATTGTGAAAAAACTTTGAATTTTGATCCCCTGCACTAATCCATAGTGCACAGCTCTTCAGTCGTATAATCTCCTCCTCCGAACGCAATAAAGCAGCCCGGTCATTCTCCAAAGAGTGAATGATGGTAGTCCTGAATTTTCTCCTCCACTAATAACAGATCAACTTTTTGGATGTTAGCCCTATTATGAAGCCAAGGGATAACCAACGCCTTCAACGATTTTAAGAAGGCAGGCAGTTCCTCCATCGCCCTACCATGTGGGTTAGACCAAAAAAAAACCCCAGTGATTACGAACCAGAGCGATGAAAGCCAATTCATTTGACCAAACATGACAGTATTTGAAAGGAAAGCGATAAAGAGGGAAACTAGTCTGCATCCGAAGAAGAATAGGTTCATGATCGGAAATTCCAGCATGAGTAATGCAAGATGAGCACTTGTCCACCAATTGGTACAGAGATTCACTCACTAAGAAGCGGCTTAGCAATGTAATCTGCACCCTTTCGACCATTACTCCAAGTCGGAGCTAACGGCTTAGGCAACACATCTATGAGACCAAGATCCAAGAAAAAGTTATAAAACCAGGTCTGAAGAGGACCCCTCCTGACCCTTTGACCCCAGATCTCCCCAGCATTCATAGTGAGGTTAGTATCACCGACAATGATAAGATATTTTAAAGCCAACAAACCACAATTCTCCAAAGCACACCAATAAGACTGTTTATCCAGAAAAGGGGCATAGCAGTTAAAAAACTGTAAATACAATCCCAGCTCCCGATGTCTCCCTAACAGTAACATGCCACCTCCAAAGCAGAAAGAGCGCATGGAGAGTAATCTAAGATCCATGCAGCCAACAAACCCCCGGAGAGACCATCCGAGTCGATAACAACACAATCCCAATCAGGTAAAAGACGCCAAAGAAACATCCGGGCGTTGTAACCAGAAGTCATAGTCTCTTGCAAAAAAATAATATCAGTAACATGAGTCTTCAGTAATCTTCGAAGGGCTAGCAATTTCGGGGAATCCCCAACCCCTCTCAGGTTAAGATACAGAAGAATCATTAATGGACCTTTGACGGGGCCAGCTCCGCTCTAAGAGGCCCAAAAGTATCGGAAATACCTGAGGAAGAAGCAACAACCCGCTCCTCACCAAAATTCCCATTACCCAAAATATGTGCATCATCCCCCAACCCAGACCTCCTAGCTAAGTCTTTAGGGAGACGACCCCCATTTTTCTTCCTAAGAGTGACATTAGGGTTCTCATTCGAGAAAGAAGAAGACCTTTCCATACTACCTTTGAAAATCGGTAATACTTCCCACAGGAGTCCCACCCCATTCGTGGCATCCTGTATATTAGCCAGGCCCAAATGTGCCATAATTTCCTGTTCATCTTCCAGCAACTGAGTGTCTGGAGATAACCCAGAATCACCACTCAACAGCTGGACCGGTCTAATAGGATAAACTCCACAATCCTTCACAGTCAAAGCTGATTTTTCTTCCACGATATGGTTCCCATCTACAAGCTTTATCTTGGCCAGTTCCAGAGGCGAAAAGGTATCATGAAAACAAGGAAATATGACATCAACATCTTTCACCATCCCATCAGATGGATTGTCACCCGTCTCCAGGGCCGAAACAAGTTCGAAACTTGCGTTTTTTGGACTAGACTGAGACTGAGTCCCCGAACGCCTAGATTTCTCAGGACATTTTGTTTTGAGATGTCCAGCCTCTCCGCAGGTATGGCACCTAAAAGGAACCCGCCAGTAATCAAGAGGTTTCCTGAAAACCTTCGAGCCCCAGTTGACTGTGATAAAAGCCGGGAGTCCCAAAGAGGTGTCCATTTCCACCAGCACCCATGCAATCCGTTTATCTTCATGGAAGAGGGACTTGTCATCAAAGTAGATGAACCTACCTATACGATTAACAAGATCAGTAAATATGGCCTTAGACCAGAGTTCAAGCGGGAAACCCTTCAATAACACCCACAGATGAGTAGTCTGAGCCACCTCGATCCTAGGGTTGAAGTCTGAATGCCAACGCTTTAGACAAAGCGATCCTCTACCAAAAACCCAGGTCCGCCCGAGGATCAAAGGGGCATGTTCATCATCCAGAAAATGGAAGACCACCCAGTTGTTGACAAGAATATGGACATGGGGACTGTAGGTGAGAATGGGTTTCCAATAGTCATGGACCCAGCTCAGAATAATGTTCCGGTTGACTTCAACATAACATAACTTCCCAACCAGAGCTCTAGCCGACAGACTAAGAACCCTTCCAAGTTGAACATCGCTTCTGACTGTCATTTCAGGCTCAACAGTTTGAATCTTATGGCCCTTTTGTTCCCGATGTTTCCTTGCAATAGCCCCCTTGCTACGAGAGGAGCCCCCACCTTGTCTATGAAGAATGTTAGGTTCAAAAAAGGGGCTATCACCCGATTCCTCTTCAGACGAAAGCCTCTCCTCTCTAGATAATGAGAATAAAGGATCTTCCCCATTATTAAAGGATAAAGAGTTATCCCCAAGATGAGCCCCCACAAACTGACCCCCAGCAGGTCACCCTACCATGGGCTCCACCATCCTCCAAACGGCCCCACACAAAGCACCAAACGGAGTTCCACAGGCTTAGAAAAGACCTCCACACCAAATCCCACAAAAACAGGGAGTGCAACCGAGAAACGACAGGCTTGCCAGTAAATGAACAGTCCGACCCAAGAAAATGGACATTCAGTAGACAACCCCTGCAACCAATGCTCATAAAATAACAGTAGCCACAACAACACCAACTAAAACCTAAAACCCCCCAGCATAGAAACCCCTCATGGCTTAAAGAAAAGCAGAGTAACACCAAGGAAACAATCGTTGCTCTTCAAGTAAACCAGGGAACCAGTAAAACACCATGGTCTCTCTGTGAGACGCATTCCAAGCGCAGGCCCAATAACAAATTTATAGTGGAACGTGTTTGAATATCCAACCTGCTCTCATTGAAAGAATACGAGTCATAATTTCCAACCTACTCTCAACTACCCATCAGCATCAGCCATGGTAGTGACTAAATAATATGATTCCATCATTTTCACTTATTGTACTACTTTCTCCTCCTCCCTCCTTTGGTAGACTTGGGGTATTGTAGCTGTCTGCAATGGGCTCTGATTGGGTTGATTTCTTGAGAGGAATGGAGAAGCCAGTGGCTGCTTTGGAAGCGCCAACAATTGCTGTCTTCCTCTCATTTTAGCAGAAATTGGGGCTGGAATGGGAAATGCCATACTCCATAGCAAGGGGTTTCCTTCAGCTCCACAGTCAGTGTTAGAAGCTAGAAGTGTGGGCCTTAAGCCTGTTCGATTTTTTCTTTGAGAGAGAAGATTTATGAATTTTCTCTGTAGTTTTTGGAAGGTGAATCCATCAGGTTATCAGTCATCCACACCTGTTTAGAAGATGTGTTAATAATATTTTTGGTGCTTTTTACTTGTAAAATTGTTGTTTGTGTTATGGCTAAACTTAAAAGCTATTTTTTACTTCACAAATATAGATAGGCTTATTGTGGAGCACATCAAGGATATCCTCCCTAGTAATTTTATGATTAATATTGGCATCTAGTCCCCCTCGCATCATGGGGAGACTAGATACAGAGTATAACAAAGGCCTTCAAGTATACATGATGATATATGGTTATAATTGTTGTGTCAAAAGCTTATTCTTGATAGTTGAATAAACAAATTACAAAGGTTGAAATCTAAGCATAAGACTCATCTCATTCAACTTGAAGTGTGTGGAAACTACTTAAGGAGAAAAAGAAGGATTTCTTCACCTTGTCCCTAATTTTGAGGATATTTGTGGTTGGCCATTGACTAATTTGGGAAGGGTTCTCACAACTAAATGCACCTTCTACATGGAAAATGAAACAGTGAATCATGTCTTGTGGGATTGTGGTTTTGCTAAGTATGATTGAAACTAAGCATCTAAGCTTTGCAACCAATTCCTTCTTGTTCCTATTCTCTATAAATTTTCTTTCTTGGGAACTAGAATTACTTAGTCGTTAAGTTGAATGTAGTATAACAACCATTATGATAAAAGCCTCTTTCTTACTTAGTAAAGAATGACTAAAGGTCTATTACAAAATATCAACCTAGCAAGTTTTTTCCTTGGTGTGGTAACACTCTTATTTGTGCAAAACTTCATTTGTGTATCATTGTCCAAGTTCAGAAGGTTGATATGGGCATGGAATATTTACACGAATTGTTGGAGTTCTTAAGGAGGGGGCTTCTAGTATTGAGAGAAAGGATCCTCCCACTAACTCCCCAACCTTATTGGCATCCTATTGCTATTCCTAGTCCTCTCAATGTGGGCCTCGCCATTGTGTTGATTGAGCAATATGAGAACAAAGAGAAAGGAACTATAATTTCCCTTCTTGCTACCTTAATATAATGATGAGTATCGATAGTTGTTTATGATATAAATAATCATCCTTAGCCCAAATAGGGAAACAAGGGGTGGGAACCCATTATCACGTATCTGAATTATGTGTAGTATGGTTGGGGGACATCCGCCAAAAGCCATGACAACATGTGACCCAATGTGAGAATAATCGCAATAACAACTTAATTTATGTTTTTTTTTTTCAAAGTACTCTTTTGGTTATGCAAACTAGATTATATTATAGAATGTATTGGCTTGGCTATTGAGCATGTCTACCAATTATGTACTATGGCATCTGGAGTTTTAAATTATAGAGCCAAGAAACTTGGTTTATGGAATTTTCCTTCAATGTTTGCTTTCTTTGGTATAAAATGCCCTTTATGTGAACTTATTAGTGTGACCTTTGAATTTTTTGGACTGCAGACATTGGATTCTTTACTCACATTTTTATGTGGATAGAAAGTTTAGTTCGTGTGTGAGTTGTGTTGGTTGATTTCATGTTTTTGTGATTTTTTGTTGTTGTTCTTTTGGGACAATCTTGTCACGATTTCAAGAACCTATATCATCCATCTAGAGGCTGGTGTTATGTTGAATGAATGATGGAGATATGAATATGGTTGGTGTGACATTTAATGGACAATGGAGCTATAACTATGCATGTAGTCATGAATTTGATGATAAGTCAATGGATTTAGAGCATCTGTGGACTTATATATTTCCTTGTGCTGGAGGCTTCATCCTTTGCATTCAATTTTCCCATTTCAACTTGAGTCAACTACTAATCAATGAGTTCTTAATCCCTATATGGCTTCACAATCATGGAAAAGATGTAAGACCTCCTCCATTACATCTATAATCCCATCTCCAGGTGCTTTGTTGACCATTACATGTGATACACATGGTGCAACCAACCCATCATTTTTATGAATACAATACTTCCTTTCACTATTGATATAAACAAGTGATGCACATATTGATCAATTTAAAAATTAATAATAGTAGTAATAATTAAGTGAGTTGCTAAGTAAACGCAAGGGTTAACTTTATTTGTAGATGCTCTTATGATAAATCCACGATTGTCTTGGGATTAAACCTTAGTAAGTCCTTTGGCATTACTAGTCTACTATGTGATTGGTGGTTGATTTTCCTTTCATCCAGAAATTCCACGGAAGAAAGGGGAGAGCTCCACGAGGGTTCACATGGTACCAATACCCTCATTTTTCGCTTAAGTGTGTGAGGATGGGGTGATTTTATTTCATAAAACTAAAGTAAGTTACTAATTAGAGCCCTACTACCAAAACTGCACAAGACCACCAATATGAAACTATTGCTTGAGCATAAGAACAATAATATAAATCTAAGTAATATAAGGGGAATACTAATAATAAATAAACTTATAATCAAAAGCACAAATATTAATAATCTTAATTCAAGTAGTGAACATGATGAGACTTGCTTCAAATAGAGGGGGAGTGTTATTATTTTGGAAGGTGGACCCCAACCATCATTAGTTGGCTCTAGATCATTAATATGGCAAGCCCCTGTCCTTCAATACCATGCTAAGGTTCTTCAACTAACATTTCTATCTCAAAAATAGCAATGGAAAGCCATGACAATGTATAATTTGATGTTGCAATGATGATACCAACTATGGCGACTAACCTCCTAGCTTGAACAACCCAACCAACATTGTGTCATGACCACTACTACAATACTAGCATACCCCCAAACTGGGGGAAATGAAACACCGATAAGAATTCAATATGTAGTAAAATGAGAACTTCAATATGTTGTAAAATGAGAGAAAGTTGTGTGTATGTAGATGATATAATTTTATGTGTTTGAAAGCAAGTCTAGATAATTTATGGTAGGGATAGTAGTTGATGAAATTGAAAGGAAAACTCTGTTGCAAGCACTAATAAGCAATAAATAGAAACCCATGTAATTGATGGCAAGTAAAATAAATTGTACATTAATTTGTCATAGGAAAAAGTATACATATGTGAGTAAAACAATAAAAGGCTAGGTAGTGATCAAGTTTGGCTCTAAATATATTGGAAATCAACATTCATATTTTCATTTGATAGGGGGAGTGTAGGGATTGAGAATTGAAATTTTAAGTGTGAAAGGAACAAATAATGAAGGCGTGACTCTTGCTTTTTTCGAAGTGAGACATATGAAGTGTGTTTCATCTTTGCATAACGCTTGAAGGAGAACGATGGTGTAATTCAGATTCCTTCTAATGTTGTAGTGCATGACATTGCTGTGAAGGTCAATCTTTGACGTTCATTGTTACCAATGTCAGGGGTTGACCCTCTTAAGGTCAATCCTTGGGACTAATGGATAGTCAATGCCAAAGCCATCTTGAGGGGGATTTGTGTCTTGTTACTTCAATTTATGGGTGGATTTGGTATGTGCTTTGGTTGAGATTGGTCACATGGAGGACCAATGTAATTATCAAATGCCATGACAACATAGGTTGGTAACTTAAGATGGATAGATCCATGTGTGTATGGGATTTATGGATAGTCAATGCCAAAGCCATCTTGATGGGGGATTTGTCTCTTGTTACTTCAATATAGGGGTGGAATTGGTATGTGCTTTGGTTGAGATTGGTCACATAGAGGACCAATTCAATTATCAAATTCCATGACAACATAGGTTGGTAACTTAAGAGGGATAGATCCATGTGTGTATATAATTTGCATGACCAATCCAATTGCACCATTTACTAATCCTGATTGGAACCATAAATTGTAGGATAACAACACTAGCTTCTCTACACATAGCAATATTCGTTTTTCTAGTTGATGGTCATAATCTTGTTGTGCATCTAAATCATTGGTGAAATCTATGAAAGATCGTGCAATAGGAATAGCCAATGATTGGAGCATGTATTTTTTATGATTGTTTGCAAGATTGCTTGTTGCAAATTGGATTACAATGATGGGAAACAAGGAATGTCAAAATCAACCTCAAAAATCGAGAACTACAATTTTAGTAAATAGTGAATGATCGGATTCCAACGATGACAAACAACAAAACGTTGATATCTTTGATTAATGATATCTTGTCTTGAATCCATGAATTCAGATGGGCACTGCGGGAAATTTTTCTATGTTCTTATGCCTTGATTATGATATTTGTCCAAGATTAGAAATTAGAAGTTGAGATGTTGAGTTACCAGTTTTAATCTTTTCAACGTTCTGATCCCGACACTTGCGATTATTAGTTCCCAGTTCTATGAAGTCAGAAGTCGGCATCCCCATGCATTCACCATCCAGATGTCATCCCAACTCCCGACTTGCGACTATCCTCCAACGTCGGCGGGCCTATCTTGGAAGTCGCAAGTCAGGACAACATATGTTTATATTAACTTACCGACTTCCCGACTTCTCCTATTTGCGATATATTGCGGGAGCCGAAAGTCGGGGTGTGATGGATTGTAATATTATTTTTAGCCCCAAATCTCGAATCCCAACCTTTCCAAAAATATTATCCCAACTTTGGCATGGCCAATATTGTGAAACTAATTTTTTTAATGTTTTTCCTAATTAATATTTCGGTTCTACTCCTTTCAGATTTATTTTATGTGATCTATCTGGATGTTGGTTGACTTGCTGCGACGATACATCGAGACATGATTTTTGCAGAGATTTCAGCCATATGCATGATGTTTCGATGATCAATTAGTTACATAATTTAGCTAATCCTTCTTCTGCATCTTTGGCATCATTTGGATTATTGTCATTCTTTGTTGTTCTCTAGCAGGTATTTACTTTTGGATTTGATTGGGTTGGTTCCATGCTCTTGGTGGGTAACTTACAATGTTATTCTTCACATTCCCCACTTAGACTTGGTCTTCATTGCATAAACTGATTATTCGAGATGATGGCTGGTTATTACCTTCGTTTCGGGATATTAATTGATCATTTGATTTCATACCTCATGAGTGTAGATATTGCATTGAACTGATATTCGAGTCTGATTGAGTCTTATTTTTGCATATCTAGAATCATGATACTTTGTAACTAATCTTTTTCTGTTAAGTTTGTTTGCTTAGGCTAGTTTAATATTTTGGATGTTTAATTTAAGCTTATTAAAATTCGTTTTTAATATTTATCATCATGCTTTGGTTTTGATTAAATTAATTTGTGAATTTGAAAAATACCTTCTATTAAATCCATAGTTTAAACTCACATAATTTAGTTTAATGAAACCATTATTTTTAACGAAAAACACATATGTTTTACCTTATTTAATTTTAATATGATTTTGAACGTCCATGATTTTTTGAATCATTGAGATTAATATTCAATATTTATGAATGTGGAACATAAAAGCATTTGATTATGAATAACATTTTCTTTTTAATAAGCTTGAATTGGAATATCTTTGACTTTCTTTTGCAAAATTAAAAATGTTTTATTTATTATTATGCAAAAGGAAATTCTATTTTTGGTTTTCCATTCTTAGAAAATGATTATGTTGGAAATCTATTTGTGGGACTTATTAACTCTCCTATATTATAGGAGTGATTCTTTTCCTATATGATGATGATGATTAACGTCCACCAAGACTAACTTTGTTCTATTCAACCTTAAGAAGGTTATTACTTGGTTTGCTTTAAAGGTTATTATAAACTTTTGTTCATATGCTCAAAAAGCTTGGTTAGAAGCTTTCCAAGCTTTCCAACATTTACTTTCCTAAGAATTAGTTTGTAAATCATTTTAGTTTTTATTAGTGTGGGCCCCATGGTCTATATCTTACTTAGATTTTGTTACAAACTACCATGTGATGCAAATACATTATAACACTTGAAATTTCTTTTGCCCAATGCATGTGGGATAATGATTTTGATATTCAAAACAATGGTCACATTTTACCCAACAATGAGATTAACTATTAATGAGTCTCAACTTCCAGGAGTTATATCTTGAGATTTATAAGTCCAAATTGACCCAGACGGCTCGTTGGAAAGATAGGAAGATGATGAATGATTTGGGAACATTCTTTTTACCAAATGGATAGCTTAACCACCCTAAAAATCTGCTTGAAAAATCAACTTTGGATGTGATTTAGATTTTCCTATTTTTGTTATTATTTCATTTGCAAATGGATTTTTATGGATTTGGATTTGTTTCATTAGATTTAGAATGGTGTTTATTGTTTCTAATTTAATATTTTGAATTGTATAGGTGTGGATTCAAATCTAAAGAGATCAATTAACATCTCAGATCATGAATAATTAAAAAGCGTCAAGCTAAAAGCATTGATTTTCATACGTTATTTCTGGAGCGATGGAGATGAATCTAGAAAATTCGAGACATGGGTTTTGTGCAGAATGACTCCAATTAGCTGAAAGTTTGGGCATAATCCTTAGAAAACGCTTCATTTGGGAGATCAGTTTGGTTTTCTAAAATGGATTTTCCTAGATTTTTCTCATGGATGGATTTGCTAAATGAGACAACTCAACTAATTAGCTCAGGGATTGGGGAAACTGGTATTGTCTTCTGAATCATTCATTTTGTGTAAATACCTACCCGCTATGAAGAAAGGGAGGGATCTCCAAAGAAAAATATTTGTCATTCTCTGTGATATAAACTTGTCAAGCATTTTCATGGTGATGGTTTACTGTTTAGATCTGTAGATGATGCTCTATGATTTCTTTGTGAGCTAGTTGATCAGATTCAAAGATCTTCTGTATTGTTGACACCAGCTTCATCGATAAATTGAGTTTGTTTTATTCAATTATGCAATTCATCTTTAGAATGTGTTTAATTTTATCACATGTTCATATTATGTTGGCTATGTTTAGACTTTAGAAGTCATAATCCATTGCAGTATTAACTTTGTTTAATTTGTGATAAGCAAGATCCCGAATGTCTCCATGATCACTGTATATTGCATAACTTTTAGTTTTTCTAACTTGTTGGTTGATGTTGATCCGCTTTATCAGTTTGATAATAAATTGCACATTTTGAATACTAATAGTTCCAATGATTAGTTTATAAAAGAGCATTTTTGCTTTCATTTTGTTAATTTATCTAAATGAGCATTTTTATCATTTATCATAGATTGGCAGAACGATATGAACTAGTTACATCAAAGTTGGTTTCGATAGGATTCAAGTTGCATCTTAGATTAGAGGTTAGATTTCAATTATGAATTAGTTTTAGTTCTGATCAAAAGTCTCCTCTTTGAGGAGCAACCCTTACTTAGCGGCTAACGGAGCCGTAAAACCCGTCGGAGTTAGCTACATCAAACAACTTCGGGATAGGGTAATCCTTGCATAGGATTATCTGAAGCCTTCGACTGGGTTATATCCTTTGCGTTGACATGTGGGACAACCGCAGGCGTCAACACAATATTACAGAGTTCCTCTTTCACATGCCTAACATATTTTTTTTGGAATTGATTTTATGACATAAAATATCTTTGGAAATACTCAAGATCACAGAGATCATCACTAGAAATACTCAATTTCATATTTATTTAAAATATATAGCTATTTATATAATGCCACAGTTTATTTTTGTAAATTTTATTTTTTTAATTGACTACCCATAACGCCATTTTCCCTTAATTTTTTTTGCAAAAGAATACATTTTTAGAATAGAGTTCCCTTAATAATTTTTTAGCATAGATTTACCTTAAACCAAGATGGATGTGCAATTTTTTTATTATCAAATTACACCTCTAAAAATTGGATCCCTCTCCGTGCTTAATAGATTTGGATTTAAGATGGATCTATGCTTTTTGACTTCAACTATTTCACTTCGAACACCCAGATTTCATTTCACATTTTGTATACTTGTCTTAATTTAAATTTAATTAATTTTCCAAATTTTGATTATAAATATTAAATCATAATTAAAAAAAAATCTTAAAAAGAAAACTCCAAATTTTAAAAAACACATTTAAATAAACAATTCAACAAAACACTTTTAAATAAACAATTTAACAATAATATGATATAATAAACAACTTTGTCTTTGCTTTCTCTTTTTTTTTCCCGTCACTAATTTCATATCTTGAATATGTGGATAACGACACCAACTTTTATGTGTGCCAACACTTAGATGTCTTTGCAAATATGATAGGCATGGAGTTCCCATGTTTTTTTTTGTCTCAACTTGACTTTGAACATGGAATATTCCTTTTTTCAACATAAATTTTACATTGATTAATGGCTACAAGGAAGGACACATTTTGTCTGTTTTAAATAAAATGTAAGATAAAGAACAGTCAATGCAACAAAGATCAGGACCAAGTTTGATTGGCATGGATTCTTGGTTTAGTCTCCAACTTTGGTTTAGTTCAAGTTATTATTACTGAATATATGCATGCAAACTAGAAATCAACTGCAACAAAGATCATGAGTATACCAATCAGAAAAATAAGGCTTGTGATATAAGGTGAATGTCTATGAATTGTACGCCATAGTAACCCAAGCGTGCTATAATCCATAGGGACATTGATTTAGGAGAAAAAAGGTTGAGTAAAAATGAAACAAATTTGTCTTTTTAACAAAAATGATATCCAACCCACATGGTAAGTATGACTAAGCCACATAAGGATGTTTCAACTGAACTAATTAGTAATTTATTAACATTGTTTAAAGAAACTAAATAATGATTTTCATTGTTGGTTACATGTGACTTTGAGGTGGAAATTTAACAATAATAAGCATTAGGAATTCTCTTACGTACCTCAACTCAACAATTAGATGTTCTTGATGACCGAGAACCGCAAGGCCATCATCGTCAATGGTTATATAGAAAGGCCCCTACTATTATTCAAAGGGGATGATGGATTCAACAACAACTAATTTATGGGGTGTTTTAACTTTTACCAAGTTGATGCTTTGCTTACAATACTGTAGCTAGTCATTTTGCTGCTTGGGTGAAGCGTTTTATTCTATCTCTTATTGTTTTTCTGTATCCAATGCAAAATTCACCTCCTTTCATTTTGATTCTGAGGACACTAGGTCCTTGATTTTATCTACACAAGAGACATCATCGACTGATGGGGTGATTGAAAACACCTCATTTCAAAAGGAAGCTATTAAACCTCGCCAATTCACGCAATCAATTCATAAAAACAAAACCTCGAAGTTAGTATGACCTCAACCTCTAAGTTAATATGATCTTATTACTTGTTGGGTTTTATAAGCATGTCCACGTGTTAATCTAATAAGTATCCAAAAACATTGATACTTATATCTATATTGTTCAATTGAAATATATCTCCAAGTGCATGGCCACCAAATGTCTGCACAGTCGCCCATATAATGTTTGAGAATGGGCCATTTGGCGTTTTCAATGTTCATTTTCAAAACCACAATGTCTGCAGCCACAACTTTCAACACCTCCTTCATGAACCAGCTTGTCTCGACAACATTCATAGAACATTCTTTTCTCATCAGACAATAGCTGACTAGTATGGGGCAAAGTGATTCGACGTCTGGCCATGCTCACCACCAGGTTAATTTCCTCATGGAATTTAGTCACAGGTATGAACTAAAACCTTATCTTGTTCACATGGCATGGAAAAGAAACCTTTGAATTGATATAGAGTCTCATTCGTGAGTGAGCCATGAATCGATATACTACGTGATGATCACTGGAAATACTCTATTTCATCTTTATTTAAAAATATGTAGCTATTTATAGCGCCGCCGTTTATTTTTGTAATTATTATTTTTTTAATTGGATACCCTGTTGCAAGTGTAGGTCTGCACACCATTGGTAGGTCGCATTGCCAATTCTTCGAAGCTTGGTTCAACAATTTCAACGGGGCTGGTAACCCCGACGTAGCCATGGGCATGAATTTCGCTTAGGATCTGAGGTCCATGTGCAGAATCACAACGCCACCAGGCCAGATCCCGTGGTTCCGATGGATACCAAAAAAAAGGAAGTCTTTGATGCATTATTACTACCAAAACATTCTTGTTAACACCCAAAAAACGGTCCACTAGCTCATCTCCCTAGTCACACAACAATTTTCTTATCATTTTGGCCTTCAAAACCTTAAAAAAAACCCTCAAATGGGCACCCAAAAGGCTAAAAACCCACATTTCCTCCTCAAATTAATCCAAATCCTTAAAAAATACCAAAAAACCCTCAAAATGGGTCAAATATTCCCAAAAAATAAATAAAAGGGAATAAAATTGAAAATAAATTCAAAAAAGGTGAAAATAAGGGAAAAAGGGGGCTAAACCTTAAACCATTGACCTAAAACCATTTTTGCCCTAAAACCATGGGTCACTACTCCACCACCCAAAAAATATTTAAATAGGTGATGGAGGCCCCCTATTTCACATCCACTATTCATCCTATCCTTATGCTGCTGAATTTCACTCAGAACCCTAGCCCACCATTTGTGCTTGTGTTTGCCACTTTTGCGAACCCTTTGGCCCAACCTTGGAGCATCTTGGAGAAGAGAAGGACATTGGAGCACTGGTGCACCTCCCTAGTACAGCTGCAAGGACTCCACCAACCTCACCATTGAGGTAAAAAACCCATGTAACTCCTTTTATTTACTAATTAATAAAAGAAAAACTTAAATCCATTTTTACTATGTTCTCATGTTTGTTATTTCCTGTTTTATGGTAGATTTAGATTTTTAATATTTATGCACATGTTTAGGTTTTCATATTAGTTATTTCCGTTATTTACATTAGTTTTGATGGTGTTTTTTCTGAACTGCTGCTAGGGATTCCATAATCCTTAGCAGGTGCTCTTTTGCAGAAACTAGCGTGAAAACCATAGCTACAGTTTTCGCGACTCCCCTAGTTGAACCTTTGGTTATTTAGTTTTTAGTTAGTTTTCTTTGATTAGTTCCAGATTTGGCCCCAGCTACCTCTGTGACCCCCTGAAACCCTGTTTTTCACTTTCAGCCAACGTCTTTCACGGTCGTTTTTCACGTCACGAAGCGCGGGTTCCGGCTGTCTAGCTGCGGCCCCTGACGCAACTTCCCAGCCCACAGCCGCAGCTCCCGCCGCAGCTTCCTAGCTCACAGCCGTGGCCCCTATCGCAGCTTCCCATCCCACAGCCGCGGCTCCAGCCGCAGCCTTCGAATCCTAACCCGTGGCTCCCACCGTAGGTCCCTCGCCCATCCACGCGGCTCCGGTTGCAACGCTGGTCCCATCCCCCATGTCCACAGCCCCCAGTAACTCCCGCTGCCCCTGGCCGCAACCCTCAGCTTCCAAACCACGGTCTCCGCCGCAGGTCCCTCACCACACCCCACGGCCCTGGTTGCAGCGACCCCAACCAAACCTCACCCAAAATTCGGCTAAACCCTAGCCGCCCATCCCTACGCCCCTGGCCGTAGCATTGGGATCGCTCCCCATGGCTCACAACGCGGCCATCGCCCCCCCCTGCTCTCCAGCCGCAACCTTCAGCCTGTGTTCCGCGGCCCCAGCCACAGTCTTCATCTCCATCCCCGCGGCACCGGACGTAGCATCCCCCGGCTGCAAGCTTCAACACTTTCCTTGCAGCTTCAGCAGTGGTTTCTAAACCCCCTGCGCCCCTGACCACTAGGATCGGCTCTCTTCCCGCGACCCATCCTCGCAGCCTGTAGCACAGGCTCCCCGCCCACCTTTGCGGCCTGTAATGCCGCCTCCTCGCCACCTGCCACTCCCTGCAACGCAACTCTCGGCCACTCCGCCGAGTCGCAGGCCACGGATTGCAGCCCGACAACCGTGCTCCAGGCCGCACACTGTTGAAATATTGTAACTTCAAAGAATATTCTATTTGTACTTTATTATTATTCATCCGGAGATGTTTTATTCCTCCGTCGAGATGTTATTATTATGTAAAGTCATGGAGGTAAGTCCTCCCATGTAAGTCGGGGCAATAAATCCTTAAGAGTCAATTGTAATGGGGTGTTTAAGTCCCCTAGAGGAGTCGGCCCAGTCAGCATTATGTTGAGTGGTTAAGTTGTTGGGGCCGACCTAGTTAGGGTTAAAAGTCAAGTGAAGTAAAGTATAAATAAAGGAGGTGTGTTCCTCATTTAACACACACACACTCATTTTTGAATTGCGCATAGGAGAGAGAGAGATCTGCAAAGGAGGAGAAGGAGCTCTTGTTTGGGGATTACATCTTTTTACTTATTGATCATCTATATTGAGGAAGTTTTGCTGGGTTTTCTACCCCATGAGGGTTTCCCAGGATAAATCTGTGTCTCTTATGTTTATGTTGTGCTTGTTATTCTTTTAGTGATCCTGTATATGCCATTGTTGTGAAATTGAATTGAGCACTGATGTTATCTATCTTATCATATTGAATCTTAACATGGTTTAAGAGCTAGACTGAAGGAAGGCAATGTATGGCACTTACGACACTTGTTTCACTTGTGACAATTTGAAAGTTAGGGTTTTGTATAGCATAAGCTAGTCATCATGGAACTTTCGCTATAAATAAATTTTGGAAAAGTTTTAGGATCTAAAACTTGGACAGGCTGAAGAATAAATTTTCCTGTACCTCGTGTCCATTTTTTAGACTCAGATTCGTTGTACTTTGTGAGATATGATCCGTGCAAGTTAGGGTTTATGCCTCTTCCAGAATGCAGTCCTAAATAGGTGACCTAGGGAAAAAGGTCATATATCAGGATTGGAAGCTCCAAATGGAATTCCGTAAAAAGTGAGAGTTAGGGAACAGACTTTAGTTTCACAGGTCTGAGTTTTAGGTGCCTAAGATGAAACAATGACACGTGACACTCCGTACAAGTTCGCTATGCTGTTTCATCCCTTAAACAGGTCATGTTGGGAAATTGAGCATATCTCTCTGATGGAGAATCCAATGGAGATAAAAATTGTGGGTTTGGAAAGATGACAGGTCCAGCTACCACAGGCCAAAGCTTCAGACCTTGCAGATCCGAAATTTCAGAGATACACCAGAAACAATACGGCACATATGAAATGGCTCAACAGAGGAAATCAAGGAAGAGGAGGAAGAAGCTCTCACTTAGGGTTTTCAGTTTTTTTTGGTATGGAAGGACCTAATACAATGTTGGAGACACTTGATTCAACATTGGAAACTTTGATAATGGATTTGGAATCCATTCATCATAGATATTGATCCTCCATCAAAATGTTGTGGGAGGAAGGAGATTGAAAATTAGGGTTTCCAAGTAAGAAGAAACCCTAGCAAAGTTGGGAGACTCATAGGGCAGCAATGAAGAAGGTTTAAATGGAACTAATATTTATCATCCTAGCACCATGAACCTATATAATATGTTTACAAGATATCTACTTTGAATGGTTAAGTTTTTACCCTTATAGAGAAGACTACAAGCAATCTCGACAGGTATGACTTGAGGAGATACATGTATGTTTTGAAATCTGTTTCATGATTAAGTTCATGATATGTTTGTCTTCATATTATTGAGTTTAGTACAATCATGATTAATTTTATATTGTCTTATCACCTTAGTAAAAACATGAATGCATGTGAATAATAGAATACATTCATTGATTATGGTTATGACACTTATGATTGTACTAATGCACTTGTGGTGTTGTATGAGGATGATGTTGTCTACTAACATAAAAGGTACATCAAGAAAGACAAATCCATAAGACCATGATGACATGATGACATGAAGACAAAGACTTAGCCATAGTATTTGATCACATAGAATATCTACTTACGAGGTATGTATGATTTGTTTCTACTATGCTTAACTTATGAGACATGCAGGTTACTAGCACAAGGTCTCTAAATCATTGAAGAGAACACAGAAGATATTGTTTGGGTATGTTAGACATAACTAAGCAAGCATACTAATCCAGGTATGTTTTTTCTATATCAAGTTAGAATCCTACTTTGTGTCAAGATATTAGATAAGTATACCTGTGTATGAAATGATCATGACCATACATGCTTAAGATTATTTAGAATCATAATGTTTTGATAATATTGAGATTATACTAATGAATGTATGATTATGTATGAGATCTTGAGGATGACACAATGATAACACTAGTGCACACTTAAGCATGCATAGTGGTCCAGGATGGATAGAAGTTCAAAGACATATAATCATGATGCTATCAAAAAGGGAAAATAGAGATCAAGAGGGAGGCAACGACACAAGCATAAAAGATAAGTATTTGAGTTTTTATTTGAATTACTTCTTGAAATGATATTGCTCATATTTGTATTCCTAAAATATATCATGCATTGTGTAAGCATTCATATAGCATTGAACATGATACTACTAATATGCATATGATGGGTTAGTTGGACAAACATTCCATTGTAGTTGCTTGTCTAGAATGAAACCTCTTTGTTGACATGCTGAGAGTTGTGCATGCTCTTGATAGTATGTTCTAGTAGAGATGGAAGGCATCTAGATAGCCACTGTATGCATACAGAATATGGAAAAGTGTTGTGCCAAAGTATTGGTCAAGATAGTTGCATAACTATGTGAATCATATTAGTATGCATAACAGGTTATCGTTGAAGTGTCAAATTGATTTGATGATTATGAAGCGTTACTAATCATGTAATTAAATTTGATTGTAGGAAAGATCATGTGCTATGATCTACAAAAGAATGATGATGAACACCTGTTCCAAAGAACAAGTGATGGATGTTCAACAAGAAGACTTACAAATCAAACGTACTATAGAAGACTCGTGGCTAGAGGATTCTCTTAGAAAGAAGGAGAGGATCATGACGAGATGTTTGCTCCAAGTGGCTAGACACACTTCCAGAGATAGATTACACCCATGGATGACAAGACCATTCTCTTGAATGGTGTAATTGAAGAAGAAGTGCATATCGAGAAAACTCCTAGGATTTGATAGAAGAAGGCTTTGTACAGGTTCAACAGGGACCCAGGATTGATAGTCATTTGATGAGCTTGATGATCACCACAGGTGATGCGGATTTCAACCTTTGCTACAAGGTTGAAGATGGTTTCTATATACAGATGAGATGCTTCTCTCAGATGGAAGCAAGAAGGAACTCACCATAGAGTTCGAGTGATCTTGAGGCTCATATCAGTAGAACCATTTGATGGGAGATGGCACAGATAGATATGCAGAAGATCACTCAATGTAGAGTGTGAATGATGTTCAGTCACAGAAGGAGGACAATACTTAGATGTAGAAGACTCCACTTCAGAGGGAGTAGATCTCAGAGTTAAAGAATCTTGGCATGATCACGTGACTAGATATGTGGCTGAGATCATATGAGATTTTTCCTTAGCCAAGGAAAATGTGAAGTAGAGATCCATGATGATGGATGGTGGTTTCTACAGTTTACAGACAGATGAATGGTTCATTGATGTACCTGATGAATACTAGGCTAGATATATGCTTTGCTGCGAACACCCTGAGTCAGTATCTAGTTGAGCTTAGACGTGTTTACCTAGTAGCTGCAAAGCATGTGATGAGGTACTTGAAAGGTACGATAGACTTTGATCTATACTATGTTGGAGATCATGAATTCACATTGTATGGTTATACAGATGCAGATTGGGATGGAAGTGTCTCAGACAGAAAGAGCACATCGGGTGGATGTTATTGGATCTGCTATGATCTCATGGTTTAGCAGGAAGAAGTCCAGTGTGGATCTCAGCACAACTGAAGTAGAATATATAACAGCTTGCTTTTCTAGTTGTGAAGCCATATGGATTCGGAAGTTGTTATCAGGACTATTTGACTTAGAGATGGACCCCACTGTGATCTTGTGTGACAACCAGAGTTGTATCAAGATGCCAGAGAATCCAGTGTTCCATGATAAGTCAAAGCAGATAGAGATCCAATATTTCTATATACGGGATATGGTGCAGAAAGGAGCAATAAGGCTCGAATATGTGAGCACTGACGAACAAGTTGCTGATGTATTGACCAAACCTCTGTCTTGAGTAAAGTTTGAGTATTTTTGAGACAAGCTTGGTGTAGTTCAGAAGGACCCTGCTCGAAAGGGGGAGTGATGTGGTCGATGATGATATTTGGATACTGGTATCGATGATGAGATTGCCTATACCGACGATAAGGTCGATGATGAGGATACCTATATTGATGATAAGGATACTTGTATCGATGATGAGGATACCTGTTCCGACGATGAGGTCGATGAGTGGTCCTTAGACTTGGTCTAAGTTGACGAGTGGATTGTATCATCCCTTGACACATGTCCTAAAGGAATCCATAGACTCTTGTCTCTGAGAAAGATGTTGAGCCTATAATGATGTAATGTGCGCTCCTGGACTGCTCAGTATAGCAGCGGGTGATCTTTCGCAGGTCCTGCAATGATGTAATGTATGCTCCTGGACTGCTCAGTGTAGCAGCAGGTGATCATTCACTGATTGTAAATCCTAGATTTGATCTAGGTCACTCCCTAGTTGAAAAAGTATTGGTTCTGTGATTGTAAATCCTAGATTTGATCTAGGTCACACCCTAGTTGAAAAAGTACTGGCTCTGTGGTTGTAAATCCTAGATTTGATCTAGGTCACACCCCAGTTGAAAAAGTACTGGCTCTGTGGTTGTAAATCCTAGATTTGATCTGGGTCACACCCGAGTTGAAAAAGTACTAGCTCTGTGGTTGTAAATCCTAGATTTGATCTAGGTCACACCCCAGTTGAAAAAGTACTGGCTCTGTGGTTGTAAATCCTAGATTTGATCTAGGTCACACCCCAGTTGAAAAAGTACTGGCTTTGTGGTTGTAAATCCTAGATTTGATCTAGGTCACACCCCAGTTGAAAAAGTACTGGCTCTGTGATTGTAAATCATAGATTTGATCTAGGTCACACCCCAGTTGAAAAAGTACTGGCTCTGTGGTTGTAAATCCTAGATTTGATCTAGGTCACATCCAGTATGAAAAAAATGGACTGGCACTGTGGTTGGGCATGCATCGTCCCTAGACATAATATGGTGTCTTAAAGTGATAGGGATTGATCATCCCGTAAGTGGATCAAGATTTTATCATCCTTGGACTTATGTACTAAAGTGAGAGGGATTGATCATCCCGTAATTGGATCATGTGTATTGCAGATTATGATGTTGTTGATTGAGAGATCCAGATGATGATGTTGTTGATCGAGATATCCAGATGATGCCGTTGATCGGGAGATCCAGATGATGATGTTGTTGATCGAGATATCCAGATGATGTTGTTGTTGATCGAGAGATCCAGATGATGATGTTGTTGATCGAGAGATCCAGATGATGCTGTTGATCGGGAGATCCAGATGATGATGTTGTTGATTGAGAGATCCAGACGATGATGCTGTTGATCGGGAGATCTAGACGATGATGCTGTTGATCGGGAGATCTAGACGATGATGCTGTTGATCGGGAGATCCAGATGATGATGCTGTTGATCGAGAGATCCAGATGATGATGCTGTTGATCGAGAGATCCAGACGATGTTGTTGATCGAGAGATCCAGATGATGATGTTGTTGATCGATAGATCCAGACGATGCTGTTGATCGGGAGATCCAGATGATGATGTTGTTGATCAAGAGATCCAGATGATGTTGTTGATCGAGAGATCCAGATGATGTTGTTGCTGTAGCTGATCGAGTGCTCGAGTGCTGCAGAAGATGAAGACTCAATACTAAAGATGTTGATGTTCCAGTATTGAAGATATTGAAGATGTTCCAATAGCTGTTTGAGTTACTGATGATGATTGAAGAAAACTTCCAATGATTTATAGATGTATCACTATGATGTAGTTGATGACTCCTTGCTCCTGCAGATGTTGTTAGAATATCCTTCTCGTTAAGGGGGAGGGTTGAAATATTGTAACTTCAAAGAATATTCTATTTGTACTTTATTATTATTCATCCGAAGATGTTCTATTCCTCCGTCGAGATGTTATTATTATGTAAAGTCATTGAGGTAAATCCTCCCATGTAAGTCGGGGAAATAGATCCCTAAGAGTCAATTGTAATGGGGTGTTTAAGTCCCCTAGAGGAGTCAACCCAATCAACATTATGTTGAGTGGTTAAGTTGTTGGGGTCGACCTAGTTAGGGTTAAAAGTCAAGTGAAGTAAAGTATAAATAGAGGAGGTGTGTTCCTTATTTAACACACACACACTCACTTGTGAATTTCACATAGGAGAGAGAGAGATCCGCAAAGGAGGAGAAGGAGCTCTTGTTTGGGGATTACATCTTTGTACTGGTTGATCATCTATATTGAGGAAGTTTTGCTGGGTTTTCTACCCCATGAGGGTTTCCCAGGATAAATCTGTGTCTCTTGTGTTTATGTTGTGCTTGTTATTCTTTTAGTGATCCTGTATATGCCATTGTTGTGAAATTGAATTGATCACTGATGTTATCTATCTTAGCATATTGAATCTTAACACACACTTCGGCTCAACAGCCGAGATCCAGGCTGCGGATTGCACCCTGACAGCTGCGCTCCACGCCGCGCACTTTGGCTCGACAACCGAGCCCTAAGACGCACACTTCGGCCCGAAAGCCGAGCCCTAAGCCGTGTGTGTCGTCCCAATAGCTGCAATGCAGAGCGCTAGAATTACACAGATAGCCACGCCATGTTTCCTGCATTTTTCAGCCTTTTTTACCCAGTTTTTTTTCTGCATTTTTCCCTGTCACCCTACAAACAACCACTTGTTTAGCTTGCACCCCCGGTTTCCAGTTGTATTTTTCTGTTATTTGCTTGCTATTTCATTTTGAAAAAAAATCATTTCAGCCTTTACATTCCAATAAGTTTGTTAAAATTGTACCTAACATTTCAATTTCAGCATTTAAAGTCTAGCATTTACATTTTCAGTTAGCTACCAACATCACCTGCGCACACACTTTGTCACCTTAATTCAAGTGAGCCATAAAAATTTAGTTAACTCAACCAAAACTTAACCCCATTTGGGGAACACAAAAGAATCTTGTAGTTAGGTAGGATGTTGGGGATAAGAATCCAAACAACACCCCTTCGTCACTTACACACTTGAGAGATAGAAGTTGTCCAATAGGGTACCAAAATACCCTAATATTTGTTGGCACGGTTAACAACCAATTTGTCGGAAAAGGACTCTCCCTTAGGAGGCTAAGTCGTGAGACTGGTTCCGGAGGACTACATGGAATGTCGCTCTCCACCTAGTTCTGAAGGACACCTACTCGCTGTCCTCGTTGCACTTCCATTTTTGGGGTGTAGCGACCAAAGGACTGACACAACAATTGCTTTTTCTGGACATGCCATGAACGGGGTAGCCTAGTTGCCATTCTCCTAGGGCTCTTTTACCCGGGATCCCTCTCGGTAGAGGGATATTCCCTCACCTACTTGGTTCTCCATTTCGTATCGTCTGACTGCGGATTTCATCACCCTGTAGAGGATACGATTTGCGTGAGCTTCCAGATCTTTTAGTTAGGTGTTTTCATGCTCCTATACCTCCCCCAATATTAGCAAGTATACCCTTTTTCTTTTTTAGGAGCCTTTCTTGTTGGTATTTTGACCACTTTTCTTGTTGCTCCGCTTGCTGTAGCACAGCTGTTACAATAAGCGTTTTGAGCTTGTTGTTGGCCTGAGTGCCATATTTTTTCGTGCTCTTGTTTTGCACACACGGTTGCATCAGGATTTTTGAGTTTTTCACTCGCCGCAACCCACTCGTTTTATTTCCATTATCAGCATTGAGTCTCCAAGGCAGTCTCGGTGTCTACGGGGCCAGTCCCTGCAACACAGTTCACTTGAAACCACTTGCAACATGCGTAGAGCCCCGTCACCATATCCTGACGCCCCTTACTTCACATCTGATTCTGAATCAGAGAACCCCATATACACAGCTTCGTCTAGCCCCATGGCTGGTGTGACTCCCAACCCCCTTTTTAGCGGGATGGTTGGTGCTGGATCCACCACTAACCCAGCTACCACTTCAGCTTCCATCCCCGTCATACCATCTTTGGGACATATTTCTAGCATTCTTGCCATTACGACCATCCCTACGATTAATGGATCTACTCTAACTACAGTTGCATTGATGACCCGTGCCACAATCGGGGGAGCAGGCCCTTCCTACATGATCCCTACACCTCTGAATGGAGGACCCACGGTCCCCATCATGACTCACACCGTTGCTCCACACATTGGGGGTAGCGGCCCCACCATTACCGCTACCACTAGCACATATGCCCTACGTTCACGTCACATCCTTCTGCCAGTTTTACATTCATGTCTAGTCTCAACCTCCTTGATCTGGCCATATTGACCAACTACCCCATACGACATGACCCCACATGGCCTCCTATGCCCACCAAGTTCCCATCAGACATACCCAAATTCGAGGGGAAGGGAGGGGAGGACCCCCAAAATCACATAATGTCCTTCCACCTATGGTGTTCTTCTAACTCCATTGTGGACGACTCTATTCCCCTACGGTTATTACAATGAACATTCACCGGCGTTGCAGCCAAGTGGTACGTTGACTAGCCACACTGGACCCATTTCACATTCACATCCCTCACCTCGAATTTCCTGCAGTTCTTCCAATTACCAGTTCATTATGATGCTAGTGTTGAGATCCTCCTATCTTGCAGAAAAAACACGACCACCCATATCACGGACCATATCCATGAATGCTGCAAATGATGCAGTTTGTGTAAGATTATATTGGATGATTGCATATTTTTATATTGGTTCCTGAAATCACTTATACCAGTCATCGCTAAGGATGTGGCATCTGAATGACCACAATCTGAGGAAGGGGCTATCCTTAAAGCCCAAAAGTTTGATCTCATCTATGCCCATTCTGACTATTTATATTCCATTTTACCTGATGCTCCCCGTGGTGACTCCTCCCGGAGCGACGCACCGGGGGCATCCCACGCTGCCTATGATATCATCGGGCACGTGGCGTCTCATAGTCAACCTTACACAGTTATGCCCACTACTAGTGGCCCCGACCTTTCGTGTGCCACAACCCACTCAGGAGTAACAACATCATATGCTCCCATGGCCCGACCCCCTCATATCCATGGACCGTCATGTCCACTGCAGTGTTATGGTCATGCACCACCAGCCTACAACCCTCCTACAGCACCCACCGCCTATTACCATCAACATGATACATCTGCGCATACCCAACCCCAAGCTCCTCCTGCTTATTATCCCCCGTAGCCAACACCTACTCAAACCCAAGCTCCTCCTGCTTATTATCCTCAGCAACCAACACCTGATCAACCCCAAGCCCCTCCTGCTTACTATCCTCAGCAGGCAGCCCCAGTACCTGCTCAACCACAAAATCCTCCCAACCCCCAAGGGCAAGTTTATGCCCAACAAAACCAACAACAAAATCATCCTGCTCAACGAAACCAACAAGGCCAACAAAACCGGGGAAGAGGACGTAACCGTAGGAACAACCAACCCCAAGACCAAGGAGGTCAACAAATCAACCCCCCAAATAATAACAACGCCGCCCCAGCGAATCAAAACCTTGATAGACCACCTCATCAAGGGAAGAAACCCAATCTATGAACAAACCACTCGTGTTCTATATGTGGGGTCTATGGCCACTATACGCACACTTGTCCTCATTTGGAGCGCGCTCGTCAACTTTGGACGGACGACGCCCAATTCCAAGGACAGGCTGCTCCACTCGCACAACCCAACCCTCGCCACCTCCCATGGTGTTTCAAAATCCCTTGCCCACACAAGGAGTGGTGAACACCCAACTGTTGGTTCCCCCTAAAGGAACTGTGGCACCACAATGAATGATCAAATATGTTGCACATACCAGTGAACCCATGGACTCGGGCACCCATCACCTCCTCATGATGTCATCGGCTGACGTCAACCTCCAAACATGTCGAAACCAATATGGTTCCAGTTCTGAAACCATCCCCGTCGACAAGGCTGCTACCGCTCTCCCCACCAATCAGTCGTTACGCATACCCTTGACACCGGGCGATGGTCCCCCTAAAGCTCCCTGTTTCCCACTACGTCGCGTCAACAATAATCCCAACGTGCGCGCCGCTCCCAATTACAATATCGTGGATGACCTAGCTCAATCACTCACTGCTATGTCAACTCTCGAGGTCTTAAAAAATTGTCCTGCACAACGTAAGATATTGTTATCCGCTATTGGGGCAATAGACCCCTCTGACTCACGAATGATGGCATTCGACTTGGAACAATCCGAACCACGCATTCCTTCCACCCTAGCATTCCAAGTCTCCGTGTCCATTCATAATCTTGTTATTCATCAATGCATCGTCGATGAGAGTGCCTCCACATGCGTGATGTCTACATTCGTATGGCAGAAACTCGGATCACCTACATTACAACCATCCACGACCGCCCTACGAGCTTACGATGGCCGCTCTTCCCAATCTCAGGGCCTCTTGGCCAACGTTCCAGTGCAGTTAGCTGGGAAAACCATCCTCATAGACATTGAGGTTATCAATGCACAATTTGATTACAACCTCCTGCTCGGTCGCAGTTATATGTACGCTATGAAGGCTGTTGCCTCATCAGTCTTCCGCATTATGATGTCCCCCCATGAGGGATGGGTTGTTAAAATTGAAAAACTCACGTACTATGACCCGAATGCCCCCGCCGCACCAGAAAATGTTCTTCCCATGGTTGAACAACCTGTTCTGAGTGCACCCACTTCGTTAGTATCTACGGTTGGACATGGAATTTACTCCGAAACTCCCATGACATCCACCTTTAGGTCCACCCCCCCCGTCGACAGTAGAGATATATGATCTGTGCACAATTTCATCTAACCAAACAGTGCCCAACCCAAAGCCACCCTTGCTGCCACAACCTCCAACGGTACCTAGTCATATTGGAGCAACACCCATCCACACTATCCCGTTCCTACTCCCACCTTCAGGAGTAGTGATTTCCCCAGTCATGGGTACGTTGAATCTCCCTGGGTTAACACTGGGACTACCTGTGTGGTACCTACCTGCTCCCACTCCTCCCCCAACACCACAGTTCATTCTCCAACCAGTCCAACCAATCAACACCTCTAATCGCCCACCCCCTGGTGTGGCGGCCACATCTACAACAAACCCCGCCCCTCCACCATCCAGAAACACTAGGGGCAGAGGCCCACAAACCTACACAGCCCCATCAGCAAAGAAACTCGTGGTACCTCAACCACCACTCTACGTACCCCCTAAGTGCTCCTTATGTGATGATTTGGGCCATGGTACCCATAACTACCCACAGCTACCCAATCTCCAACAGCACATGAAGACTTTGGATGACAACGCCAACATTATGGTAGTCGAACTAAATCCCCCATCCCACCAGCGTAACAAGGCACTGTGCACTAACCACGCTTGTTCCATATGCGCAGTATACGATCATTACTCGCACCATTTCCCAAATCTCCCAGAGTATAGATTGGTTCTCCATGAGTTAACTTAGTCCTGTCTAGAGTCATCCATCACTACCATTGAGGAGATTCATCCTCCAACATCCTCCTCCTCGGGAGAGATCAACACCATTTACATGATTTCCACGGAAGGTGAACACATGGCGCCCCCAACATCGAGCCTCCCCTCCATCGATTTGTCCACATAGTGCTTTTGTAGCGACGAAGAAATCCTCGAAGCACTCATTGCACCCGACTACCCTTATGATGATATGCATCATTGGTCATATTTCATTCTTGAGGAGGCCACCACTACTACAACCAATCAGTTCTCAATTGAGACAAAGGACTTCCTCCTAGAGAAGGTGGACTGGTTCAAGAACCCCATCCCAGTCCCCGATGCCTTCGAGGAGGGTAACATGGCCAACATTTGACCTACCATACAGGTTGACATTTCCACCACACTCGGTACACCCAAACTCATCACATTAGGTGCTTCCTGTACGGAACACGAAATTAGGGAGTACAATAATCTCTTCCAAGAGTTTTGCGATATCTTTTCTTGGTCCTATACTGAGATCCCTAGCTTAGACCCTGCCATAGTCGAACACCACATTGATACATGGCTAGAGGTCCCACCCGTATGCCAAAAGAAGAGACCCATTCACCCATCTAAACTCCCCGCCGTCAAAACCAAAATTGAGAAACTGCAAAAATCCAGATTCATTTATCCCATCGCTTAAACCACCTGGGTCTCCAACCCTGTACCCATCAACAAAAAGAAGGGCACTATTCGGGTCTGTACCGATTTTCGCGATCTCAACCACGCTTGTCCCAAAGACAATTTCCCCACACCCTTCATCGATCAACTCATTGACACTTGTGTAGGACATGCGGTTCTCTCCTTCATGGATGACTTCTCTGGATACAATCAAATCCACATCCGGAAGGAGGACCAATACAAAACCGCATTCACTACCCCATGGGGCACCTTCGCCTATCGTGTCATGCCATTCGGTCTTATAAATGCTGGTGCCACCTTCCAGCGGGCTATGACATATTGCTTCCACAATTTAGCTCATATCATTTTGGTTTACCTTGACAACCTCACGGCTCGATCAAAGAAACGGTCTGACCATTTAAACGACCTCCGACAAGTTTTTCTGCATTGTCGCAAGTATAAAATTCGCTTGAACCCACTCAAGTGTGTCTTTTGCGTTCCTGCAGGCCGGTTGTTGGGTTTTATCATTTCCCAAAAAGGGATAACCATCGACCCTTTAAAGGTTCAAGCCATCTTGGACCTCCCATCCCACCGTACAGTACGATAATTACAGAGCTTGCAGGGGAGAGCCAACTTTCTTCACCGCTTTGTTCCAGAATATGCTACGATTGTTCATGGTTTTCTTCACCTACTTCGTACCCACATTCCTTTTGTTTTGGACGAACAAGCACAAGTGTCTTTTGAAGCCCTCAAAACAGCCTTGACCAATGCCCCGTTGATTTCACCTCTGGATTTATCCAAGGATTTTATCCTTTACGTTTCGGCATCCAAGTATGCCATCTCAGGGGTACTCATTCAAGAAGATAGTGCGTGAAAGGAACACGTAATCTACTACATGAGTCAGACCTTATCTGGCGCACAAGTGCATTATCCCTACGAGGAGAAGTTGGCCCTCGCCGTCATTTTATCGGTTCAAAAGGTTCGCCACTACATCCTATTAATCCGGACTACAGTAGTGGCCGATTCCAACCCTATGGTCTACCCCTTGAGTCACCGCCTTCTTCAGGGTCGCGTGGAAAAATGGGTCATCATACTCCAAGAGTACGACCTCAAATTCATGACACCTAAGAGTACCAAAGCCCTCGCATTGGCATAACTCATCTCGAAATTACCATCATAATCTACTTTACCATCCATCAATACCAGCCTCCCCGACGACCACTTGTTTATCATCTCTTCGGATGACCCCTGGTATGATGACATCCTACTGTACCTATGTACACAGAAATTTCGACCCGACCTCGACCGCGATGGTCGCTAGCACATATGCCATCATGCCTCTTGTTATCTCCTCCTCGGCGATGTATTGTATTGTCGTGGTGTTGAAACCATTCTACGTCGCTGCCTCACCCGAGACGAGGCTGAACAAGTCCTTAATGATTTTCATAATGGATCCTGTGACGACCATTTCTCGGAGATGGACAGCACCCAAAAGGTTATCCATGCCGGATACTTCTGGCGCACCCTTTTCTGCAATTGCATCACTGCAGTTAAAAATTGTCGCAACTGCCAGCTCTTCACCCCCAAGGCGAGGAACCCCCCCCCCTTGCCCCCCTCCATCTAGTTATCACCTTTGTCCCTTTTTGTAAGTGGGCCATTGATTTTATGGAGTTTAACCCTCCCTCAGCAAGTGGCCATAAGTATATCATTGTAGCCGTGGATTATTTCACTAAATGGGCTGAGGCCATGCCCACATTTAACTGCAAAGCTGACACTGCAGCTCATTTCTTCTTCAACCATATCATCACCCAGTTCGTGGTCTTGAAACAACTTGTCTTCGAACATGACAAACACTTTGAAGACTCCGTCTGGAAAGAGTTGTCGACCTTTCTTAAATTTAAACATCAATACGCCTCCGCCTATTACCCTCAAGGGAATGACCAAGTAGAGGCTATTAACAAAATCCTGAAAACCATCCTTCAATGCACCGTAGACCGCCACAAGTCCAACTGGCATCATATGCTATTTCCCGCACTTTGGGCTAACGCACATCTACCAAGACTGCCACGGGTTTTACCCCTTTTCACTTGGTCCATGGTGTCAAGTCTGTTCTTCCAATTGAATGTCAGATTCCCACCCTTCATATTGCCATTGACCTCCTCCTGGACACATCACCGCTTGAAAAACGCTTAATCCTTTTGGAGCAAGCCAATGAAGACCTCCGTACGGCCTTGCAAACCATCGAGGCCACCATGAACTGCTCCAAATCCAACTATGATAAGCACGTCCACCCCTGCAATTTCCGAGAAGGGGACATAGTCCTCGTTTATGACCAAGCACATGATAAGACTGGGAAAGGGAAGTTTGAGTCTATGTGGTAAGTCCCATACATTCTCCACACCTTCCTAGGACATGGGGCATATATCCTCACTGAATATGAAGGAACCCCCTTGTGCAACCCCTGTAATGGGTTGTACCTCAAACGCTTCTACCCTTAACACTTTTTGGACCCACTAGTCCATGATTGTACAATTTCATTTATTTTTTACTTCTTGCACTTAGACCCTTACACTTTGCTTCCCTGCATGACCAACAGATGGATCTTGGCCCACAATACTATGTCGGTTTCACCGATGGTGCAAGTCGCTGGTCTCCAAACCTCGCCTCCGCAGCTTGGGTATTGTATTCCCCCTCACATGAGTTGATCCACCTCAATGGAGTGTGTATAGGGGCTGCCACCAATAACCAGGTAGAGTACGATGCTGTGACCGATCTCTTGACTGTTGCCCTCCAGATGGGCATAAGTCACCTCCGGGTGTTCCTTGATTCCCAGCTACTTGTCGCCCAACTCAACAAATTTTACCAGGTACGGGATCATTTCCTTTTTATAAAGTTCCTGTGCACTAAACAAATGATTAGACAGTTTGAATCCATTTCATTCACTCATGTCCCATGAAGTCAAAATAGTGTTAGCAGACCAAATGGCTAACGATATTCTAGACTGGCACATAAATCATAACCTGTAGGAAGCAAATCATAACTATGCATCTATCCATCATGTAGGCATACATAAACATCATGAAAAAAAAAAAACCATCATCATAAGCTGCATCCACGTGCACACACATAAACATAGCAATCATCATAAGCTGCATCCATGTGCATATATATATATATATATATACATCATAAACAAAAATGTCATCGTGCCCAAAACACCCTTACACATACATACATAGAGGAGCCCTAACAACCTCCTCGTCATATAATACATTTGAATACAAAATCCCATGCTCATCGCATGGGGGCAGTTCCATCAACTTCTTGGTCAATTGGAATCATCCCCATTGTCATCATCGTCGTCCTCCTCCTCCTCCAAGGGCTCATCCGAATTCGTCTCGACGTCCTCATCACCATAATAGGGGGAATCCCCTCCCACCATGGCCCACACCATCTCAACCGCCATCGCGATTCGCCTCATAATAGGCCTCCACTCCCGTGGAGCATCATAGCAAATATCAATCAACTCCTGTCTCAAGTGCTTCCAACCAATCTCTACCACCTCATCCAGGAGACGGTTAATACCAACCTGTAAAGTCTCTAGTGTCGTTGAGGAACTCCATCGTCGACCTTGCTCACGTCTAGGAGAGTCTATACCCTCTATACGACCCCTCCGTGCACGGATATCTGTAAAATATGATGCTACCATCTATGCTATGATATCTATAAAATATGATGCTGAAGCATACATAACAACGTACCATCGGGTCCCCATGCCTGTCCTGGAGGTCGCAGGATCCCCTCTGAAATCCATCCCGACATACAGATAGTCCTCAATAACAACCAACAACTACATCCACTGAGCAAACAACTCCTTAGTAAAAAATCGCCCCACCAGCCCGCCACCTGCACGAGTCATCATCTCACCCCACCGACACATCCATGGCTCGATCGGCCCCCCATCATGCACCGCTAAGTGCAGTCGCAATGTCAGGACTCGCTCAAAGAAGAAGGAGCAGAGAAATGAGGGAAAACATAACCCCCCTCCTCGACTGCTCACCCTGTTCATCTCTCGCTGAACCACCGCCAGGTACATCTGACCCCACCCATAATAGGTCCCGGCTAGAACCCACTCCACAAGCACCATCTACCCCCAAGAGACCCTATGGGTCAAATTTGACCCCAGTACGCGCACCACCACCGACGCAATCGCTCGAGTCTCGACGCTCTGAATGCCACAGACCAATAGTGCATTGTCATGCACAAAAGCTGTCAGATAACTGTGCCTCTCCAGTAGGTCCTCCATAGAAATATCACTCAGACTCCTTTGCTGGGTATCCACAACCCTACCCAACCGTGGAAGCCCCATCAAGAAATACACATCGGTGAGCGTGATCTCCAACCGCTCACCCTGGATCATGAATGCCTCGGCATCCGCATCCTAGAAAATGACTAACTTGTTCAACAACAAGGTAGGCGAGCGCATCAGGGGCACCTGTGTGGACTTCAACAGTCCGCACCGAGCGAGGCTGTACTGCACATCCTTGTCATCTGCGATCGCCTCTAGTAGCGGATCTCCCAGCTCGCGCTCCCTCCATGCTGCTGACATCCTGCCAACCTAAAAACCAAAACCCATAAGTCCAATATATATACAAAAAAAAACCCCCAACATAGGTCGAAATGTGCGCTCCAAAGCGCACATTTCTGCCTCATAGCCGCGCTCCTAAGACGTGACTATGGGGCCCTCGAAGCGCAACTATCCATCCCACAGCTGTGCTTCAAAGCACGTCTATCTCACCCAGAGCTGTGCTCGAAAGCGTGAGGTTTCTCTCGAAACTCGCGCTTCGGTGCAGTGGTGCCCAAGTTTCGCTTGGCACGCCTCCTCAGGGTCCCAAACCCCCCCAGAAAAGCATTAAAAACATCATAAAACACCATACCACTTACCTACAACTCGCAGAATGAAATTCCACTGGTCGGAATAAAAGAAATTTGAGTTTTCATCTCTGGGGCCCTCCACACTTCTCCCAAGTTGAACAGTGACAATGACACATGTCACGAGGGTCCCTTTCTTATTTATAGCCATTTTCCCCTCAAATTTTGTTTTGACCATTCCAGAGCCATACGAACTTCGTTTTTCGCACTGTTCGCACCGTTGGATTCATATCTCCATGCCCGTGATGATGCTTGAGATCATTTCTGGATCTCGCGAAAACCTTCTTTGGGCACTTTTTCCAGGCCCTCTGCCACCTTGATTTGCGTGCCGCCAACTCCATTTTTCGTACCGTTCGCAACGACAGATTCATATCTTCGCGCTCGTGATGATGCTTGAGATCATTTCTTGCTCTCATGAAAAAAATTTTCTGGCATTTTTTCCATGCCCCTCGCCGCCTCGATTTACATGCCGCTCCGACTGCAGCATGGCCATCATCTTCTTCGATATAATTTTATCCCTTTTTCGGGCCGAGCAATTCATTTATGAAAAAGGGACTTAGGGAGTTTCTGTTAAGCTCTTTTTTGACTCCTAAAAGAATGAAAATATCGCCGAGAAATCTTGCTTCCTTTCATGCTCACTAAAAGTATCTGAAAGGGCGTCTATCTGGTATAAGTTTATCCCTTTTCCGGACCTGGTAGACTAATTACGAAAAATGCACACTCTAGTCACAACGACTAGAAGAGTTCTCCATTACATACTTTTACGCTTTTTCGGGCCTTGGAGACTAACATACAAAAAAGAACCTCTTGGAGTCTTATTATTTGATTTATGACTCTCTAAAATTGAAAGCAACCACGAGCACTCTCCGTCCTGGGCTTGTATAAATCCACATGATGTTACCCTTCAGTCATCTTAGAGTATGCTTATCACTTTCAGACTCCTTAAATCTGAAAGCACACACGAGCATGCACTGTCCCGAGCTCGTATAAATCCACACGACAGTACCATTCGGAGCGCATTTCTACCCCTTCTTCGAGCTCCTTAAACCATGAAGAAGCCCCCAACGGTGCTTCTCGGCGCCACGACATATCATATCTAGTCCCCACATTATGGCGAAAACCCTAGTATGGTCACCTTTGTTCAGAGTATTCTTCGATGTGTCACCCTTCGAGTCTCCTGATATCACCCATCAGTCCCCCTCGAGTCTCCCCCATTGCAGTCACACCCCTTGGTCCCTTACACTATGATCCTCTTCCCCGAAGTAAGTTTCATATGCTGCTAGGTCAACCTTTCCATCATACTCTAAACAAAGGAAGTCTGAGTCCTCCCCTCACTTTGTGACCCTTAAGTATTCCCCCATAGTGTCAGTTTCACATCTGGTACTATCACCTTTTGGTTGCACACCTCGCGCTTCTATCAAGGAAACATTATTTCCTTGGTCATGGCAGGTCTCCCTCTATTGACACCAACCCATTTATTCCAGAGGATAGACCTAGAGGTCCCTATTCCTTGGAATCATCACCATCAGTGGTGAGTGCCTACGAACCATTTCGAGAGGAGTCATTAGTGCCTCTCCGAATACCCAGGATTTCCCTGACTCTAGCACATTGGTGAGTCTATTTGGAACCCCCCAGCTATATGTTCCCACAGATATCCGGGCTGCGCTTGGTGATGGTATTCAGAACCACCCTAGTTGTATGCTTCCTTGAGTACCCAGTTCAGATGCAATTCAATGTACCCTTGAGATGGTGACTATCAGTCATTCAATCCATCCAGTTGTTGGCCACCTTCAAGTCCAGCAGAGCATCAGTTGTCATGGTACCACATTCAGTATGAATGCCATTGTTTCCATGTATCAGTTCTTCAGATCAGTCATGGTCAGACCATGAGTATGTCCCCAATTTGTGTACCCTCTGGACCATTATGATGTACATAGTAGTTATCCATGTGTTGTTCAGGTCCCCTTGTGGGCCTCATTATTATTTTATATCTTGATATGAGCATGGGTATGCCCGCCTCGTCCATATATTGAGATCATTCCTCATTCATTGTTGAGGTCATGTATGTTCAGTTTCAGTTTTTGCAGTCCGTACGGAGCCCATGTATGTTCAGTTTTTGCAGTCCGTACGGAGCCCATGTTCCTGTCTCCAACTAGTTTCCGATCTTCTCCATCACAATGCTTAGACCCCTAGAAAATGACAGAACCTATGATGTCTATCGGCCATACGATGAGCTCCTGCCCTCACACATCAGGGGGAAATATGTTAACACCCAAAAATGGTCCACCAACTCATCTCCCTAGTCACACAACTCTGTCAACCATTTTCCTATCATTTTAGCCTCCAAAACCTTTAAAAAACCCTCAACTGGGCACCCAAAAGGCTAAAAACCCACACTTCCTCCTCAAATTAATCCAAATCATTCAAAAATACCAAAAAACCCTCAAAAGGGGTCAAATATTCCCAAAAAATAAATGAAAGGGAATAAAATTGAAAATAAATTCAAAAAAGGAGAAAAGGAGGGAAAAAGAGGGCCCCCCCATTTCACATCCACTATTCATCCTATCCTTATGCTGCTGAATTTCACTCAGAACCCTAACCCACCATTTGTGCTTGTGTTTGCCACTTTCATGAACCCTTTGGCCCAACCTTGGAGCATCTTGGAGAAGAGAAGGACATTGGAGCACTGGTGCACCTCCCTAGTATGGCTATAAGGACTCCACCAACCTCACCATTGAGGTAAAAAACTCGTGTAACTCATTTTATTTACTAGTTAATGAAAGAAAAGTGTAAATCCATTTTTACTGTGTTCTCATGTTTGCTATTTCCTGTTTTATGGTAGATTTAGATTTTTAATATTTATGCACATTTTTAGGTTTTCAGATTAGTTATTTCCGTTATTTACATTAGTTTTTTTTTTCCTGAACTGTTGTTTTTTTTGGAACTGCTAGTAGGGATTCCATAATCCTTAGTAGGTTCTCTTTTGTACAATCTAGGGTGAAAACCCTAGCTACAATTCTTCCTGGAAAGGGAGTGCTGCATGTGGATCAGGCCCTCAACAGGAATGAAAACACCAGAAGTCAGTTGAAAATTATTCCATGGAACAAGTCGCCTTTTCCCCTTAAAATTATATTTTAAGGGTATGACAGGGGCAAATCGTCATAGGCCATCGACATATGATGAAGCGGCTAGAGGAACCAATCCCTTAAACAATGTCGAATTATATTTTAAGGGTATGATAGGGGGTGCTCCTCATAGGCCGTCGACAGACAAAGAAGCGACTAGAGGAATCGCTCCCTTAAACAACGCCTTCAGCGTAACAAGTCCATAACCACATCTCGTTTTTTCATTTTCATTTTTTTAGTTAGCATGCACTAATATTTAGTGATGATATTATATCATTGAGTTTACGTTGCATACACAATGCTGGAAAACATCAAAACTAATATTTTGTTTTGTGTTGCATTTGCGTCAACTAGTTTCATATTATTTACAGAGGAACCGCTCCCTTAAGCAACACCTTCAGCGTAACGAGTCCATAGCCACATCTCATTTTTCCATCTTCATTGTTTTAGTTAGCATGGGCCAATATTTATTGATGATATTATATCATTGAGTTTACATCGAATACACAATGCTAGAAAGCATCAAAACCAATATTTTGATTTGTGTCGCATTTGCGTCAACTAGCATCATATTATTTCCATTTTTGGATTGTGTCCACGACACTAAAATTTGTTACAGATTGAAGGCATCATGTTTGCATCGTATTTCATCCAATTAACATCTTATATATAAATGTGTAGTGTCATATTGGATTCATAACAATATATTCGATACTAATCACATGCCATCGTATCTGCACACACTTCCATCATCATCCTTATAGGAAGTTCCAACTAATCATGGTCAATAATGAAATCTATAGAGCCTAATGTAAGGAATCATGGTATTAATCAAGGAAGCATATGTCCTTGCTATAACTCATCTCTTGTCTTCAAACTTCAAGCAAATACACTACATTGAAGAAGAAAAACAACCACCATTCAAGCTATTGCAAAGTGTTGAGTGTTACGATAAACCACCTGGCCTAGATTTATGTTAAGGAATACTTTTCTATCAACTTATTTGATTTTTTTGGGAATCATAAGACCCTCATATCCTCAAATCGCAATCTTTTAGTTCCCCAAGGATTCAAGCCTACCCAACACAAATTTGTGTTAGATTTTCACATTTTAATAATACTAATCTAGGATCTTACTGAGAGAATAACAAGGACAACATTCAAACACAAGAGACAAGAAACACAAAGTTTTTCCTCGAGGAAACCATAAAGAAGAAAACCCCACAACTTCCTTAGAGATAGAATGAGCAACAATACAATGGCAGAAATATAAACCCCAAAAGTAGAAATGGTCTTCAACAACTTCTCTCTTCTCCACTTGTGCGAACTTGTCCTTCTCATCACTAATGCGAACTTGATGAGTGAGTGAATGATGAAATAGAGAGGAGCACCCTCTCTATTTATAATTTACCTTTAACTTAGCATTAACCCCAAACAGGTCAGCCCCTAAGTGTAATTGACTAGGCCGACTTCTCTAGGAGAGTCTAATAACCCATGAAAGACTCAACTCTGGGGTCAATGCCCCGTCATACAATGGAGGGTTAACCTCATTGACTTTACATGACCCAAATAAAATAATGAATTCTCCCGACCGGAGGAATAAACATCTCTGTCAGAGGTACAATAATAAAACACAAATACAATATAAAATATACAAGTGAATATCTTCCAAAGTTACAATTACATTAACACTCCCTCTTAACTAGGAAGGTATTCTCCTGAAACAGTTCATCAACACAAGTCTTCGTCACTGGATCATCATTAAAGCTGGAGCATCATCGTCACTGCTCCTGCTATCTCGACCGTCAATATCCAATCTACTCATCATAGGAAGTTCTACAGAGCCAGCCCTTTTTCATGCTGGATGTAGGCCTAGCCCCCATGTAGGTCTTCATCATCTCTGCGAGCAAGCCATCAAGTAGGTATAGCTCAGGACTTATTACATTTCCTTGCAAAAACCTGACACACAGTCCAGGACTTATTACATTGCCTTGCAATAAACTGACGCAACATCTTAGGACTTATTACATGCTTCTGCAAAACCTGCAGGATCTCCTAGAACTGATTATATGCCTCTGCAAAACCTGAAGGAGCATCCCAGGACGAATTATATGCCTCTGCAAAACCTACAGGATCTCCCAGGACTGATTATATGCCTCTGTAAAACCTGAAGGAGCATCCCAGGACTGATTATATTCCTCTGCAAAACCTGGAGGATCTCCCAGGACTGATTATATGCCTCTGCAAAACCTGAAGGAGCATCCCAGGACTGATTATATGCCTCTGCAAAACCTGAATCTCCTACTTATCACCTCATCATCTTCAGATCATCTCATCGTCAATGAAGCACAACCCAGATGCACATCACATGTCTACCAACATGCGAGGACTTTCCTACTAGCATGTGAGACACAACACTTATATCAACCGACATGGGGTGACTTTCCTACCACCATTCAGGAAAGGCTCAACACTTAAATCAACGGCCATGGGAGGACTTTCCTGCCACCATGCCGGAATGGCCCAACCCTTACATCTACACCATGGGAGCAATTTCCTACCACCATGTGAGAATGGCTCGACCCTTACATCTACACCATAGGAGGACTTTCCTACCACTATGTGAGAATGGCCCATGTGCATCTGCATCTTCCAGATTCACCACTTCCCCTTGGAAGGAACCTTGATCTAGAGTACACCAGGCTTCTCTCTGAAGGACTCGAACTTCACTTTGGCTATCGGCTATCTGCTCGTCTGTGGCAACATATTGGAGCTTCACTGCTCCTCTCTGCACCATATCCCCGATATCCCCGATATAGTGATACTTGATCTCGATGTGCTTCGACTTGTCATGGAACACCGGCTTCTCAGACAACTTCTCACAGCTCTGGTTGTCGCAATATATACAAGTCGCATCCAACTGGAGATCAAACAAATCAGATAGTAGCTTCCATCCATACTACCTCACAACTAGCTGAACAAGCTGCGACATACTCTGCTTCGGCTGTACTAGTGCCACGCAGGACTGCTTCCTGCTAAAACAAGAGATCACACCTGATCCCATACTGAAGCAACACCCTGAAGTGATCTTCCTATCAATGACATTGCCTTCCCAATATGAATCAACATAACCCTCCAGGTTAATCTTCTAATTCACATCATACTTGAGCCCATAATCAACTGTACCCTTCAGGTACCTCAGAATATGCTTTGCAACAATCAAGTGAACATGTCTCGGATCCGTCAGGAACTGGCTCAATGTGTTCACAACAAAGCAAATATTTGGTCTCATATTCGTCAGGTAAATCAAAGATCCAATAATCTGACGATACATTGTGGCATCAACCGACTTTGATGAAGCATCACTCAATATCTTTAGGTTCGATGCCATAGGTGTGGCCATGGCCTTGCAGTCCATCATCCTAAAACCTCTTTCAGGATCTCCACTGCATACTTCCCTTATCCAAGGAAGATTCCATCCGCGCTCTACCACATCTCCATGCCTAGAAAGTAGTGCATCATACCCAAGTCCTTCATCTTGAACTCAACAGTAAGTTTCCTCTTCGTTTCAGCAATCAATTCGTCCTCACCTGTCACAAACATATCATCTACATAAAGTAGAAGTATCACTGGGTTCCCTTCTTCAACCTAGTAGTAAAGGTTGGAATCTGCTTTACTCTTGGTAAAACCCAAACTAGTCAAGAAGTTGTCTATCCTGATGTTGTAGTCCCAGGGTTCAAGTGGTTACCATTGATACATTACATGATATAAGAAAAGCATACACAATGATACAAATACAAGAGACAAGACAGATAGAGAGACACAAGCCTTTATATTAACCAGCAAGAGCAGAATACAGTCATAGAACCAATCTTAACTAGTACATCAGCTCAACAGCCTATTTATATATCTATGCAATTACAGTTACACAACCGTCGATCGGTTTGTCCAACCGACCCGACCTATACTACTCGACGCGACCTGTCGACATGTGCTGCAGAGTGGTCGGGCAGAGGGCCTAGTCGACAGGCCGACCTAGGCCCCTCCAACATCTCCCCCACCTCAAAATATTTCTTTGTCCCGAAGAAATGGAGAGATCAAAATTTCAAAAAGAGTTATACAGACGGTTATGACTAAGGAACACTGGAATCAGTAGGTATCTGGAGACAGGCTTCAAGAATAACTTCAGCAGAAACAGAGAGGTGGTGCTGGAACTCTTCCCAAGTACGTAACCGATTCTGGATGTCTACGGTCAAAGTTGTGAGTTTCGACAAGTTTTCCATCTTGTCATGAGTGGATGTAGCCTGCAAGTGGATCATGTCGGGACCAAATGTGTTATTTGTTTTGTCAACAGTAGCAAGTAACTAATGGAATCGGGGCTGAATTTCTCCAAGTTTGTTGAGGCCTCCTCGGGCTTGTGACATCCACTGAACTTCTTGTTTTTCTAGTTTATCCAATTTCTTGTTTTCCATGATGATCTGGCTATCAAGTTTTTCAATAAGGGCTTCATCTGCAGTCAAGCGCTAGTGCTGAAGCTTGCTTAGCAATGTTCTTGTTTTCTGAAGATCTTTGTAGACGTCACCATAATATACATACCAATTGTTCAGGACTTTTGTAAGTTTTCTACTTGATTATCATACTGCTTGAGTACTTTGAGAGCTTCTAAAAAGGATGTAAACTGATTTTTCATGAGGGAAGCTACCTCGACAGCTTGGTCCTGTTGTGTCTTGAGAAGCACAGATTGTAGCATCGACACGACAGACTTGAATAAATGATATGATCGATCAAGAGGTGATGTCGTGTCGGAACTGGCTGGGAGCGTGAGAACTTGCTATGCTAAATTTTCACATTTAGCGAGGAATGTAGTCTGTTCTTCCCGAAGCTACAGTATCTGTTCCTGTGACTCAAGTCGACAACACTTTTGCACTCTGAAGACTACGTCTTCAAGTAAATCAAGTTCTTCTTGGGACACTAACTGTGGTTGATAGCGTGTAGCAGCTCCGAATTGGTCTAAGTATACGGAAAGAGTATTTTCGGATTGGTTTATCTGTGTTTGCTGCATTTGTAATTGCTGCTGCAATTCTCTTTCTTTGTGTTTCTTCTCTTTGTGCTTCCTACGGCTACTCTTTTCTTTTTCTTTGCTTAAAATTTGCTGTTCTGGCCCCTTGTCTTTTTCGGCTGTTGCTGGATGACCGTCGATGACTGCTTGAGTGGTGGCAACAGCTTGATCTGTCTGAATTTGTGTACTTGGTACTGCTGCTGTGGTGACTGGAGTCTCCTGTTCAACATCTTTGGCACTAGGTGGGTTTTCTGCTGGTATGCTGGAAATTTCCATATTGCTTATGCTGATATTTGGAATATTTATGTGCTTTGATGGTCTTGTCGTGTCGACTGCAATTTCTTGAGTTACGACTAATTCCTTGGTTAGAGTAGGTGTGGCTTTAGCTGCTTCTGTCGTGGTTGCTTCTTTGTTGTACTGTTGTGTAACTGGACTAGACTTGGATCCGTCGATAGGGGGACTCGACTGGTTTACCGGGAGTGATGGTAGGTCAACTGTTGTCGGAATTGGACTAACTAAAATGGTACTATCGATCGGATCCGAACTAACTAAACTAGACTCAATTGTAGACTCGACATGGGGGCTAACGGCTTGGGGTTTTCTACTTTGAACGGCTTTTAATTGATGTGGATTCATTTGTTGCGGTAGTGCAGTGACTGGAAGAGGGGTATAGACAGTTGTTTGTTGTGCATAAACTAGACCTGATGGGTCGGGATTTCTGATATGATGAGTTTTCATGTGACCAACAATTTCTGGGATTGTCGATGGTAAGGCTAAACTTGGGGTTTGAATGGTGTCGGGGAAAGCTAAGTTGACCAGGGCAGTAGACGGAGATGCAAAAACTGGTTGTTGGATGACCATCTCGCGCAAGTTAGGATAAAGTATCGGGAGGTTTGCAATGAATGTATTCAAAGCGTTGTATTTTGGGTTAGGAGGAGCAGGTAATGCTAACAGACTGCTTTCTTCTTCTACTGCAGTTGGGGAAGAAGGGGGGACTGAATGGTTAGGTCGACATCAGGTTCAACCAAAATTTTGGGTTTTTAAACAATAATTTGAGAGGATGGATACTTATCTGTTTCTAAAATTTTTCCGAATTGATCTTCAACAAGTAGTTTGTTCTTGGCTGCATCTTCAAGAATTTGGGTAGCAGTGTCGTATAGCTCGATCTCATATGCTTTTGTAGGTTCTTGAAATGTTACTTGTCTTTTTCCTTTTCCCTTGGTCGATGTTACTTGGTTCTGTCGAGCTGTGACAATTTCAGCTGCTACCTTCTGTATATTATCATCTGTTAGAAGATGTTCTGGATTGTCGGACTCTGTGTCGTTGTTCGACTACTCTCCGACCTCTGCTGATTTTGTGTGCGATGTTTGGGTAAGTGCTAATGTCTCAGGGTTAGGTTCCAGCTCGGGTTGATACATGAAGGTGTTCATATACAACCGACTTTCGTATGCTTCTTCTTGTTCCATATCAGTGAGAGGCTCGACATACTTGAAGTTGCTTTTCCTTGCTTGTGCTGGGATGGCCAATACTTCATTATATTGTTGACTTAACTCTGTGAAGATTTCGCTTAATGAAGGGTAATAATTGAGTCGCCTTGCCAGACCTGCTGCTCCTTCCTTGTACCATACTGCTATATCATCCAAAGATAGTTGGATGTGAGCTGTCGGGGGCAAGCTTCGACGAACGTTCTGTGGTACCCTCCATCTTGTGGCCATTGTTTTAAGGTCTATAAACCATGCTTCTAGCCAAATTTTAACTGTTGTAGGCCCATGTCGACTTGCTCCAGGTGCAAAGCAACGAAAACTTTCCATAAGGACAAGTCGTTCTTCTGAAAAATCCTTGTTTCCTTTTGGTCGGAGGTGGGTTATAGCAATCCATAGGAGTACATATGGGTAGTGTATGCTATCTCCATCCTCTTAGCACTTATGGCATGTCTATTTGAGAATGTCGGCCAGGTAGTCTGCCCATTTGTATACTTTGCCGTTCATAGCCATATTCTTGACAGCTTCCAACATGTCGCTCTTCAAATCTGATCCCCTGCCCGTCCGTGAAAGTGCACGTGATACAATTTTGGCGGTGGTTTTGTAATTGCCAAAAACAATCTGGCTCACGACTATACCTCGTGATTTCTTTCCAGTAGGAGTATCAACGAACTCATCAATCAAGTCTGCGCCTGAACTTGTTGGTACAACGTCTCCCTTGTGTGAAAGGCGAGTAATTTTGTGGATTATTTCACCATTGATGTCGACCGAGACATCGAAATAAAGCTTGCCATTGTGGTACCTGCTAACGATGAATTGTGCAATGACTTCTTTCAATCCTCCAAAATGATCCAACAAAGGTGCCTTCAGGTAATGCAGAATTGTGGCTATCTGTAAACGCTGTGCTTCCTCCCTCCAATGACCATCTGACTCCTTCCCCCAATCTTGAATGCTATTCCATGCTTTCTTCCAAGTGGGTTTTGACGCCTTTGCGTTCCTAATCATCTGGAGTCTTGTTTCTAGTGGTGTTTGTTCCTTCTCCAATTCTCTGACTGTCATCGCAGCGGCTCTGGTAGCCGTTAGAGTTTTTCTAAGAGCCATGGCGGATTTGGGATTCAAGAATGTGAAGTTAGCTTCAATGGAGTCAGGGAATTCTGTATCTTGGAGTTCAAGTTCTAGGCAAAAGAGTGCCCAAGAATCCTCGAGCTCCAGATTTATAGTGGAGTTACTCGACACGGGTGAATGGGACGTAGAGGCCCGTATTAATGGTTGATTTGACGGGGTTATTAAATTAGACTGACAGGTTATTGGTGCTTCGTCAAGTGCATTACTTCTAGTGTCGCGGGTATCTTTAGCTTTTATTTCTTTGTCATCATGATGCTATGACACCTCGTTCAATGTGTTATGTCGACGAGCTTCTCTGTTTGAGTTTGGTCAGACCGGGCTCCAATGCTTCTGTCGTGCTTGATTTTCTTCTACAACCCGTCGGCATTCTTGTCGATGTCTATAATATCGACGGTTGTGTACCGGACTTCTTTCTATGCTTTTTCCATCCTTCTTCTGCCACTCTCTCATCATTTCTACTTCTTTCATGCTCTGCTGTTTTTCTTGATTGCTTATAGTACTCTCATTCGTTTATTTCTAACCGCTTTTTTTTTTTTTTTTTTTTTTGAATATTCATGATTTATACCTTTTAAGTCAGGCACCATTTACCGCTTTCTTGAAAATATTTCCTTGTAGCGTTTTCAGTCGGACTGATCCATTAGGATTTAATGTTTCGACAATATAGGGTCCCATCCATTCTGTATGCAGCTTTTTCGGCTTCCCTTTTACTCGGCTATTATGAAGGAGTGCCAAATCTCCAACTGACAGATTTTTCTGTTTGATATTTCTATCATGCCATTCTTTCTGTTGTCGGTTTTGTACTCGCTGATATTCTATCGCCAGCTGTCGATTTTCATCCAACTTCGACAGTTGGAATAACTGTTCTTGTCGAGTATCTTCGACATCGACATGTAAAGTTGTTGCAATGGTCAGTGCAAGTCATCGAAAATGTAATGGGACGACAGCTTCTTGTCCATAAACAAGTGAGAATGGTGTCTGACCTGTCGTTCTTTTGTATGCTATTCTATATGCCCAGAGAACAGCAGGTACTTTGTCATCCCAATCATCTTTTTCTATGTTGCATATTTTCGTCAGTCCTATTGTAAGTGTTTTATTGAATGATTCTACGGCACCATTTGACTGAGGGTGGTACGCTGTGCTTATTCTATGATCAACTGCAAATTCCTTAGTGAGTGCTTCAATGGTTTTACATACAAAGTGCGTACCTTGGTCACTTATCAATGTTATGGGACATCCAAAACGCGTTATGACGTTTTCATAAATAAACTTAGCGGCAACTTCGCTTGAACATGTTTCGATCGATTCTGCTTCTGCCCACTTGGTAACATATTCGACAGCAGTGATAATATACCGAGCACCTGTCCTTTCCCCCACTACTGGAAATGGTCCAATAAAATCGATAGCCCAAATTTCAAATGTTTGGCTAGGGTTAATTGGGACCAATGGAATTTCTATTCTTGGTAGCGGTCGGCCCATGCGCTAACATTTATCACACTTAGATACAAACTCTCGACAGTCTTTATGAACTGTTGACCACCAAAGTCCGGCCTGCAGGATTTTTCTAGCTGTTATGTCTGCATGATAATGTCCTCCTGCCGGTCTAGCGTGGGCTTCTGTAAGTATATACTGTCGTTCATGATCAAGTGCACATCGACGTAATATATCATCCAAGCCAAGTTTGTAGAGGAATCCGTTAATCAAAGTTTAGGGGGCTGCTTTCATTGCTAAGATCTTCCTCTTTTTCTCAGTCATTCCTTCCGGAGCTTGTCCATCCTCGAGAATTGTGCAATTTCTGCAAGTTCTGAAGGAACTGCTTCAATACGAAACAAGTGCGCATCTGGTAAGTCATCTTCAATCCTGTCGGTTCTTCTCCTATGTCGACTCTCAATAGGTGGTCTGGTTCGACATTAGATTTCCCAGGTCGAATGATTACTTCAAATTCAAATTCTTGAAACAGTAATAGCCAGCGGCATAACCTCCCATGATGTAGTGGTTTATTGACTAAGTATTTTAAAGCTTGGTGATCTGTATAAAATACAAAAGGGTTAGCCAATAAATAATGACGGTATTTTTGAAGTGCGAATACCATACCTAATGCTTCCCTTTCAGTTGTGGAATAATTTCTTTCAGTTTTATTCAATTTCCGACTGCTGAATGCATTAGGGTAATCCATGCCATTTTATTTGGGTTGTGTTAGAATGGCACCGATTGCTATTCCGGATGCGTCAATATGTACATGAAATTTCTTCGACCAATCCGGGAATCGGAGAATGGGTGCTTCGACCATTTTTCTTTTCAATGTGTTAAATGAGATATCACATTCCTCCGTCCACCTATAATCTCGATCATCTTTTAACAATTCTTCGAGAGGATAAGTCATATCGGAATAGTGTCTGATAAACTTCCTGTAATATCCGGTGTGACCTAATAGGATTCGTACTTGTTTCGGATTAACTGGAGGCTTTAGGTTGAGGATAATTTTGATCTTTGCGTAATCGACTTTGATCCCTTCTTTGCAAACTACATGGCCTAGTAGTATGCCGATAGGTGTTGCGAAGATGCACTTTTTAATATTCAGCGACAATTGTATCTGTCGACATTGTTCCAACATCAGTCAAAGCCATATGCAATGATCTTTCAACATTGTATAGATTGTCCAATCATCAAAGTATACAGCCATTGTTTTGTAGATATATCCTTGAAATCCTTTGACGACAATTCTTGAAAAGACCGCGGGTGCGTTCTTTAGACCGAAGGGCATAACTTTATACGTGAATGACCCAAATTCGCACACGAATGTTGTCTTTTTCTGATCTTCCTTTGCAATAGGTACTTGGTTGTACCCAAAGAATCCATCTGTGAAAGAGTAGCACTCATGCCCTACAACTTCATTAATAATTTTGTCAGCAAAAGGAGTTGGGAAAGGATCTGTGAGTGTTACCTTGTTTAGCTCTCGAAAGTTGACACAGATTCTCAGTCATGTCGGATATTGTTTCTTTGGCTGAACGACCATTAGGCTCGCCCACTCTGACTAGTCGATAGGATATATGATTCCTACTGCGAGCATGCTATCAATCTCCTTTTTAACAATATCCTTATATTTGTGAGCGAGTTTGTAGGGTCTTTTCTTTACAGGTCCGGCGTCAGGCTTAATATCAATTTTCATCTCATCCATTTCCTTTACAAGTCCTTTCAAGTCTCTATAATATCGAGAAAAAACGTCTTGAAATTCTTTGAGGATACTGGAGATTTCTGCCATTTGTTCCTGATTCCAGTAATCACCAATATTTGCCATTTTCGGTCGGTCATCATTTGAAATATCTACTTCTTTCGTTTTAATCTTTGCATCCATCCATTCTGGTGCACGACTGTTACTTATCTGTCTTTCACCTTCTTTGATTTGTGTAAAAGTTGGTGGAAAGTCTTTTTCTGATAACCTTTCATGTTCATCTTTGTCGACAATCTCTGTGCTAAAGATTGTTCTTATGGGCTTCGATACATTGGGATGATCCTTTCTCCATTGAAAACTTTTTCCGACTGACATCTCCGTTTCTAGACTCAGTCTTGTCGAATGTTGTTTTTCTGTCGACTTTATGTTGTAGCAGGTGTTAGGTAGGTGCATAATCTTCTGTTTGTCTGCAAGTGTTAATTTTTCTGTTGGCTGCAGATATTCTTTAATGCTTTTACTTGCTTCGACCAACCTCTCATCCTACGGAGAAAATTGGAAATCCTTAATAAAATTTTCTTTTAAGTCTTTCCAAAAGAAGGTTTCTCCTCTCGCTTCTTCCATCTCGTACCATTTGTTAGGTAGATCATCAAGTGTTCTGGGGAAGAGGTGAGGCCATGTTATTTCGTCTTTATAGCCCAGTTTTCTCCATTCGTTTTCGCAACAGTCAATATGAACTTCAGGATTTTGTCCTTGCGTAAACAAGGGGATGTCAGCCTGAGTTGTCGGTTTTCTTCCTCCAAATATTTCTATAAAAAATGTTGATGCAGTATTCCAGTTTTGGAGTTTCGACTGATGGGTGTCCCACCATCTCCCAGCTTGACCAGTAAATGTCTCTACCAAACTTTGTAGTCGGCCTTGCTCTCCAACATGTTTTGATACCTGTTCGACATGAATATCAGGTGAGTCATGTTCTTTATATATTAATGTCGAATTGCCATATTGTGCATTCTTGTCTGGAACAAGTGTTGGATATGCTCACATTTTTCGTTCGAATATCTTTGGTGTGTAAGATACTGAGAGACACTTCTTGATTTGCTTCTTTGAGATGGCTTCCACAGTCGAGCATTCTTTCGCATGTAAGTCATAGTTCTCTATTTGCCAGTCATAGAGTTTTGCATCGAAATTATATCCGAGCGAGATAGGATATCCGAGATGAAGTTCTCCTTGTGTATTTGGCTCAATGCGATCTTCATTGTTGTCTATCCGGTAAAGCTGTCGAACATTATTGTCGATTTCTGTAGGTTCCAACCAAGGTTCTCCCTGAGATGGGAATATTGGGACGATGACCTTCTTCCCGTTGCCTTTCATCTTAATACGACTTTTGTCTAAGGAAATTGAGGCCTTCATATTTCATCCCCAGGGTTGTCCGACCAATGCAGGGAATGAACTCACATCATCCTTTGGAGTGATGATTTCGAATCTACTTTCGTTGTGATGCCTTTAATGTAAGTTTCAACTCCTTTCCATACTCCAATCTGCTCAATTAATCCTTGATCTGCGAGCTTTAAATAGATGCCTGATTCCTGTAGTTGAGGTCGATCGAGTTGGTCCCAGGTATCACGAGTCATCATATTCACTTGGGATCCAAAATCCAGTACGAATTGTCATACATGATAGCCATTTATGTTGATGTCGACTAATGGGTCAACATCATTTTTCTCTTTTTGTTTTAGTCGGCAAATGTTTTTAGTTTGTCTTTGCTCGACATGTTTTAATTTATGCAACAGTTCAATCATTTTTCCTACAGCTTCCTCGTTTGAAATTAATTTGAGCAATTCATTGAGAACATCTTCATGTGCTGCTAAGTCATGAAATATGTCGGATGCATCTTTGTACACAGATTTTTGTTTTATAGGATTTGGATAATCCTCTTTATCGAAAATTCTAGTTATCTGAGGTTTATCTTGACCAATGTGAGTGCCTTTCCTGGTTACAATTTGCAAGTTTTTTGCACGAAGCACATCATTTTTTGAAATACAAGATAAAACATGAACATTCTTTTTATTATTTATTTTCTCAATCATGGTAGGGCAATCATCTAAATAGTGATCGCCTACCCCACACTTTGTACAAAATTTAAGATCATTTCTTTCCTTATAAGGACATTCTGCATGCCGATGGTCCTCACTAAGACATGCGAAACATGCACCGAGTCGACTAAATCGAACACCGTGGCCTCCATTGCCACAACCATGATTTTGGTATCCTCCGCGTCTATTGTAGCCGTCATATCGCCGATCATACCGTTGGTCATTATACCTTGGGTATATGTCATTCCTATTTTGATTGTACCGGTTATTTCTTCCATCATTTCTCTCGAATCTGTCGTTTGCTGTATTTCTATCGTGACGCTGCTCGACAGAGTTTGTTTGGTACATTGCATGATAATTTTGCCAATTTTTCAGGTTCAGATGACAATCTTCAATTGTATGTGTATTCACTTCACAGATTTGACACCATCTTTCCTTTTTGTTTTTGAAATTGAATGGGCAATAATTTGTAGTATGTGAATCATATTCTTTGCACAAGTCGCAAAAACATCTAGATTGAATGAGTTTTACTTCTTGTCGCCGATCCTCAATTCAACAAGAATCTTTGGTATGTCCTGAAGTTCGACAATTTGTACACCATAATTCTGGCCCTTTTAGTGTCATGTTTCGGATAGCCTGCTCCATACTTTCAAGGCGTTCGTCGACGTGTCTATCCATGGATACTAGAGGGTATTCATCATCCATTTCAATTTCTAGTGCTACTTTTAGTGCATCTGCATATGTATTAATACTTTGTCGATGGACATGTATTCTGATTTTACTTATTAGACCAGCAATAAACCATTTGATTAATAGTTTTTCTTCAATTTCATAGTCTAATTTGCTTAGGAGGTCTTTGAACCTCTTGTCATACTCCTTGACAATTTCTGTTGGCTTTTGGACTGTCGTCTTTAGTCGTTCTGTCGCCAGGTATGTCGCATATTCAATCATAAAGAAGGCTAAAAAGCTTTGTTTGATTTGTGCTTTTGTTGCATTTGGTGATTTCGCTATGTATCCCATGTACCATGTGAGTGCTCTTTTCCTTAATGATCCAACAAATTGAGCAATCTATCTTTCTTCGCTGGTGATTTGATTGGCTGTCCATATTGCTTCACACACAAACCAATGTCTTCTTGGGTCTTCGTCACCTTCATAGAACGGAAGGTGTGCCGTTGTGTGTGCCATGTTTGCTGGTGTATTATTTTGAGAATTTGATGGTGGTGTGGGTGGGTTATTTCCACGATCAAAACTTGGTGCGTTGGTTAATTTGAATTAGTTGTTTTTCTAGACTTGGTCCTCTGTCTTCAGAATCAGTGACTATAACTTCTTCTGTATCACTAGATCTTCCTTCTTTTATTACTTCTATCGAAATGCAGTTAAAGTTCTGCTCGAATGGGATTTCACTAAATCTTGGGCTTTTCGACGTGCTTGTTGAGTCACTCAAATTTGGTATTGGCAGGGGGCGCTTCCTGATGCTCTTAGTATACTAGATGAAAGCTTCTATTTGAAAATTTGGGTTGAAAAGATACCCAATTTCCTTCCTCCAGCGATGAATCAATAGTCTATTAATATCATCGCCTTCTATACTTCGATGACTCCAAATTCCCAACTGACCAGCATGGAGACCAAGATTTTCTTCGACAATTTATTCCACTCGAACGCTTTGTGTTAAACGAAATGGAGATGGAGGTGTTACCGTTTCAGGTATTTGAACTTGGAGAGATCTACCACGCTCTATCCACAAGTCTTCATCCATCGGCGACAGTTCTTATTCGACATCCCGATCATCGTGGGCTCGACTTGATTCTGGCAGATTTCCTTCTGCATCTGTCGTGACATTTGATCCTCGCGTCCTCCGGAGCGCAATTTCCTGCTCCTGTATCTCTTCACGCTGCTGCCTCCTCTTTTCTCTTTCAATTTTCTGAATGTCTGGTGTGCTTTTATGACTCAAAAGTCTATCTTTGTTGGATTTTTTTCCACTGCTGGCTATGTCGTCTTGTCATATGTCGAATTTCATCAAACTAGGTACATCAGAGCATGCTTCATCACCCCCCCAATCTCGGTCCGAAGGTTTCTAGATTATTGGGGAAGTGCATACCATCATTTGTTCAAGAAAAATTCCCATTCGCGCTCCTTTACAAATTTTTCCCACTTACGTTCTTTCTCCTCCCAGTTAGAGTTCAGAAGGGGTGGGAGTAGCAACGGTCTTGTTTCGACAATATGTGCAACGCCTTTGTCGATCAAAAACTTGAACAGTAAATTCGACAGAGAAAACATAAATTGATCAGCTAATTCGTTGAAGAACTTTCTTCTTATTTCGTCTACCGAGACTCTATCTTCAATCGCCTGCACTTCACATAAATCGTCTGCAATATTTTCGCACCACTCTGACAGATTTGTACGTCCTTCGTTGATGAGCTTCGAAAATAGCTTCCGCTTTGTTTCATCAACTGGTCTGTTCATCCAGAAGTTTCTTCAAGGCGGTTGGCACAGATTCTACAAATCGCTCATGGGTCTCGGAGAAGAATCGATTTCTCGCTTGGCTAATCGTTAGCTTGTTATGTCGCGTATAGTTCTGCAGATAATTCACGATTTTCTTCTCCCACCAATCTCTAATCTCTTGTTCTGAAATCATAGGTCATGCTGCTATTTATTTTTCATGCATCAACCGGCAACGGAACCAGATGTTGTAGTCCTAGGGTTCAAGTGGTTACCATTGATACATTACATGATATAAGCAAACCATACAAAATGATACAGATACAAGAGACGAGATAGATAGAGAGACACAAGCCTTTATATTAACCAACAAGAGAAAAATACAGTCATAGAACCAATCTTAACTAGTACATCGGCTCAACAACATATATATATATATATCTATGAAATTACAGTTACATAACTGTCTGTCAGTTTGTCCAACCGACCCGACCTATACTAGTCGACGCGACCTGTCGACATGTGCTGCAGAGTGGTTGGGTGGAGGGCCTAGTCGACAGGCCGACCTAGGCCCCTCCAACACCTGTCGTACCACGTCTTGGGTGCCTGTTTCAATCCATATAAGGCCTTCTTCAATTTGCACACATGAGTCTCCCTGTCATGTGTCTCAAATCCGAGTGGCTGCTCCACATACACTTCCTCCTCTACTACACCATTCAAGAACGCTGTCTTGACATCCATTTGGTGTACCTTCCACTTTATCACTGCAACCAGAGCAAGTACTGATATGATGTAAGTGTATCTGGCTACAGTTGCAAATGTATCCTCATAGTCTATCCCTTCCTTCTAGGAGAAGCCACGTGCCACAAATATTGACTTTTGTTTCTCTATGCTTCCATCTGCATCATGCTTAATCTTGTAGATCCACTTGGAAGTCACAATAGACTTCCCTACTGGTCTCGGGACCACATCCTAGACATGATTGACTGGTACTCCTCGATCATGGCATCCGTCCATTCTTTCTTCTCTGCCACTTTGGAAGGTTCTTTTCATGAGGTGGATCTACAGGTTCTTTTGGATCTTCTATTTCACAGTCTTCATGATCTTCTGGAACTGCTTCTTCCATCTCGAATCCTGGGATCTTCAATAGGTATTTTTCTTGATCTTCATCGCTTGTTTTTCGAAACAAATCTCTCTTGTAGGTGATGGTACATGATATCTCCTACAAGACAAGTTCAATTGCATGATTAGAAACATCTCATAGTTTTCAGAACAAATTCTTACACATAAAGACATAAGTCATACAATCATGCAACTATCTTATCCAATGATTCAATACAACATTCATCCATATCCCGTAACTTTCTAGATGCCTTCCATTTCTACCAGAGCATTGTTAAGAGTGTGCATTACTCCCAAAATGTTAGCAAAAAGGTTTCATTCTAGATAAGTAGCAATGGAATGTTGTACAGTACCATAAGCCACTTATCCATCACATGCATATTAGTAGTATACTGTTCATTAATGCAAATATCCCAATATGCATAATACACAGCCTAAATCTAGGAACATAAGTATGTACACCATTGAAAAATATTATTTAAATAAATAGATATACAATAAATGACAATTCAAATACTTATCTTTGTTTGGTTGTTGGGTGGACTCCCTCTCAATATTTGCTTCCTTGCAGGAACCACTAGAGTGTGCTCCCTCTTGATCTTTTGCTTCCTTAACCAATGCTGAAAATGGATGAGAGATTCTTCCATAGATTATTGATCTTTATTTGTTTTCCGGAGTCCAACTGTGCAGTAGCTTCTTCTACTCCTTTCATGTAATACTGAAAGTCATATCTAGTTTCACCTTATGAGGTGGAACCTTCTGAATGAACCCATGTAACTGGTTACCTTCATTACAATACATATTCTTCATCACTTGAATATTCTTCACTTTCTTCTCTGGTTCTCTTTCTTGCAGGTTCATCATCTTCCGCGATGTGAGCATGGTGTCTTTTCTTGTTGGTCTTCTTCTTGTTGGAGCCACTTCTATTTCTGGGACAATCTCTGGAGTAGTGTCCCTTCTCATCACATGTATAACATCTAATGTTAGATAGATCTTTTCTGGATATTCTAAAGTTCTCCCTCTGAGTTTGGTGGTGGTGGTTCTCTTTCTTACTGTGATGATGGTTCTCCCTCTTGTTTTTATTCCTCCTAGAGTGTGTTTTGAGAGCTTGATCATCGTTTGCTCCCATCTTCTCTTCTTGAGCTACAAGTTGAGTTTCTTCATGTGAGCATTCCTCCCATTGCTTACTGAATGTGATTAAATTCCTTCTAGAACAAATCCATTGAATGAAAGAGTCCCATGATCTAGGGAGAGCATTCAAGGTGGTCATCACAATTTCTCCATTTTCTACATCTTCTCCCATAGCTTCAAGTTGTTCCTTGAGTTGAGATACCCTTGTAAAATATGACTACATGGTATCTGCATTTTGTATCTTCACATTCTTCAACTGGTTTCGCAAGGTCATCTTCCGATTTATATTCTTTCCTTCAAATAGCTTGGTTAAGGAACCAAACATCTCTTTGGGTGTCTTTAAGGAAGACACATGTGGGATGAGGTGATCCTTAATAGAATCAACAATGATCCTCTTGGATTTAATCAAGTTCTTCTTATGTAAAAATTTAGCCTCATCTCCCTTTGGAACTGGAACCTCTTCATTCACATAGGTGTCCAATTCATTCTCTTCTAGGACAAGCCAAATCCTATACTTCCATGCTCGAAAGTTATCAGCCCCTTCAAGATTATCTTCAAGCTTGGTGTGGTGAGACATCTTTAATGAGAAACTCAAATGGAAATAGAAAAGCTTTAGGTCTTACCACTTGATTTGTTGAAACTGGATCTGGAGCTAGCTAGGGTTTGACAGAGAAACCCTAAAAATTCAAACTTGGAATTTGAAACTTCAGTTTGGATAGAAAGATGCGCTTGACTAAGGCGAGCAAGCTGGTACACTTGGATTTTGAAAATTCCAAAAATTCACCCCTGAAAATTGACTTGCGAATTTCGGATCTGCAGTTTCTGGTCCTTTCTGGGCTTTTTGGTCGAGAGTTAAACTAGGTTTTGACTTTTCCCGGGGTTCCACCCACTTAAAAACTTTGATCTTGGTCTCTAAATTTTGATTTCGATGAGAAGCATCTCCCTATGCTGAAAGCACTCCAAAATTCCACTTATGTAAAAAGCCCTAACTTCCCGCAGCAGTGACATGACAAAAAATGAAAATGCTCAGAATCAATTTCTGTTTCGACAGAAAGATGTGCCTTCCTTAGGTGAGTTAGCCTAGACTCCTTTTGCTGATGATCTATGGAGAGAAACCCAAAAATTAAGAATCCCTAACTTCCGTAGCTGCACAATGTCTTTTTCTCAGGTTAGCTTTGAAACCATGTTAGATTTTCACAATTTAATAATATTAATCTAGGATCTTATTGAGAGAATAAAAAGCACGACATTCAAACACAAGAGACAAGAGACACAAAGTTTTTCCTCGGGGAAACCATAAAGGAGAAAACCCCGCAATTTCCTCAGAGATAGAATGAGAAACAATACAATGACAGAAATATAAACCCCCAAAGTAGAAACGGTCTTCAACAACTTCTCTCTTCTCCACTTGTGCGAACTTGCCCATATCCTCAATAATGTGAACTTGATGAGTGAGTGAATGATGAAATAGAGAGGAGCACCCTCTCTATTTATACTTTACCTTTCACTTAGCCTTAACCCCAAACAGGTCGGCCCCTAAGTGTAACTGACTGGGCCGACTTCTCTAGGAGTGTCTAATAACCCATGAAAGACTCAACTCTGGGGTCAATGCCCCGTCATACAATGGAGGGTTAAACTAATTGACTTTACATGACCCAAATACAATAATGACTTCTCCCGACAGGAGGAATAAACATCTCCATTGGAGGTAGAATAATAAAATACAAATACAATATAAAATATACAAGTGAATATCTTCCGAAATTACAATTACATTAACCTTTTGATCCATTCGTATCCATACTCTTCCACTTCTTACCTAACTTAATCCATTAGTATAGTAATAGTTCACTTCCTTGATGGTTGGATTTAGTAGACATTGCTTGTGTTCAACCACTAGTTAAGTACCTAGTGTTGTGATATACCACCTAGCCCATATTCATGCTAAATAATTATTTCCTATCAACTTATTTGATTTTGGTGGGATTGATAAGAACTTCATATCTTCAAATCATAAACTTTCATTTCCCCAATGATTAAATCCTACCCATAACACATTATTGATCCATCAATATCTATATTCTTCCACTTCCTAGTTGTTTTAATCCATTAGTATTGCAATCTTCCACTTCATTGATGGATGGATTTAGCCTTTGCTCATGTCTTACCATAGGAAAGGAAAGGAAAAATTGAGTGGTCTTTTAGAGGAATTACATTGCTTTCACTTCCTCTCAAAGCTTCCTTTGAGAGATGTAATACATTGAATTATCCTCTCTCAATGATTGTAATTCCTTTGGATTTTACCCCCCATTTTGATTTCTCCCATGTTTTTTTTGTAATTCCATTATTTCTCTCTCGAGAAGAAAAAACATGTTCACTTGATAACATCCTTTTCTTACATTCTACGTGACTTGATGTTGGTTGTGGAGCCTGATCTCCAGATTCAAAGATATTATTATTCAGCCATGTCCGTACCTTAGGTTTGGTTATGATCCCCAGGGGGTCCGGGGGCTAGTGCCCTCGAGAAAGGGGGTTTGGGGGAAATGCCCCCAAGTTACGGGGGTTTGGGGGCGTAGCCCCGAGGAAATTTTTTGGGGCTGTTTTTCGCCACCATTTTTCGGGCCCATGGTTTTGGGTAACCCGTGGTATTTTACCATTGTATTTCCCTTATAAAAGAAAGACATTGTAACACGGCTAGGGTTAATGATGTATTAGGTTTTATGCATTGTAAAGATCTCTGAGATCAGGAAGAGAGACTGTGAGACAGTGAAGAGGAAGTGCAGCAGTTGTGTTGCAGGTTGTATCCCTTCACTTTGCTGGACGATATAATAATAAGGACTGGCAACTTCAGTGTGGACGTAGCCCATCTTGGGGTGAACCACGATTTATCTGTGTCTCTTTTGTAATGTGTGTGTGATTATATTTTCATTTCTGTTTATTGTTATTGCTCTGCGATCCTATTTTTCTAACAATTGGTATCAGAGCCAAAGGTCTATTTGGTAGATAAACCCGCAGGAAGCTACGGTTTTTGGTTTGAGTGGGAGAAATGCCAGAAGAAGGAAAGTTTAAGGTCGAGAAGTTTAACAGCCAAAACTTCCAGTTATGGAAGATGCAAATGGAGGAATATCTATACCAGAAGGATCTATTCCTACCGTTCGGAGGAAGAGCAAAGCAGCCGACGACCATGAAGGATGAAGAATGGGAGGCTCTTGACAGAAAGGCTCTGGGAACAATAGGGTTGAGCCTGGCTTCGTTGGTGGCTTTCAATATCTCAAAAGAAACAACAACGAAGGGTTTGATGAGCGCATTGGGTAAGCTGTATGAAAAACCCTTGGCCTCCAACAAGGTATTTCTAATGAAGCATTTATTTAATATGAAGATGTCTGAAGGTGGATCTGTTACTGATAATTTAAATGAGTTTAATATAGTTACAAATCAACTAAGTTTTGTAAGTGTGAACTTTGATGATGAGGTTAGGGCTCTTCTAATCTCGTGTTCATTGCCAGAAAGTTGGAATAGCTTGGTCATGGCTGTAAGTAACTCTGTCTCTGGTTCAAACACCCTGAAATTTGATGATGTTATTGGTGTTATTCTTAGCGAGGAAATGCGAAGAAAAAGCACAGGTGAGACATAAGGTAATGCGTTGACCATGGAGAGCAGGGGAAGACAAAAGGAGAGAGGAAAGAGCCAAGGTAATCGTGGCAAGTCTAAAACAGGAAGATCCAAGTCTAGATTGGGAAAAATAGAGTGCTGGAACTGTGGAAAGAAAGGACATCTGAAGAAAGATTGCATATCTCTAAAGAAGAAAAGAGATGGACAGAAGGAAACTACCCAGGAAGAAAATGTAACAGGTGATGTGTTACAAGATGCTTTGATTCTTGCATTAGATAATACTAGTGATTATTGGGTAGTAGATTCAGGGGCTTCATGTCATGCTACACCCCATAGGAAATATTTTCATGATTATGTTCCAGGCGATTTTGGACATGTTTTATTGGGTGATGATGAGCCATGTAAAATTGTTGGAATGGGTAAGGTATGGATAAAAGTTAAGAATGGAACTGATTGGTTGTTGAAATATGTTAGGCATATTCCTGCTATGAAAAGAAATTTGATCTCAACAGGGCAGTTGGGAGATGGCAGCTGTCTATCTACATTTGGAGAAAAGTGGTGGAAGATCACTAAAGGATCAATGGTGACAGCAAAAGGAGATAGGGTAGGTACGTTGTATTTATGTCCTCATAATACTGACCGTTCTATCTCTTTAGCTTCCACAGGAACAGATACAACATTGTGGCATCATAGGCTTGGCCACATGAGTGAGAAGCGGATGCAGATTCTCCACTCAAGGAAGTTGCTGCCAGATTTGAAGCAGGTAAGTTTGGAATTCTGTGAAAACTGTGTTTATGGAAAACATAAGAGAGTCAGATTTCTCACGGTTGGGAAACAAAAGAAGAATGAAAAGTTAGAGCTTGTGCATACAGATGTATGGGGACCAGCTCAGGTACAATCTCTTGGTGGATCTCATTATTATGTTACATTTATTGATGATGCAACTAGGAAAACTTGGGTTTATTGCATTAGACAAAAATCTGATGTGTTTGCTACTTTTAAGAAGTGGAAATCTTTGGTTGAGAATGAGACAGGAAAAATGTTGAAGTGTCTCAGATCTGATAATGGAGGTGAGTACCGCGACAAGGAGTTTGATAGTTACTGTTCATACCATGGGATTCGTAGAGAGAAGATAGTCCTAGGAACACCACAAGAAAATGGTGTGTCTGAAAGGATGAACAGAACGATCATGGAGCGTGCAAGGTGTATGAGATTGCATGCAGGGTTGCCCTTACAGTTTTGGGCAGATGCTGTAAATACTGCTGTTTATTTAATAAACAGAGGACCTTCAAGTGCTTTGGATGGTGATATTCCAGAGGAGGCATGGACAGATAAAAAGGTAAACTACTCATTTCTAAGAACGTTTGGTTGTGAAGCATTTGTCCATATTGATAAAGAAAATAGAACAAAGCTTGAATCTAAATCCAAGAAATGTACCTTTATTGGATATGGGATTGATGATTTTGGTTATCGTTTATGGGATTATGAAAATCACAAAATCATTAGAAGTAGAGATGTCATATTCAATGAAAAGGTCATGTATAAAGATCAGTTGTAGGGAAAGAAACAGGAAAAGGAAAACAAAGAGTACACAGTACTTGATGAAATTCAAGAAAATGAAGTTCCAAAGGTGCCAGAAAATCAAGAACAACAGTAAGTACCTGAAACTCTTGCAACTGCAAGAAGATCTACCAGTTTAAGTAGACTCCCTGAACGATACTCTCCTTCAATGTATTATTTGTTGATGACTGATGCTGGTGAACTAGAATGTTATGAAGAAGCAATGCAGGTGGAAACTAGAAAGAAGTGGGAGCAAGGCATGAATGAGGAGATGGACTCATTGGTAGGAAACCAGACTTGGGATCTGGTTCAATTGCATGCTGGTAAAAGAGCATTGCAGAACAAATGGATTTACAGGTTGAAGGAAGAATAAGGAGGTAAGAAGTGGTACAAGGCGAGACTTGTTGTAAAGGGGTTTGCACAGAAGAAAGGTATAGATTTTGATGAAATATTTTCCCCTGTTGTTAAGATGACTTCAATTAGGACTATCTTAAGTCTAGTGGCAGTAGAAGATTTGCATCTTGAACAGTTAGATGTAAAAACAGCCTTTCTCCATGGGGATTTGGAGGAAGAGATATATATGCAGCAGCCACAAGGGTATGAGGTCAAAGGTAAGGAGAACTTGGTATGTAGGTTGAAAAAGAGTTTGTATGGCTTGAAGCAAGCTCCAAGGCAGTGGTATTTAAAATTTGACAGGTTTATGACAGAACAAGGTTATAGTAGATGTCATTCTGACCACTGTGTTTATTTCAAAAAGTTAGACAATGAAAGATATATTATCTTGTTATTGTATGTGGATGACATGCTTGTTGCAGGGTCTAACATGTAGGATATACATGTACTCAAAAGGAAGCTAGCTAATTCATTTGCGATGAAGGATTTGGGTGCTGCAAAGCAAATCCTTGGTATGAGAATAACGAGAGACAGGAAAAATCACAAATTGACATCGTCTCAGAGTGTGTACATACAAAAGGTGTTGGAGAGGTTCAGAATGCAGAATGCAAAACCAGTTAGTACACCTTTGGCCAGCCATTTCAGTCTAAGTAAGGAAATGTGTCCCAAGACATAGGAAGAGACAGATTACATGTCCAAGATTCCCTATCAATTAGCAGTCGGCAGCTTGATGTATGCCATGGTGTGCACAAGACCAGATATTGCACAAGCAGTGGGAGTTGTGAGCAGATATATGAACAATCTAGGTAAAGAACATTGGAAGGTAGTACAATGGATTCTCAGGTATTTGAGAGGTAATACCACTCAGGCATTATGTTTTAGAGGTTCAGACATTGTTCTACAGGGATATGTTGATGCAGATATGGCAGGTGAGAAGGATAGCAGGAGGAGAACCACAGGGTATGTGTTTACTATAGGTGGAATAACAATAAGCTGGATTTTGAAACTGCAGAAGGTTGTTGCACTTTCAACAACGGAAGCAGAGTATGTTGCTGTTACAGAGGCTAGTCAAGAGATGATTTGGCTGCAGAGGTTTATGGAGGAATTGGGTAAGAAGCAGAAGGATAGCAGGTTGTATAGTGACAGCCAGAGTGCCATTCATCTTGCAAAGAACTCAGCATTCCATTCCAGGACTAAACATATACAACTCAAGTACCATTTCATACGCTCTGTTCTGGCAGATGAACTGTTGAAGCTGGAAAAGATACACACTAGCCAGAATCCTTTAGACATGTTCACAAAGGTAGTGACCAGAGAGAAACTAAGTTCCTGCTCAATTTTAGTTGGCCTTCTAGCATGAAGGTGAATATGAGAAAGTTTCCAAGTCCAAGGTCCAGCAAGTGCAACAACGGTGGAGTTGTTGTGATCAGTCTCCAAGTGGGAGATTGTTGGTTGTGGATCCTGATCTCCAGATTCAGAGATATTATTATTCAGCCGTGTTTGTACCCCAGGTTTGGTTATGATCCCGGCAGGATCCACAGGGGGTAACCCGTGGTATTTTCCCATTGTATTTCCCTTATAAAAGAAAGACATTGTAACACGGATAGGGTTAATGATGTATTAGGTTTTATGCATTGTAAAGATCTCTGAGATCAGGAAGAGAGACTGTGAGACAATGAAGAGGAAGTGCAGCGGTTGTGTTGTAGGTTGTACCCCTTCACTTTGCTGGACGGTATAATAATAAGGACTGGCAACTTCAGTGTGGACGTAGCCCATCTTGGGGTGAACCACGATTTATCTGTGTCTCTTTTGTAATGTGTGTGTGATTATATTTGCATTTATGTTTATTGTTATTGCTCTGTGATCCTGTTTTTCTAACACTTGAATGCTTTAATATTTCACTATACATGTTTTCATATAAGGATTTCTATGAAATAAGATTTTCAAATTGGTTAGGAAATGGATTCACTCTGCAGTGTCAAAAAAAAAATTAAAAATTACTATGGTAGATAGAATTTACGAATGTGAATATATATATGTATATGAACGTGAAGGTAGTCCAACATATTTTCTAGAACCTCTATTTTCAATTGTTTACCTCCTGTTTGGAGCTAAAGATATTGAATTTTACAAAGCTACCCACTTATTTGTGTGGTTCTAAATACCTTGATTATAATCTTGTATCTACCTTTTATTCACATGAGCAATCACATATTGGGCAACTAGTAGTTGCAAAATCCCCACTTCTTAAAACATTAACGATCATCAATTGTAAATGGCTAAACAATTTGAAAATCTTGGTGGTCGATTTCAATTATTTACAACCCATCTATGTTATACAAATTAAGCACATTCAATTTATATAGGGATCAACACACCCTTCTTGTCTTCACCATTACCTTTAGGTTCATCACCGTATTCTTATCATCATCCCATCCTCCCTTTTTGTTTTCTCCACCATCCTTCTTCTCCCCACAACCATCCATTATTTTTGGATGACTAGGGAGGGCATTGTGGGTGGCAACTTAACAAAATATGTAAAACTACAAATTAATGTAATTTATGTTGGAATGTTCTAACTAATTAATGGCACTTCTTGGAGTAGGCTCTGTTGTGATGCATGCAACAATTTGAGTAGTTTCTCCATACCTTGGCTCAGTGAGGACTCCATTCTATTTTCCCATGAAGGTGTCCATGCACTTATTATCTCTTTTGAGGTGGATTACATTATCAATTTCAGTATCCTTGAAACTAAGAGATCAACTTTACAAGTTTGAATACTAACAAGTGCATGCCATACATATTTGTAGTTGCTCACTCCCCTAAATTGATTTTGTGGTTTATATCCATTAAATATATAGGAGGATTATTATGTACTCTCTTATTTCTAGAATCATATGGCCTTACTTAATCCACTTGCTCTTCTCTTTTTGAGTTCACTGCAATACTGGTTGGCTTGATATAATCATTCCTTGTTTTTTTAGATATTGATTTCCTTTGTATTTGTAATCCTTAAATCACAATATTTCAATAGATATAACTTATGAAGTTGAAAATACATATGAAGATGAATATGAAGGTAGTCTAACAGATGTTCTAGAATCTCTCTTGTTAGTGGAATACCTCCCATGTTTGGAGCTTGAGATATTTAAATTTACAAAGATACCCACTCATTACGACCATTGTGTTTGGAGCCTTTGTTATTTTGATTAGAACGTGGAAAAACAACAACACCAATACTAAGAACCTCATAAGAAACCCATCTCTGTTATATAGACAAATTACCTTCCAATGAGCAAAAAATGACAAAATCCCACCTTTGACCTTTCTCCTCTAGGCTAAACGTTGTTGATGATGTTTACAAAAATGATACCTTTTCTCAAACAAAACCAAAACTAATATAGCTAGCATTCATGTCTAAAAGCCATCAACTTATTATATGTAAATGACCCATGCATTTTCTCACCTAAATATTTTATTTCAAGAATAGAGGAAGAAATGACAATGAATTAACTTAATCCTATTTTTGGTGATCTTCAAGTGTTGAAAAAATCATTTTTTTTGAAATGAAGATTCATGAATACTCATTTTTAGATAAGTGATCGTTTGAAATCAAAGTGGCAGGTTATCATAGTGGTTAGGATTACATCACATGCATATAGCACATGCGATCTTTCTTTTTTTCCAATTAAATTATCCTAGGTCAAACCCTTGAGCACTTCCCCTCATTTCAAGGATGGTACCTAGGGAAAACCCTAGATTCTTTAGCGCAAAAGGCCGACCCAACAACATGGCTCAAAGTCATTACAACAATATATTCATTATGAGCTCAACATGTTACTTACAAGAATAGAACCTGGGTAGGGAGGATAACACTCCATCCCACAATCACTTAGCCTAGACACTACTGTAATATTGTGTTATCAAGACACTACTGATCCACATTCTTGATATGTATAAGATCTATCTATATTTTGTACTTTTGGTCTTATATATGCATCATCAAGGGATAAGATGCCTAGTTTTGTATAACATTCTACACATTTTTTTACTTTATGTAAAACTCCTATGATTTATTAATGAAAAAACTTTAGTCAACTTACATATAAAAATGTGTTCTCTCTACAAGCTTATGTACATGTGCTTGATTATTAATGTGACAAATTCCAATCTAATACATCATTAACTAATGCATTAGATATAAAATCGAAACTTCTTGGAAAATGAATATATGTGAGAGATTCAAATGAACGTACAAGAAGTCGTACCCATAGAAAGTTCCTAAGATGAGTAGGATCGTGAACCCTAAATATACCATTGAGTTGTGACATTACCAGCTGCGAGTCTAGGTGGTCATCCAAAATTTGGATTCCATGTGAAAAAAATTCCAATAGTAGTTTGATTACAACACTATACTCAACAACATTGTTGGTTTCCGAACCTAGGCATATTCCACCTGAGCTCGTTAATTGACCCGTGGTGGAATAGATCACCCATGTAGAGGAGGAAAGACTCCAAGTGTCGTGGCTGAAACCATCCATGAAGCCCACAAATATAGGTGTTTCTGATGACAACTACCAATCGAGCACAAAGCACGATGAGCACCTACCATTAAGGGAATCAAGAATAGAAAACATAAAGAAAAGCATCTAAGTACTTATCATACATCAAGTCCAAGGGAATTGTCCAAGCATTGATACATAAGCATAATACCTCTTGATATAGAGCCCATTTCTAGGCTCCTTCAACGCATTCCCCTCAAACTCTTCTAACACATAATCCCCTTTACTAAAGGCTCACCTCACTATAAGAATCGAGCCACATAGAATTGGATTTACATGTTCCTAACTCATTGTTGTCTTGTCATATACAAGTACCATATCTCCTTCAAAAAAGACAAGGGGGTGAATCAATTTATCATACTAAGCTTTGACACGTTTCTTATGTACCTCATTTGTAGCGGTTGCGTCTCTTCAGTGATTGCCAAGTTGTCCCAAGTATACTATGCGTTCTTCTAAAGCGCTTGTCTCAGGAAAGAGCTCTATGGCTAGATTTAAAGAAAGGATCTCACATTAATAGGTAAGATAGATTTGACTCCATGTACAAGATGTGTAATATCCCTATTTTGACCCTTAGGGTTTATTGGCCTCAATGTAAATATTCTATACTGAGAATGTGTGTTTCCCTAGTGTGGTGCTCAAGGCTAAGGCCCCACTAGTGGATGCTTAGGTTTTATTTAAAGGCAAGTATTTGGTATTAGGGTAACCATGTGCTAGTAAGCCATGGAAAATGTAAAATGATGTAAATAATACCATGTAAATAAAGATACCAAGGGTTGGATATGGATGAAACTAAATGAGGGGGCTATGTGTATCCACTAGGGAGTGGTGAGGGGGTTGGGGAATGGAACCCTATGCTTCCATATGTCACTTTGGGAACCCCTTTGATTGTCCTAGATTCGATTGAATGCTGCTCTAAGGGAGTGGGTGAAGAGCACTGTTCATGAGGTCGATGGAGTATGGGACTGCCCTGAAATCCATAAGGCAGGGTATGGGGCTCTGTCTTGCTTGTCCCATAAGCCACCCTACTTCGTGGGGATGTATTCCTCATTCCTGGACCTTGGTTGGGAATAAAGGCATCAGTTGAAGGGATACACAGACTCAACATACCGAGGAGAGGGAGAAAGGAAGGAATCACAATTTGGGGAAAGCCACGATTTGCAGAGCGAAGGTCGCTCAAAAATCTGCGTGGGAAGGGAGAAACCATTTGGGGATCCACAGACCCAAACTTTGGTGCGAGTTGGAGAGTATTAGAGGCCCCGATAACCCATAGAGAAACCCAGATCCGTTAGCCCTAAATCGTAGACATGAGACAGAGCTTCGGTCGCAACGTGGAAGAGATCCAAGTGTGGATTATAGTGGGAAGAAACCAAGAGGGTTTGGAATACATGGTAGAATCAGAGAGGGCTCATTAACCTTGATTTAACAGTCAGGGCCAGCCATACCGTCCCAGTTCAATGCTAAGGAAAGGGGCGCCCTAGGGATTGTGCAATAGAGAAGGGGACCTTACTTAGTCTGAGAGTGGAGGGGATGGGGGTGCCTGAACTGTCTGAGGTCATTGGGATATTCCTATAACTCCGAGGATGAGTTTATTGACCTAGAAAACCCTTACCTTCCTCCCCAATTGATTGAAAAATCGACTATGTGTTGGATGACCTTGATTGGATATGAACCAAGGCTAAGAGTGAGCTTGCCTAGTCCCTCCTTAGTGGATACATAGCCCTATCTTGAGGGTTGTATCTGATTGTTGAAATAATATAGGCTGGGTAGAGACCTATGGTTGGGTTGGAACGTTGCAGTCCATAACCAGTTTTGCTTGGAGATTCAATGAAAAAGATAAGTATTCCCTGTGTTAATTTATGCCCCTTCCATGTGTTTTTCCCCTGCAATGGATTGGATATTAATGACTGTTATTGATATGCTGATTGCATGGAATATGTGTGTGTGAATAAGGTCTCATTTCACTGTGTTTAATTGAGTAGGCATATGCCCACATGTGTTTCAATTACCATGAATTGTTCACTGAGTAATAGGGATGAATGCCTATGCCTTATGTTTAATTTTGTTGTGCATGTTATCAATTTGATGAATGCATGATACATTTTGTGTGGATGATGCTTCCTTGTGTTCATTGAGTATGCTCTTGCACATTTGCTTTCCTATCCTTATGTTGGTACTCATATGTATTTATGGTTGAGGAATAAGGCTAAGTATTGAATGGTTCTTTGATGAATAAGACTAAGTGCAAGGCCCAGGAGGTGAAAAATACTTCATCCACGATTGTGGGGAAAGAATAGCCACCCCTTGTGGTGTTCATGACCCCTGTGGACCAGTTGAAGGAGAGAGGACATGGAAGAGTGGAGCAGAGCTTCTTGCGGAGGGGTAAGGAGGAATAGATGGGGTCTAAGGACATATTTTGGAGTGGAATAAGGATAATATCAAAGTCCTCAGGTGTGGATGAAGACCCTGCAGCTGCATAGTAATCTCAAAGAGATTTCCAATGATACTGGATTTTCCGAAATTGGACTTAGGATGAAGAAGTTGTGGGTTGGAGAAGTTGTGCAGTGGGGCTTCTGACTTTCTGAACCCGCATGCAGATTGCAGATTGCGGAGGTCGGAAGGGAAATCTCTACAGGGTGTCGAAATGGTGGTTCCAGTTCGACTTCCGCGTTCTGAATGCCGACTGCAGAAGTCGATGAAGGTAATTTTCCCGTGTTGGCAAAGTCGGAGTTCCGACTTCCGAGTTACGTATTGCGGACTGTGGAATTCAGAAGGGTACTTCATCGAAGTTGGGAAATTGAGGTTTTCGATTTGCGACTTCCACAACGGGGGTTGCAGATTGTGGAAGTTAGGTGAGCAATTCGACGAGATGGTGAATTTGGCGTTCCGATTTCTGAATTCCGCACTGCGGATTGAAGAATTGCAGAAGTCGGAGACGTGGATTTCGGTGCTGAGTAATTGGGCGCTCCTAATTCCGATTTATGCATGCAAGTTGTGGGTTGTGGATATCATAGGCACATTTATTCGGCGTTGTGAAATCGTTGTTCCGATTTCCGATTTCTGCATTGCGGATTGCGGGTTGTGGATCTCAAAGGTGCGTTTTTGTCGGAGTTGTAATTGGTGTTCTGATTTCTGAATTTCGATTTGCGGCTTGCAGATTGTTGCTTGCGGAATTGTGGGTTGTGGACCGAATACCAATGCAGGTGTAGAGTTGTGGAACCTTTGGACTGCTTGGAAAAATAAAAATAAAATTAGCAAGTAGATCCAAGGGTTGTATCCCATCGCCTCTAAAGGGCATCGAGGTGACCGGGGACGTGACAATTGGTATCAGAGCCCAAGGTTACAGCACTGGGGATGCTTTGGGCCAAAGCATGAGTTATAGGCCTATAGATTCCATGAATTGGACCATGTTATGATGGAGAATTGCTTATGCTTGCATGTGGCATTGCATATTGGAAAAATTTGTTAATGAAGCACATTGCATTACAATTTGAATGCACACCTAACAAAGATATGTAGAAAAGATTTCTGAGATGCCTTGCTTACACTTTACTTGGGAAATGATGAAAGTGTTGTTTCTGGTGGTTTTTCATTTTACCAAGATAACATAAGCATGGATGAAGATGAGGATGACAATGATATTGCATGTGACTAGAAACCTTGTGAAGAAAGGATGGAGCACAAATCCATGATCAAGAGGTTGGTGGAAGGACTGTGTAGTCCTTGGTAAGAAGCCGTTGATCAGGTAACATCATGTATGTTGATGGCAGCCATGCAGGCAATGTTTAATTCTGTTGATTGTAAAAGTGTTGAGGAAGGGTGGGTAAAAATCCTTTAACCCTGTTTTAACCATCATAAAATGGTATGCATGTAATAGTGAATGCATTAAGTGAATGACATCCCACATAGTAAGGTAAGGTAGGTGGTAGTAAATGAAATGAGCATTATACCATGTAACTGTTTAAAGTTTTGAATGCATCCATAAGAATAAGAGCATGCTATGTGTGAACCCATGAGTTTGTTGGGTGGTGAAGTCCACAATGCTCAACAAGTATTCCACGAACTCCCTATTGATGCTAATTTGGGATGAAATGTATTTTCCAACAACCAAGGAGTGAGAGGACTCCTGATGTGTTGTGTTTGGATGAAAAAGAAGGCACCCAGATAGTTAGCCAAGTAATTAGGGAGATGGTTGGGTACTGTGTTGAAGCATTGACTAAGATGCCGAACTTACCATGGAAGAAACCTGTGTAGGTGCATCAATGTTGTAGTGCATTGGGTGCATTAAGATATTATGTAGATCTTGTTGATTATGCATGCATATGTGTGGTTACATATACGTTAATGTGCTTTGAGTAGATATGCATTAAAATATTTTGTAAATCTGTGTTTGCATGAAGTGAATGCACATTAAAAGATAATGTGAATGTTGTAAATGTGCATGCATGAGTGTGGGTGCACATGTTGTGATGCATTGCATGAATGCATGGTTGTGGTGTATGTTCATTGCAATAAAACAATAGATGAAATGATGAATTAATGATAATTTTGAGATCATTTCATGAGATGCTATGAATGCAGGAGAAAAATTGCAGGAAGGTAGTCATGATTGGTGGGATACCAGAGTGCTCTATTGGAAGGACAAAGTTGCATAAAATGATAAGGCTGTGAATTAATGAGAATTGGAAGTGTTTAAATTAAATGGAATATGTGATGGTGTCCTGTAATTTTATTGTGATAAGGATGCATATAAAGTAAACCTATGCATTTCAGAGCATTCAAGATGATTAGCAGTTGAGAGTGTTGGAATTATGGAGTGTTATAACTCTGAAAACACTTCAATGATTGTTGCAACAATGAAATATTATATGCATGAAAATTACAAAAGTTTGGACTGATTTAATTTTTCAGATTTCAGGTAGAAGTATCTTGGGCATGGAAATGTGGGTAAGCCCATGATCAAGGTTGGAATCTACCATGTGCAAAGGACAAGAATTGTGAAAAATATCTCATGCATGTGAAATATGATTTATGGATGAAACATATTTGAAAATTTCTGATTTAAGTTATGAGAATGATCTCATGTTTACAAATCTAATTTTGTAGGAAAATAGATTTGTAAAATTTAGATTTGTGAAATTGATAATTGCTACAAGAAAGTAGATTTGCAAATCTCAGATTTGAAATTTTGCTAATCAATTACTAATGGCTGTTTGGCTAATCTGGAATTGTGTCAAAGGGACATGTTGTAGGTGGATGGTTGTGTTATGATAAAAAGCATAAAACCCTAATGGATAGGGTGATACCACTACAAGAGCCAAACAATATGAGGATGGCCTCATGATTAAACAAATCTGATTATGTAGTAGACAAAGTTGCAAATTCATGTTGAATTAATTATTAATGCCAATGATTGGTTATGGAAAAAAATCATATTTGAATTATTGGTAAAACTATGCCAACATGGCATATGTTGTCTATGGAATGTGAGAGGGTTTGGGGTGGAAAACCGAGGGACTGTTAACTCAGAGAAGGGAGCCCCCATTCCTAACGAGGAAAGAGAAAGTACATCTGCAAAATGAATGAGAATTCTGTAACCCTAGCTAAGAATATGCATGTCTAATTATCAAGAGTTAATAGGAAGAGCAGATTTTATTCTTTCTATTTTAGACTGCTTGAGTATGATTAGGGCCTACATGGCTCACATCGGAAAGGGGTGCACACCTTTCGGGTTTTGGGTTATGTTAGGGTTCGCAATATTGAATACACCCTAAGGGAATGGACACATTCTTGGTGTTTCAATATTTGAGAGGGAATGTTATGAAATACGTTTACAATTTTAGAGCAACAAAACTGATGAGCTTGCTTATCCATCTTGTGTTGTCAGCTTAAACAAATGCAATTTGGTGTTGCACACTAAAGAAGAAAAGCGAAGAGTTGTTGTGTATGTGAAGGGTTGTTGTATGCCTGATAAACCCAGTCGGTGTACTGGCTTGGCATTGGTTATTTGGAGGTTGTAATGGTGTAGCTGCATAGTAGAGCCTTCACCCGGAAATGGTTATGGTGCAGTTTCCTTCCATTGACCTGTTGACCTAGACATATGTGCTGGCTTGGAAATGGAGAGGGAAAACCAGGTATGGGATTGGTTTGGAACCATAAACGTTTGGTAAATCCAGTTGGTGCACTGGTTGGGCGTTGAATGTTGTGGAGCAGCTTGTGTGCTGGCCAAACATCCGTTATTGTATGAACATGTGATCCGAGGCTTACAAAAACTTGGTTACCTTTCGATGCACACCAGAAGAGCGCTGGAAGGGGTGGAGAAGGGCTTGTGGGTGCCATAGTTATCTGAATTCAATGCGGGACACCTGTGGAGCTAAAGTAAGATGCTCATAAAGATAAGTATTTGGTTATATTTCATCTTCTTTCTTATTTAATATGAGAATACACGTGTATATGATTTGGTTGTGATTTTTTTTTAACTCTTGATTAGAGATAAACCCTATGAAAATGAACTTCATATGTGAATTGAATTAATGTTGGAGTGTAGGTGCTGATGGAAGCAAGAACCTTGAAGGCATCCTAAGGATGCATGTGGACATGTGACTATCCTAGAGAGCTCAGTATGAGCAGCAATAGAAGTGGTGCTAGTGGACTTGTGTGGGTCCTAGCAGCCAAAGGTTCCGTAGGAAACAATGGGGAAGGGTTCCTTGGTTGAAAAGCCTTAAGACATACCTTATACACTAAGTGTCATCGCCAAAACAAGAAAGGGAAATTCAAGCATTCACATTGAAGTGAAAGAGGCTAAGGAGCATGGAACCACAGTGGTGGTGTGGCTCCAGATTGGAACAAGACTAAGAGGGGGAAACTCTCACTCTTCTCCTTACTTTTTGATTGATGCATTTAAAAACATAAAATTGTTTGTGACACACTCAAACAACCAAATAGTCAGCCTCATTTAACAATCAAATTCAAATATGATTTCCCTTAATCAGTCAGTAGCATTAATAATTAAATTCAAACATGACTTTACAATTCTGTCTCCTACATAAATTGATTGGTTTAACCATGAGGCCATCCTCATATCGTTTGCTTTATGTAAGTGGCATCACTCTGTCCATTATGGATTTATGCTTGCTACCATACATGAACATCCACTTACAACATGTCCTCCTGACACAATTCTAGAGAAGCCAAACAACCACTAGTAATTATTAGCAAATTTTCAAACATGAAATTTACAAATCTGTTCCATGCATAAGTTAAATTTCACAACCATGAGAACCTTCTCATAACCTTTGGATTATGCACATGGTAGATCCTGGTCTTTACTATGGTCTTATCCTCATTACCATACTCAAGATATTTCTACCTGAAATATGAAACTTTCAATCAGCCAAACACATTGTGAGTATCTATGCAAATAATATTCTCATTGCTACAACAGTCACTGAAGTGATCTTAGAATTATAACACTCAATAATTCAAACACTTTCAGTTGTTAAAATTTTAAATGCAATGAAATATATATATCTATATATGCATCATTATCATAATAAAATTGCAAGACATAGTGTCATTATCCCTATGATTTAAATAAAAATTCCAATATTCATTACTTCACAGCCATATTATTTTTATGCAACTCCGTCCTTTCGACAGAGCACTTGGTAGACCACCAAACATGACTACCTTCTTCATGCAATTATTCTCCTACTTTCATAGAAGCTCATGAAATGATCCTAGAATTACCCCTAATTCATCATTTCATCTATTATCTAATTGCAATGAAACATACATAACATAACCATGCATTCACACAATGCATCTTAACATATGCATCCACACATGCATGCACCTTTACAACTTTTCACAACTTTTCATGTGCATTCACTCAATGCAACCACAAGATTTATAAAATCTCTTCATGCATATCCACTCAATGCCACCTTGTACTGATTCATGAATACTATACTGTCATGTCATTCATTCTATCATAACAGGACCATAAGTCCTTACTTTCTTTGGTTATTAAAATCAAAATCAACATACACAAATGACATGATATAATTTCATATGAATGCATTGAGGTTTCTAAGCAACTATAGGGTGTAAGGCTCCTTGCCTTCACTTACCCACACCTCACCATACTCGGTAGGATTACATTCAAATTCAGGAACTCAGTACCACATGCAAACAAAATCAACATAGTTTAAACATAGTTGAAGGGATCTTACCAAATCCTCTTTCAACATTCATGCAATTAAGCACAATTAACCACTACCTGCATGGCTGTCATTAACATCGCTTGATGTTACCTGATCAGTTGGCCTCTTACCAAGGCTACACAGTCCTTTTTCCAACCTGTTGACCATGAATCATTACTCCAGCCTTCCCTCTCAAGGTTTGCTAGTCATATGCTGTGACTTCTTTTTATTTTCAGTCATGCTTCTATTGTTTGATTCCTACAACCATTATCAACAACATTAACTGTCATCAACCATAGTCAATACCATTAATGGGGTACTGCATGTGTAACTTCACTACCTTTACCCATATGCAACATCATGCTCATGCATAAGCAATTCACATGCACTATGCAATGACTCTTTAATCATGCCCACTAATTCATATGCATTTAATCTACTACTCTCTTGCATTTCCAACATTCTTATGCCATAATTTTCTGTATATAAAACTCATAAAATATAAATACAATAGAAAGAAAGGAGTTAAGGAATTCTCCCTTTCCAATCCCTCATCATAGCATGGAATTCCTCTTCCACATCATAGCTGATCCAATTTCATGGCCTCTCTACCAAGCATACAAGCAATTATTAGCTATGATCTTCTCACCAAGTAGCAATTCAATACATATACTCATGTATAACATTCTTACTTGCTACTTTTCAAGCATGCAATTCCTATGCTATAAACATAAATAGTTCAAGGTGAGAAATTTCCCTCTTTATCAACATTGCCTTACTGCTCCAATTGCTTTCAACTATGATAATTCCTTTCCTTTCTCATGGAAACATTTGCCACAATTTTGAACCACACAATTGATTCACACATGGCAATGCCTCATTATATTCTCATAAATACACAAAATAATTTCCATGCATTATGGAGACAATCCATATTGACAATTTCTGTCACCCACATAATTCTCTCATAATCAACGACTGCCTCGGGGGGACGACGGGGGTCAAGGGGGATTGCCCCCTTATGCACCACTGCAGGGAGGATCGAGGGAAGCACCCTCGTTTTTTATTTATTTTGTTTTTGTAAATCTTCCAATTTCGTGCATAAGTTCCATGGCATTTTTCAATTTCGGGCACCTGAAAATCCCCCCTGGAAAACTGCTCAAATTTCCTGTTTCGGCAAACTTATCTAATTTCCTCCAACCTGTTTGGGAGCAACTTCCAATTTTATTCTAATCGGCGCACTCATTCTTTTCCGCTGACCATTTTGGCGAGTTTTCCATTTCTCTCCGATCAGCGGACTCATCCTTTTCTGACGACCATTTCGGCGCAACTCGCAATTTGTCGCTGATCGGCGCAACTTACCATCTTGCGCCGACCGTTCCGGGGAAAATTGAAATTTGTCACTGATCGGCGCAACTTACCATCTTGCACTGATCGTTTCGGTGAAACTCACAATTTGTCGCCGATCGATGCAACTTACCATCTTGTGCCGACTGTTTCGGCGAAACTCGCAATTTGTTGCCGATTGAAGGAACTTACCATCTTGCGCCGACCGTTTTGGCAAAAATCGCAATTTGTCGCCGATCGACGCAACTTACCATCTTGCGCCGACCGTTTCAACGAAACTCGCAATTTGTCTTTGATCCGCACAACTTACCATCTTGCGCCGACCGTTTCGACGAAACTCGAAATTTGTCGCCGATCCGTTTCGACGGACTTAGCCTTTTTACACCGAAACTCCTTTTCGGCCATTTTCTGCTTTCTCTCTGAAATGCATCAGTGACCCTTCCTCGCCGACAGTTTCATCGCTTTTTCCAATTTTGTGCCGACACAAACTTAGTAGAAAACTCAAAAAAAGTTAGAAATTTTTGAAAGTTTTCTTTCTTTTCTGATGATTAGTGTTGGGCAGAAAGGGTTCTTACCTCTGCAAGTTGTTAGATGTAGCCCATGTAGGCCCAATGTTGCAACCTTTGCTCTGATACCACTTTGTCACGTCCCCTCCCATTGATCCAATGCAAGGAAGGGAACATGACTGCATATCTTGGGCTTTTACATAAACGCAACCCCATTCATTATTGAAAATTCATACAAATAAAACATGTGTGTGCATATCTATCAAACACAACGGACGTAAAATTCTTCTACACACATATATCATGCATTTTCCAGCATATTGATAACATTCATCAAATAATTAAAACCTTGCAGAAGTAAAGCACATAAATAAAATACTTATCTTCATGGTGAAATTGTCCCAAGCAACTACCTATGTCGCTGCAACGTTCCACCCAACCATAGGCTAGTTGTGTTCATCAATCTCTCAACACGACTGCCACCCCGAGCTAGTCATGATTTCTACAAGGAAAAGGGGACTCTTAAGATCACCACATCCCAAGCAAACATCACATCTAAGCCAAGCCAGTCCATAGCTGGGTTTATCAGGCCAACGTGAACCCTTCTATTTGGATGCTTGCACTCAAGCTCAATCTAACAAAATGGATACCCAACCCATACACAACAAGCTCAATTATTGGGCATGGATAAACAATTTTACTATGGGATATACAAAGACAGGATTTCCATGGATTCTTCCACTTTGTGGCACACCCAAAACAAATTGTGGGAAGGGAAATAAACTCCAGGGAGAAAAAACGAGTTTCCCCAACAGGTATGTGGGAATTCAGAGGGAAAAAACGACCTCCCAGTCGTGGGAAAATGAGGGTAAACTCAGGGATAACGTGAGGGAAAAAAGCCCAGCTAGCCCATAAATCGTGGGAGAGAAAAACTGATGGAGGAAGAATGGATTGAGTAGCAAATTCATGGCTCTTTTCTTTCCCAATAAGCCAAACACGTTTTTCCAAAAACTGATGGCTTTCCCATACCCAAATTTGGACAGCCATACCTCTCCATTCCCCAAGGCATTAACTACCTCAACCAACTCTTGGAAGAAATAAATGATTGGGTACAAAAGTCAACATGGGTAGTTGAGGGTTTATGGGTTCTCTTATTGAAACTTGGCTTCACTTGATTGGCTCCAAGGGTTTGAATATTTCCCTCCCAATTCCTGGTAAAAATCATGCCCTCATCTCTTGTTGCATTGCATTGCATATCTAGTTGTGGGTATTTTATTTAAATGCATATTTACATGATATTTGCAATTCCATTCTGCCTGGATAGCATGCAAACCATATGCATCACTAAATCGATGGAGGGGCCTTGGCCTTGAGCTCCTCACCATGATTTTATAACAATATTACATCATTTATATTTTAATGCAATGGGGTCAAAATCGGGATATTACAACTATGTGCTGGAAGACCCTGATTGACTATGAACCAAGGTTATGAGTGAGCTTGCATAGTCCCTCCTTAAAGGAGACATAGCCCCATATCAGGGGTGGTCTCTGATTCCCGAAATAATATAGGTTGGGAAGATACCTATGGTTGGGTTGGAACGTTGCAGTCCATAGCCACTTTTGCTTGGATATTCAATGAAAAAGGTAAGTATTCCCTGTGTTAGGTTATGCCCCTTCCATGTGTTTTTCCCCTGCAATGGTTTGGATAGTAATGACTATTATTGATATGTTGATTGCATGGCAGATGTGTGTGTGAATAAGGTATCATTTCACTGCGTTTAATTGAGTAGGAATATTCCCACATGTGTTTCAATTACCATGAATTGTTCACTGAGTAATAGGGATGAATGCCTATGCCTTATGTTTAATTTTGTTGTGCATGTTATCAATCTGATGAATGCATGATACATTGTGCATGGATGATGCTTCCTTGTTTTCATTGAGTATTCTCTTGCACATTTACATTCCTATCCTTATGTTGGTACTCATATGTATATATGCTTGAGTAATAGGGGTAAGTATTGAATGGTTCTTTGATGAATAAGACTAAGTGCAAGGCCCAAGAGGTGCAGAATACTCCAGCCACGACTGTGGGGAAAGAATAGACACCCCCCTGCAGTGTTCATGACCCATGTGGACCAGTTGAAGGAGAGAGGACATGGAAGAGTGGAGCAGAGATTCTTGCGGAGGGGTAAGGAGGCATAGATGGGGTCTAAGGCCATATTTTGGTGTAGAAGAAGGATAATATAAAAGTCCTCAGGTGTGGACGAAGACCTTGCAGCTCCATAGTGCTCTCCAAGAGATTTCCAATGGTACGATATTTTCCCAAATTGGACTTAGGATGAAGAAGTTGTGGGCTTGAGAAGTTGTGTAGTGGGGCTTATGACTTTCTGAACCCACCTGCAGATTGCGGATTGCGTAGGTCGGAAGGGAAATCTCTATAGGGTTATGAAATGGTGGTTCTTACTTTCGCATTCCACATGTGGACTATAGAAGTCGGGGAAGGTAATTTTCCCGGGTTGGCGAAGTTGGAGTTCCGACTTCCGAGTTTCGCATTGTGGACTGCGGAATTCGGAAGGGTACTTCGTTGAAGTTGGGAAATTGAGGTTTTCGATTTCCGACTTCCGCAACGCGGGTTGCGGATTGCGGAAGTCAGGTGAGCAATTCGGCGAGGTGGTGAATTTGGAGTTTCAATTTCTGAATTCCACACTACGGATTGCGGAATAGCGGAAGTCGGAAACGTGGATTTTGGCACTGAGTAATTGGGTGCTCTGATTTCCGATTTCCTCACGCGGGTTGCGGATCTCGTAGGCGCATTTCTTTGGCGTTGTGAAATTGTTGTTCCGAATTCCGATTTCTGCACTGCGTATTGTGAGTTGCGGATCTTGGAGGTGTTTTTTTGTTGGATTTGTAATTGGTGTTCCGATTTCTGAATTTTGACTTGCAGATCGCGGATTGCTGCTTGCGGAATTGTGGGTTGTGGACCGAAGACCAATGCAGGTGCAGAGTTGCGGAACCTTTGGACTGCTTGGAAAAAGAAAAAAATTAGCAGGTAGATCCAAGGGTTGTCTCCCATCGCCTATAAAGGGAACCGAGGTGATCGAGGACGTGACAAGATGAAACAGAGTAAACCCCATGATAGTGTTAACTGATGTTTGGTATGCCTAAAATGTCGGATATAACATAATGTGATGGTTACTTTTACTCCTGCTAACCATCCATTGGATAATGGTTTGCAAGGATTTTTTAATAACCTCTACTTATCCATTCACTCATGGATAGTAAGGCGAGGAGTGGCCTTGTTAAAACCCTAGATTAGTTACAAATTCTTCCATCATTTTATTTTGAAAATGGCTGCCATAGTCAGTGAAAATATCTCTGTGCAAACTGAAACGAGCGATTATCTGATTAACTATGAATAATGTTGCTTCACCGTTGTTATTGAAAGTCAACATGGCTTCAACCCACTTCGTGAAGTGGTCCAATAGTGATAACAAGGTATAATGGAGCAGGATGCACAAGCATTTTCAAGGTGAATATTTGGCATGGATGGCACTTCTTTAGTTCCTGTACATAGTCTTTAAAGATTAAAGGCCAAATTATCCTACACGCATAATTTTATGAGTAGTTTCCAACCCAGATAGGTGACCACCACATGCTCCATTGTGATTATCATTCAAAACTTTCTCTACGTCTTCATGATTTAAACATCAATGCAAGATCGAATAAATCCCTCGACAATACAAAGTGTCACCAATGATAACGTAATGTATGGCATGATGATGGATGCGCCATCGGTCCTCGCGAGATAAATGAGAGGGAAAAATTTGTGTATGGAGATACATCAGGATGTCTCCATACAAAGGGTCATTAGGAATTGATGAGGAAAACATGTTTGTCGGGCAATGCTTCTTTTTCAATTTTTTCCTCATCTTATACAAGTAACTCTGACATTAGCTTGACAAACGCTAATGATTTTTTGGACTTAGCTCACGCAAATTCTAAGTCAAAATTTAGTAGAATAACAATCCATTTGTTGTACTTGCCCCTAATTATTTGTCGAGTCAGCATGTGTTAAAATGGATTGATATCAACTATCACTGTAGTTCAACTAAGAATAATATAATGTCGAAGTCTTTGGATAGCATGAACAATTTCCAAATACAACTTTTCAACATGTGAGTACCTTAACTCAAGACTGGCTAGGTTCTTGGTTAGATAATATACTACATGCTCCTAATGTAGTTCATCTTCCTAAACCAAGACCATACCAATGGTAGATTTAGATGCCTATAAGTATAGTGAGAAATTTCTACTGTAGTTTGGAGGACTTAGTAGTGGGGTAGACATTAAAGCTGCTTTTAATGCGTCGAATGATCATTGAGCGAAATCATCCCAAATGAATGCGACTTGTTTTTTGAAGAGGCACATTGAACCTTTTGTAACTTCGATGTAATTGGAGATGAATCTTTGCAAGAAGTTTTCCTTCCCTTGGAGGCTTTGCAGTTGATGGAAATTGCACGGCGAATGAAAATTAATTATCAGCTCAACCTTGAACGGGTCTACTAGAATTTCATGCTTTGATACAACAAAGTGCAATAATCGCTCAGATATGACACAAAAAATGGAACTTATGAGGATTTAAATGAATCCTATAATAACGACAACGATCAAAAAATACCTTGAGATGTTCACGATGTTTAACTCTCCTTGTGGATCGAGTAGTTAAGTCATCAAGGTAGGCTTCGAATATTTGTTTTATGTCATGAAAGGCATATGGAATGGCCTGCTGGAAAGTAGCTCCAACATTTTTGAGACTGAAAGGCATTTTCATATATGCAAAAGTTCCCCAAGGACATATAAAAGTTGTCTTGTGTTGATTTTCAAGACGGATTTGAATTTGATTATAACCAGAGAAGCCATCCATGAATGAAGATCCCATTCCCTACACACTCATCGATAATTTAATCAGTGAAATGGGTAGGATGATTGTCTTTTAGACACCTTTGATCAAATCCACGAAGTCTGCACAATCTCTAATGTTTCCTTATTTTTTATTGATAGGTACCAAATTAGATACCCATTCATTTAAAGGCACCGGGTAGATGAATCTTGCATGTAGCAATTTCTCCACCTATGATTTGACGACAATAGCCTTCTAAGGATTGACTAATCATATGTTTTGTCAAACAATTTTCACATTAGGACATGTTTTCATCTCATGTTAAAAAATCCTAGGATCAATTCTTGGCATTTCCTCATATGACCAAGCAAAGATGTCTCGATATTCCTTAAACAGAGCAATATTGATTTCAACTTCCTCAGGGGAACAATATGCTCTTATGAATAAATTTTTGATGATACCAAGAGTTCTAAAAATGTGCATTGGCATGGTTTTTGAAATGTTAGCCACATCACCTCAACTTTAATCAATCGGCGTCACCTCCGCCACTCGTGAATGTGGTCAGAGATACGTGTGGACTCATCCTATTGAAAAGATTTTAAAATCTCAGTTAATGTCTCATAGCAGACATGCAATTGAAAGTGATTCAATAAAGGCATGGCTAAAGCATCGAAATTATGAAAAGAAGCTCGTGGGATCTATATTTATCACTTCGCCATGACCTTAGTCAAATTTCTCTAGAAGAGTCTTAACCTAATTCTATCATCCATCAATGAATTGGATCAACACCACAAATGGAATGTCATCACATGTGTGGCAAGTTCTTCTCCAGATTTCCCTTCAAATTTGGGAATATCCAAAGGTAGCTTCATTGGGATAGGAGTCCAACTTGGATTGTGCATGATCAAATCATTAGCTAGGTTCATGATATATGGGAGATTTAGTGTTGCCAAGAATGTCAACTTGGTCTTAGCAAATGAATTCCAACTCTAATAATCACGTCTCCAGGATTGGTTTGTGGTCACGAAAGAGTTAACTGGTGTTATAATCACTACTAGGAATGGATGGTGAATTGATTTGGTAACCCGGGTTATGAGCATGGCCAGGTGGAACTTGCAAGTTAGGTGATAAATCCTTGCTAATCGTGCCTCCCATTTCGAGAAAGGGCATGCTTCTTAAAGGTGCATTGGAACTTGTGTGAGATCTAGTTACTATCTAGGGTATTGATAACAAAATATGACCACCTCCAAACGAGAATGCATTGAATGGGATAGATGAGATTCATATTAGTGTGTTGAAACTTGTCCTAGAGGGATTGATAAAAACCATATAATGCATACCAACTGATGGCATTCCGAAAGAAAAGGGGTTACTACCCCAAGAAATGGATGTCGAAGTCCTCTCTCCATTATTAGGAGTTACTTCTGAGGGGAAAGGTCCTCCCAGAAGATAATCCATTAGTACGGGGGAGAAAACTATGCTAGAATGCTAGGGACCATGGGATTCATTGCTCCCATGGGATTACTAGAAGTAGGATTAACAATGGTGCTCCTAGTCCCTGAAATACCACCAACATCACTCATGTTGACCCACTGATGAAGCAGATTGGATTGTGCAATGTGACTCCAATTATCAAAGCTACGAATATGAAAGAAAGATGGACTCTCATAACTAGTAGAAGGTGCGCTGAAATCAACAAGGACTATAGGCTCTATCAAGTCCTCAATCTCAACCAGAACAAGGTTCTTAGATACATGAGAGGCCCTTATAGTTATTGCAATGTGACCATCAACATTACTTAAGTATCCTTCCTCTGAAATTTAATCATAGTTGCTAACCTCTTCCACTCTTTCCTCCTATGTGGGATTGTTTGGAATCAACTAGTTTTCTTCCTTAGGTCTCCAATGGGTAGGGTCTGAGTTATCTAGATTGCATCTCCCTCTGGAAAGAGATATCCAATCCTTATAAATATATAGAGAGGTTAGTTGGCTACTTTGACTAGGAACTAAAAAAACTTTCAATGTAATAATCAACAAAACCACACACAACAAGAAAAAATTCCTAAAGATGCAATCAAGCAATACCAATCTTCCAAAGACAAGCCCATGTTTTCCAAATACAATCCCAGGGTGTTTAGGACCTAGAACTAAATCAATGAAGAGTCAAAATAGGGCCTTCTATAGGTTATCCTAGGATGATCAAGGCCCAATTCCAGCCAATGAAGGTGTGGGAGACAGTTGCAGTAACCATCACACAACAATCACCTAAGGTTCAAGTACCCTCATGAAGACGAGCACCCTACAAGGGAGTTGAGGCAAATGTTATGCATCTGTCTCAGGTACTGCAAGCACTTCCTATTTGCAATCACTTAGGAGAAACCTGGAGAAGAAAATATGGCCACCACTTTGCAATTGACAATTGGGCAAGACAATCACAGGCTGGGTGTTTGCGAATGGGTAGGGAACGTAGGACTTAAGTCCCATACTTGAAACTTCAGTGAAAAGTGGTGCCACCCGAGGTCTTCCACTTTACCTAGAACTCCTATACTAGCATAGTCCATTGAACAACCAAATGATGGGAAAATATCACTTGATTGCTCAACTTTGCCTCGTGATTGATGCATATGTTAGGAACTTTCCCAATAATTGCCTCTTGCTACTAATGGATTTTTGTGCTCAATTCGTAAGATCCTAGTTTTATTTTAGTGGCCTTGGAGAATTGACTCTCTATGATGAACCTGCAATAATTAATTAATTCAAATACACAAGATATCAGAAATAACAAAACTCAGAATCACTTTTATATTGATCGCAGGCCACTTCGAGGGGGCAACCTCCTTTGAGCAAGCTCAATACAATTAACTTCACGGTGGCTTCATAGGCCTCAACACACTCTTATATACTAAGTCTAGGCGCCAATACTATGAGTCAAAACCATGGGCCAATATAAACTATGGATCAATAAAACTACGGGCGACTTACAAAGCATATGCACCAACAACAATAACACAAACTATGGATCAACAAATACCACAGGATGACTTACAAAGCATATGTGTCCAACAACAATATACTAACAAAGTAAAGACATGGGTTCCTAACACTCTCCAAACCTACAACCAAGGCCCTAATCATATACTAATGTTGGTTTTATATCAAACATAAACAAGTCTAGTTCTTTTTGCTTAGATTGCTTCTCAAAGATTCTTATCTTTTGATTAGGGAAAATGTGAAGTAAGAGAATGTTCACAAGATGCTAAAGTTTAAATATATTAAGAACATTTAATGAATTATCACCTTTTCATTCTTCAGTAAAATGATATCTACCACAAATTTTAATGAACTACACACACAATCACAAGATGAAATCCAAGAACATGTTCACTTTCACTTTTCAAAAACTATCAAAATTCCTACAATTACTCGCAAAAAGAAAATGCAAATATTCAAACTATAACTAAAAATGCAATCAAACAAGTGAAGCAAGTACTAAACAAATAATGCTTTTCTTTTCTTCACCTAAACTGCAATAAAAGGGATGAAAATAACAAAAGATATGATTTATTTTTCCTTTTTACATATAATGCAAGAAAAATAGATGCACAACAAACCAAACTATGCTTTTTTATTTCACCAAAGATGCAAGGAAAGCAAACAAAAGACATACGACACAAACTATGTTCTTCTTCCTTTGTCGTAATGGAACCAATCCAAAACCTAAAATAAGTACTTCAAACAATCAAAGTCCTCTACACACTATATTGTGTTGATGTATATGTAAATTCGGAATGTATTTCACATATATGTATATTGTATTCCTATAGAGACGTTATTATTCCTCTATACGGAAGTGTCGTCATTTATATTGTAAGTGTCGTAACTTATACTTGATGGGTTATTAGACCACCTTGTTGGGGTCGGTCCTGTATAAGTCATGTGGGTCAAAGGGTTATTAGACCACCCTATTGGGGGTCGGCCATGTGGTTCAAAGGGTTATTAGACCACCCTAGTGGGGGTTGGCCCAGTCAACATTATGTGAAGTGGTTAAGTTGAGGCCGACCTACTTGAGTAAAGGTCAAGTCAAGTTAGTGTATAAATAGAGAGTGTGTCTCTCATTTTACACATTCTATTCTCTCACTCACACTTGGGAGAGTGGCGCACTTGTGGAGGAGGAGGCTCTAATGCTAAGAGAAGACTATCTCTTGTATTCTGGTTGTATAATTGCTCTATATATCTCTGAGGAAGTTATTGGGGTTTTTCACCTTTATGGTTTTCCCCAAGTAAACTCTGTGTCTCTTGTGTGCTTGCATTATTGTGACCATGATTGATATGCTGTAGATTTGCTGTACATGTTGTTCTCTTAGTTAAGATCCTAGATCAGATTGAATTAAATTCTGAAAATTTAACATGGTATCAGAGCTAGCCTGAAAGAAGGCATGATATGGCATGTATGACACTTGTTGCACTTACGATGCTAGGGCTTGATATAGCAAAAACCGGTCATAGTATCACTTTCGCTATAAATCCATTTTGGAAAAGTTTTTGGATCTGAAAATTTTACAAGTCGAAGATCAGATCCCCATGTACCTTGTGTACAAAGGAAAACCTCTAATTCGTTGTACTTTGTGATTTATGATCTGTACAATATAGGGTTTCTGCCTCTTCCAGATCTGAGTCAAAATCAGGTGACCTCGGGAAAAAGGTCATAACTTGGGATAGGAAGATCCAAATGAAATTTAGTAAAATGTGACAGGTAGTACACAGACTGTACTATCTCAGGAAAAATTTTCAGAGGCCGAAGTTGAACCAGTGACACGTGGCACGCCGCACAAGTTCGCTCTCCTGTATTATCCCATAAACAGGTCATGTTGCGACACGTGGCATAAATCTCTCTAAGAGAATCCAATTGAGGTCCGACCTGTCGGGATGGAAAGATAACAGGTCAAGCTATCTAAGGAAAAGTTTTCAGAGGCAGAAGTTGAACCGGTGACACGTGGCACGCCGCACAATTTCGCTCTCCTGTATTATCCCATAAACAGGTCACATTGCGACACTTGGCATAACTCTCTCTCTCAGAGAATCCAATTGATGTCAAACTTGTCGGGATGGAAAGATAACAGGTCAGGCTATCTCAGGAAAATGTTTCAGACCCTGTGGATCAAAAAGTTTGGAGTTACACTAGAAACAATCAGGTACATATTTCTGTCAAAACATAATTATTTTTGAGCACCTTCATTCATGGCTTCCGGAATTTAGGGCTTCGGATAAAGTTGGAATTTATCTAATCAGAGACCACGGCTGGATGCTACTCATAAAAATAGAAATTTAGAGATCAAGATCACATTTTTTGTTTGGGCATAAGGCCAGGATTTATCAAACTCCAGTTCGGGACTTAGATCAGAAAGATGGAAAATTAGGGCTTCTGTAAAACTTGGAATTTTGGAAATCTGTGACCACGGCTGGAAGCTCCTCAGAAAAATCGAAGCTTAGAGCTTTGAATCAAAAATTTTGGTTGGGTGAAGCTCCGGGAAACTCAAACCCTAATTCAGGGTCCTCCCGAGTGAATCTGGAAATCTAAAAGGCAATTTCGAGGGGTGAAACTTTGCAGTTTTCAAATTCTGAATATACCAACTTGATCAGCTCATCAAGGCGCATATTTCGATCCCTTCGGAAGTTTGAAATTCAAATCTTGAATTTTTTGGGTTTCTCTGACAAACCCTAATACAGCTCCAGATCCAGTTCCTGCAAATCAAGTGGATTGGTTTAATCCTAGGAGAGGATGAATTGGTCACCTGCATAAGTGAAGAAGTTCCTGTTTCAGAGGGAGATGAGGCTAAGGCCTTACATAAGAAGATTACAAGCAATATTGATAGGTATGTTTCATGGTTAATTTTATCATATGTTTGTCTTCATATCATTACAGTACAATCTTGATTAATTACTAGACTTGTCGTATCACCTTAATAGAAGATATTCATTGATTAAGGTTTTGACACTTGTGAATGTACTAATGTATTGTGATGTTGTATGAGGTTTATGTTGTTCGCTAACATAAAAGGTACACCAAGAAAGACAAATCATGTTCTACTTCAAGAACATATGATCATGGTGACATGAAGACAAAGATTCATCCATTGTCATGGATCACATAGAAGATCTACTTTCGAGGTATGTATAACTTGGTCCTACAATGGTTAACCTATGAGACATGTAGGTTACTAACGCAAGTCACTGAAGAGAACCAGAAGACATTATGCGGGTATGTTAGACATAACTAGCTAGCATGCTAATCCAGGTATGTTTTTCCTATATCAAGCTAGAATCCTACCTTGTGTTAGGATCTTATACTGTTGTGTTGTTGATAATGATTATTCATGAAGTCATAGGTTTGAATAGTCATGGTTGTATGCATATTATGTTTCCTACCATAATTGATGATATGACTAACCCGAAGAATCATGAAGGTATAGGTTTGAGTAATCACGGGTTTATGCATTGATGATTTAACTAATCAAAAGAGTCCTATGATCAAATAAGAATATGCATGTGTAAAAGAAGACTTCCCTGAAACCTTGAATACTAATGTTTATTATCTGTGAATGATCATGACTATACATGTTTAAGATTATTGTGATTATACTAATAAATGTGTAATTATGTATGAGACCTCAAGGATAACACAATGATGATACTGATAAGCATGCATAGTGATTAAGGATGGATGTAAGTTCAAGAACAGGTAATCCAAGAAGCAAAGATCAAGAGGGAGCACACTCCAATTGTTCCTGCAAGAAAGCAAAGGAGCACACTTCAGTGTTTCTGCAAGGATGCAGATATTCAAAGGGAGTTGACCACTTCTCACAATCCACATCAGAATGGAGTTGCAAATATTCAGAGGGAGTCCAACCAGAAACCAAACAAAGATAAGTATTTGAATTGTCATTTCTTACATAATGTTATTCAATGATGTATATGCTTATGTTCCTAGAATTAGGTTGTGTATTATGCATATTAGAATAGTTGCATTGATGAACAGTATACTACTAATATACATGGGTAAGTGGCCTATGGCACTGTACAACATTCCATTGCTACTTATCTAGAATGAAACCTCTTGCTGACATGTTAGGATTTGTGCACACTCTTAACAATGTTCTGGTAGAGATTGGAAGGCATCTAGAAAGTTACGGAATATGTATAAATGTTGTATTGAAGCATTGGCTACGATAATTGCATGACTGTATGACATATTTCTTTATGTGTAAGAATTTGTTTTGAAAACTATGAGATGTTTTCTAATCATGCAATTTAACTTGTTGTGTAGGAAAGACCGTATACCTTCACCTACAAAAGAAGGACTACAACATTTGTTCAAGCAACAAAATTATCTATTGAAGATATTGAAGTTCCCGGGATACGAGAAGAATGCCATGATCCGTCGATCATGAAGAACGATGTTTGGGATGCGGTCCCAAGAGCTGAAGGGAAGTCTGTTGTGACTTCCAAATGGAACTATCAGATCAAGCATGCTGCATATGGCAACATAAGAGAAATATCAAAGTGATGAAATAGAAGATACACCAGATGGATTTCAAGACAGCCTTCTTGAATGGTGTAGTCATATATGTGTGCAGAACTTGGTAGGATAGACAACTTTCTATCCAGTTTGGGATTTACCAAGAGTGAAGCGGATTCCAACATTTACTACAAGGTTGAGGAAGGGAATCCTGTGATTCTACTCCTGTATGTGGATGACTTGTTTGCAACAGGAGATGACAGATTGATTGCCGACACATAGCGGAAGCTTGCTGCCGAGTTCGAGATGAAGAACTTGGCGATGATGCACTATTTGTTTTTGGCATGGAGGTGTGGTAGAGTGCAGATGGAATCTTCCTTGGACAAGGGAAGTATGCAGTAGAGATCCTGAAGAGGTTCGGGATGATGGATTGCAAGGCCATGGCTACACCTATGGCATCGAATCTAAAGCTTCTTTGTGATGCTTCATCTGAGCCGGTTGATGTCTCTATGTATCGTCAGATGATTGGGTCCTTGATGTACCTGACGAACACGAGACCAAATATTTGCTTTGCGGTGAACACATTGAGCCAGTTCCTGACGGATCCGAGGAGTGTTCACCTGGTTGCTGTAAAGCATGTTCTGAGGTACCTGAAGGGTATAGTGGATTATGGGCTCAAGTATGAAGTGAATCAAAAGTTTAACCTGCAGGGTTATGTTGATTCAGATTGGGCTGGTAGTGCTGCAGATAGGAAGAGCACACCTGGATGCTGCTTCAGTATGGGATCATGTGTGATCTCTTGGTTTAGCAGGAAGCAGTCCTGCATAGCACTGAGTACAGCTGAGGCAGAGTATGTTGCAGCCTATTCAGCTAGTTGTGAGGCAGTATGGCTACGGAAGCTACTGTCTGAGTTATTTGATCTCCCATTGGATGCTACTGGTATCTTTTGTGATAACTAGAGTTGTGTGAAGTTGTCCGAGAACCCAGTGTTTCATGACAGGTCGAAACACATAGAGATCAAATATCACTATATCAGGGATATGGTGCAGAGAGGAGTTGTGAAGCTCCTGTACATTGCGACGGATGAGCAGATTGCAGATTTGTTGATGAAACCACTAGCCAGAGTGAAGTTCAAGTACTTCAGAGAGAGGCTTGGTGTTCTTCGGATTGATGACACTTCGAGGAAGAAGTGATGGACACATTTGCAGAGGCCATTCCAAGCATGTTGGAAGGAGGATCCTTCACATGGCTGTGGATGTAAGTGCTGGATGATGAGCATCAGGACGATGCTCCAGTTACTGCTCTGTATATGCATATATGTATGTATGCATCATGTTGGATACTGGATATGATCAGTTGGATAATTTATGTATGTACGCATCATGTTGGATGTTGGATATAATCGGTTCGATCATTTGTATGTATTTTGTATATGCATCATGTTGGATGCTTGGACCATGTATCTCTATATGTATTAGGTGGATAAATTGTATGATCAGGTAGATCATGTATGTTGATATGTATCATGTATGATCAGGTGGATCATGTATCTATATATGTATCAGGTGGATACATTGTATGATCAGGTAGATCATGTATGTTGATATGTATTATGTATGATCAGGTGGATCATGTATTTGTATTTGTATCAGGTGGATACATTGTATGATCAGGATGATCATGGAAGACGAGCTTCAGGATGTTGCTCCAGATGACTTGCAGCAGAATGTTGCAGTGATGATGATCAGGATGATCATGTATACATCAGGATGATGTATGGTGAGTATCAGGTTGATACTCTATGGTCGTGGATCAGGTTGTGCAGATGAGCATATAATTTGGCCTTGGGAGATTTGCAGATAGTCTTTCGAGGTTTTGCCTATGGCATATAATTTGGCCCTGGGATATCTGGCAAATGCTTGAGGACATATAATTTGGCCCCGGGAGATCTGCAGATAGTCTTTCGAGGTTTTCCTATGGCATATAATCTGGCCCTGGGATATCTGGTAGATGCTCTTTCGAGGTTTTGTCCTATGGCATATAATATGTCCCTGGGAGATCCGATAGGTTGGGCTGTGTGCCCGTAATAAGTCCTGGGATGCTCTTGCAAGGTTTTGCCATGACCACATATAATTTGTCCCTGGGAGATCCTATAGGAAGAGCTGTGTGCTCGTAACAGCCTGGGATGCTCTTGCGAGGTTTTGTGGTGACCACATATAATCTGTCCCTGGGAGATCCTATAGGTAGAGCTGTGTGCTCGTAACAGCCTGGGATGCTCTTGCGAGGTTTTTTGGTGAGGTCACATATAATATGGCACTGGGAGATCCTATAGGTAGAGCCGTGTGCTCGTAACAGCCTGGGATGCTCTTTCGAGGTTTTGTGACGCACGTAATAAGTCCCGAGGGTTCCACAGTATGGCCAATGATGACGAAGACCTGCAGGTGGTGGGCCTACATCCAGTATGAAAAAGGACTGGCTCTGTAGAACTTCCTATGACGAGTAGATTTAGAGATTGATTGCGATAGCCGCAGCAGTGACAATGATGATGACTCGATGACGATTATCCAGTGACGATGATCCAGAGAAGAAGACTTGTGCTAGAAGACCTGTGTCGAGAAATACCTTCCTAGTTAAGAGGGAGTGTTGATGTATATGTAACTTCGAAATGTATTTCACATATATGTATATTGTATTCCTATAGAGATGTTATTATTCCTCTATACGGAAGTGTCGTCATTTATATTGTAAGTGTCGTAACTTATACTTGATGGGTTATTAGACCACCTTGTTGGGGTCAGCCCTGTATAAGTCATGTGGGTCAAAGGGTTATTAGACCACCCTATTGGGGGTCGGCCATGTGGGTCAAAGGGTTATTAGACCACCCTAGTGGGGATCGGCCCAGTCAGGATTATGTTAAGTGGTTAAGTTGAGGCCGACCTACTTGAGTAAAGGTCAAGTCAAGTTAGTGTATAAATAGAGAGTGTGTCTCTCTCATTTTACACATTCTATTCTCTCACTCACACTTGGTAGAGTGCCGCACTTGTGGAGGAGGAGGCTTTGCTGCTAGGAGAAGACTATCTCTTGTATTCTGGTTGTATCATTGCTCTATCTATCTCTGAGGAAGTTATTGGAGTTTTTCACCTTTATGGTTTTCCCCAAGTAAACTCTGTGTCTCTTGTGTGCTTGCATTATTATGTCCATGATTGATATGCTATAGATTTGCTATACATGTTGTTCTCTCAGTTAAGATCCTAGATTAGATTGAAGTAAATTCTGAAAATTTAACATATTGCAACCTTTTGATCAACTTCAAAGACTGAAAACAACAACAAATAGGGCATAACAAGGGGGGAAAACATAGTTAAAACCATGTTTTATAGACCCCACACACTAGTTATGAAGGAAAGGTGCATGGACACATACTTCATAGAAGGAAAAGGTGTGCATAATTCATATTCCATGCTTTTGTGTCCTTTGGAGGGTGCGTGGAACCCCTATAGTAGTCCAAAAAAGGCTAAAAGCTAAAAAACTTTGCAAATATTCAAGAAGATTCAGGGTTGAAGATTGTGCTATGGGAAAAATGGCTTATAAACACCAACCAAAGCTAGAACAATAGTCCCAAAGAGGCCTTATAGGGAATAATTCATTGAATTCTCTCCAATGGAGTCGCTAGTTCTGTTGACAAGAATTTATCCCCAATAGATGGGGATGACTATTAACAAAGCGGTAGGATAAACAACTAACCTAAATCCCCTAGGATTACTAATATAAATCCATGATATTGACTAAAATTAAGTAGAGTAACAAACAATAAAGGGGAAGGGATAAATAAGTAATTGTTTCTGATGGTTGTCTTATCGCTTTTCTCCCTCTCTCGAAGTTTGATGCAAGCCAACCAAGTAACTTTGAAAACCTACTCAAGAAAGAATTACCTTTCTCACAATTCATGACATCATAAAAGCATAAATCAATTAAATAAATCAACTCTATCATTCAATAGTCCTAATTGATTTATCAGGGAAGCTAATCCTCCTTAACCAACTAGTATCAAATATGCATAATCCGTTGAACATAGATTTGGGGTTGAGAGAAGAGAGATTTTGATTAATCAAAATAAGAACAACAAATACATGTTACCTAATCTTTGTTGCTGACACCTCTTGAAACTGTTACATGGGTCTTTCTGCAACCCGAGCCACTCACGCTCTGTGCTTCCCAAGTCTTCGATCTTCGCTTGGATATAGGGAATATGTCACTAATGAATGATGACTTCAAAAAACAAGAGAGGATGGGATCTAAGAGACAAGTATATCTAAGAGGGGAAACCGTGCATAAAAATCAAGTTATGGGGATAATTTTCCAGCAGAACATCGGTATAATTGTTTACTTCCCCCCCTTTCTCTCCCATGAATGCCTTTTTTATACATTTTTGACATGGTTGATATGGTTAGGAGGTAATTATGAGGAATTATAACTGAATAAATTGTTGTCCCAACTGCTTCGTTTAACGAATTTCACAAATTATATATGTGTGTGTGTGTGTGTGAATTTATTAGGCCGACGTGCATTGCAATAAGGAAATGTGTGTGGGCATGAATTTTGCTCAAGGCGGAAGTGCGCGGGGTCTTAGAAATTTCAGTTTTTAGTGGATTTTTGGATGGAAAGAGCTAGGATATTTTCCTGAGGAGGTGACCATCATTTTGGATGAATCTGATGTGGAATTCAAGGTCATCAATAACTATTAGGGGCTCTTCTGATGATATTAGGGATGTTTGGATGACCGTTAGGGACACTTGAGTGTCGTTTGGTACTAGGGTCATCCATATATCATCATAGTTATAGAAGTACCAACTAGTGCTATAACACTAGCACATGTATTCTCATTATATAATTTTTTTTCTAAGGTGTGGATGAAACATTTTTTATTTTACCATTTCCATCCAAAGTGATTTTTTGTGATTGTGTTGCCTCATTTATGTGATATTTGAATGTTGTTTGTTGGATTCCTAAGCAAAAAGAAAATTTCAAGGTTTGTTGTCATCTTTGTAGATAAATGTATTGTTTAAGATGGGAGACTTAGCATGGGTGAATGTAAGTTTGATTGCAGACATATACAGAAGGTGAAGTATTCTTTACACAAATTGTCATATATGACTTCAAATTAATCAAATTAAGTATCATAGTAGAATCAAAAAACATTTTTTAAACTACTTTGAGTCAACTATATCACTAGTTGTTAAAGATGCATGGAAGTGCACTATTTTGAAAGAGTTTAACAATAATGTTGAGGGTATTAAATGTAAATTGGATGAATATGGTATTAGTATAGCTTGTTATACATTGTTGTGCTTAGTGGATGTTATTGAATTCCCTTATTTACTATTATTTGAAACAATGCTCAAAGTGTTTTGTGAAGATAAATATTTTCATAATTCAAGAATTGATCATATAGTAAACATTTGCTATTATGACCATGAGATACTTAATATGTTAAGCAATCAATTTTTAAAGGCTGTGGGAGACGGGGATATAATTACTTCAACTTCATTTTGAATTTATTTTCTTAACAATTGAGTTGATACTATATCATCAACCTCATGACCATTGTTCATCCATACAATGATGAAAAATTCATTGCATTTCAGAATGCATTGGAGAAAATAATGATCTTACTCATGAATAACTATTGCTTCATCCCAACTATATATCAAATTTAGAATAGACTTCACTAGAGATTGATCATATTATTTCAACAATGACATGGTATCTTACATCTTTGGTGTAAAATTTCATAGTGAAATTGAGAGGGTCTCAAATATTTTCAGGACTCCCATAGTCATCAATAACAATTGAAAAATCTGACCTTATTTGGCTTGTTTCAACCTCTCAATGTTTTAGCCTTGGGGAGGCCACATTAGATTAATTTTGAGTTTCAAAATCCCCCCAATTATCCAAAGTACATGTTCAGGTTGTTAAAGTTAGATTTCATTAGATGTGAGTATAGTTTACAAAAGTTCCAAAATTAACCCTTTTACTAGTCACTAGGTGATCTCCACATGAGGAAAGTCTTGCACAAAGATATAAAAATAATTATATTCTATTTTCATAAAATCCAATGGTTGTACCATATAGTACTATGAAAAATCTTTCCAATGAATCTTCATTTTCCCAATTGCAAGTTCATATGTCGAGTCTATGAGGTACACAAGTTGCATGTCTTTAGGGTGGGGTGGGGTTGGGGAGGGATTCCATAGTGATGAATTCATTAATTAGATTCTATTTTGAATAAGACCCAAAGAGATAATTGGGCCTAGTGATAATGTAGGGTTTTTTTAAACCTTTCTAATGGCATATCATATGCATTTTGAATCAAACCTAAAGAGAAAATTGGTCTTAGTGATAATGTAGGGTTGTTTCAGACCTTTCAAATGGTATATCATATGCTTGGTTAACTTGACCCCCAACTGTTGAGAACAAACTTTCATAAGATCAAGCATGATTTCAGGTTAGTAGATTGGTGGTAGAGGTTCACAATTCAAAAGGGTTGTTCTTGGACATCGAAATATAAATTTAGACAGTCCAAGTTATAGCTTACCTTATGAACCTCCCAATGATATATTGTTTTCCCTATTTTAAAATTGGTTGTCTCACGTGGAGCTATTACAAATTTTAAATTGGTTTGTGGCCTTGACAATGCACCTAGATAGGTTTATGGGTAGATGAATTAGTAGGTGGAAACATTACATCATATTTCTAGCTTGACATTGTCTAACTACTTGTTAATACATTTCCATTGATACTTCATTTGTTAGGTTGTATCGAGAGGGATTTTACTTATAACATCAAGCAAACCACTTCAATCCATTTTTTCACTCACCTAACTCATAAAGGACACAACAATTAGTCTTGCAATGGAATTGCACCATTTGAAATCTTAATAGAGCTACCACACACCTAAACCAAAGGAAATATAATTCAAACTGATCATAGAACGAGGGAAATGATTACCTATTTTAAGAAGCTTATCATTTTATTCCACAACCAAAGCATCCAAACCGAAACAAGGAAGAGACCCAACCCTAAGAGCCATAATTGAATACATATATCCTTCACTATTAACTCACATTTCTTATCGAACTACAATTCCATGAACCTAATTACAGTTTTCCCAAATGAGCAAAGAAGTATAATAGTGAAATGTTGTCGCGTCATAAATATCAATTGTTTCATCCTTGAATTTCCTACCAAGTAACTAGATATTAAATAGTTTCCCCCCTTGGGGATATATTTGTTTATATTTTCTCTTAAAGTGACCATAGAATCTACCACCATTGTCGCCCCATGAATAAATTGGGGTTCAAGGGAAAAAATCCTTTGTATAGGGATAATTCCCCATCTTGTTTGTTCATGGTAGTTACAAACCCCTAAGGATATTTTACTTCTTGGTTTCCCTCATAGTTGATGATGTCTCTCTCCACACCTACTACCCCTGAATTATAATTATAATTATTATTATAATAATATCAATAGAAATAATAATTATATAATTCCCAATATTCTTGCAAATGTCCAAAGTGGGGGTGAAGTCACCAAGCCCTTTTAAGTTTAACACTTCTTGGATTGGAGATGAGGGTTTTGCAAAATCAATAAAGGAGAACTGGTCTCCCTTCGTCAAGGATAGAAGCGAACTTGCATCGATACAGTTTGTGGTAAACTTAAAGAAGATAAAAAAAAAAAATTGTTGCCTGGGATCGCAAGAAAAAGCTAAAGGATGATAAGGAGATTGAATCCTTTGAATCTTAATTGGATACTTTGTATAGACAAGATTTAGTAGCCTATCCAATAGAGGATTTCAAATTGGAAGTATGCAAGTTGGAAAAAAAGAAGAGAAAGTTTTTTGAGGATAAAGAGACACCTTGGAGGCTAAAAATCAAGGCTCTCTAGCTTAAGAAGGGTGATGAAAATACTAATTTCTTCCATAAATATGAAAATCATCGGAAAAATGTAATAAAATCAATGGATATATAGTTACTAGTTTTGAAGACATTGTAAAAACAAGGGTGGATTACATTGGTGAGATTTAGAAAGAAGATAGTAGTGTTTCCATAGGTGAATTGTACAAATGGAAGGCTACTATAAGTTACAAATATGGATTGAAATAGGTTCTACATGGTTTCAAAAGGACAAAAGTACTTATCTCGATGGATAACTAATTGAATTTATTCATAGGTTTTTATGAAATTATTGAGGCTGATTTAACGAGTGTTATAAAGGAATCTACAACAAATGGAATTATGTTGGTAGCCTTTGATACAATATTTATTTCTCTTATCCCCGAACTAATTTTCAAGAATTCATGCCTATCTCCTTATGTAAATGCATATACAAAATTATTGCGAAGATAATAGCCATGAGGATGAAGGTATTGTTATAAGATTCAATTTCTCATGAAAAATTTGGTTTCTTTTCAGACATACAAACTCATGAGGCAATTTGGGTTGCTAAAGAAGGACTACACACCACAAAAACTAAGAATACGTTTTCTATGGTTGTAAAATTTGACCTATCAAAAGCTTATGATAAGGATAACAGTTATATTTTAGGGTAATGTTGATCCATATATGCTTTTGTGTATAATTTATGAGTTGGGTTATGAGTTGTGTTATACATTATTCTTTTTATTTTTATAAATGGATTTGCTTAAGAGTTTTCTAGACTTGGTAGAAGGTTTTTTTTTCCAAAGAAAAAGTCGTAATTTTATTTCAAGTAGATGAACAAAATTACATTCTGCACATGTAATAAGATCATAGAGATCCCTACATTTTCGCATATTGCTGATCATATACAGCTAGAGGCCCATACATATCCAAATAATGCTGATCATACAGCACATCATAATGCCGGTTACAAAAAATTAATATTTTCTCAAAAGTTTTCAAACTAATCCACTGTCTTAACTGCCCAACATCACCATAACAGTGCTGCTGAAAATAAAACCCAAGTACTTCCAAAGCCGGTCCACCAATGCCTCATAAAGACCCTCGATAGCACCAGAAAAGTTTTGAACAGCACAATATGCCGATTTCCCAAAGATCCGTTCAAGCAATTCTTGTGTGCCCGAAAGCACAAAAAAAAACAGAAAATGTGCTCCATTACCGGTCCTCCATTGCCTCTTAAAGGCCCATGATAACACCAAAAATGCAGATTTTAATAGCCAAAAGGACATCCAAATAGAACTGATATGTAGGCTGAAGTAGATTCATCAAACTCCCACCCTGTCATCCAATGCCTCGCTGAAAGGCCAGTGGTAATAGCTGTAGGATGTTTCTGGAGTATGTACTGTAATTCTCCAAGTGCCAAAATTTAGACGTTGCTGTGTCGCTGCTTTTGAAAGAAAGTCGGCCATGCCATTTCTCTCCCTGTATACATGTGTAAATGTTAAAAGATTAAAATGCTGCTTTAACCGTATAACATCTTCCAGTATAGGTGAGAGAACCATCACATTACATTGTGTGTTCTCATTGGCCCAATCAATAACAATCTGCGAGTCACCAAATATCTGCAATGAAAGGCATCCCTGATCAAGTGCAAATAACAGCAGCAATCTAAGTGACATGATTTCAGCATAGTTGTTTGTACCGGTCCCCAATCCAGCAGCTATGTGAAAATAATGTAAATCAGATTTATGTAACACGATCCCCCCCCCACAAACCAATTGATCCAGAGATGCACCATCAAAAAAAGCCCACGGAAATGTTTTATCAATCAATTCAGCAATCACAGGGCGTGTTCTAATCGGTTTAGGAGCAGTCTTGAAATGATCAATGATAGCCATTGCCTGTGCCACCACTTGCTCAATCGGAATTCTGCTATCCTTGAAAATAAGCCTGTTGCGTGTGAGCCAAATCCCCCAGGCAAAAATGCATGGGGCCGCACATATGGGTGATGTCTGTTGTTCAGACCACCATTGTTGGAATGCCTCAAAAACAGTCTCACCCCACCAACGCGTAGTGAGATTCAGATACTGGCATAATTTAGTCCATACATCCTGGGAGAAACGACAGTGCACAAATATGTGAGAAATAGTCTCGTCTGCCTCCCTACAGAGTGGACAGAAACCCGGACCCTGTAGGAAACGACGCTTCAGCACATCCCATGTAGGTGCCTTATGTTCCAATATCGCCCAGAAGAGTAGTTTGGCTTTACCGGGACATTTAAGCTTCCACAGAGCTTTCCACCACCACACCAAAGCCCTGTTCTGCACCTCCATATTTAACTGAATATATCCCAATTTAGGTGTGTATATCCCAGTGGGATGATGGTCCCATATAAGTTTATTAGGCCTATCAGTCAGACGGATATTGGAGCATCTTAAGATCCGAATGTAATTCTCCCAATCCCCAATCAAGTCCGCGGGAACAGCAAGACGCTGGGCAGTGTACCACCCCTGGTGCATTAGTGTGCTTACACCCGGATGTGCGATATCAGCTAAGAAGTGGCATCCCCTAGCTGCCAAGTAGGTCCTCAAGTCCACAGGCAATACATGCTCCCCCCTACATCCGACCCATGGATCCAGTCCAATACGGAGTGATTGACCATTGCCTATACGCCATACTAAACCCGATCCCACAAGCAGAAAATTCTGAACCACCGCTTTCCAAACCACAGAACAGTTAGCCCTCGATTTGTTGCCCTGCCTAATCCATTCAAGGAGGGTTAGAGGCGCAATGTATTTGTGGTAAACCACCCTGGTCCAGAGGCTGCGTGTATTGATAATTCGCCATACCACTTTAGCCCCCAATGCCTTGGCAAATAGAAATATATTCTTAAGGCCCCAGCCACCCAGTGCTTTGGGGATTGCAATCCTATCCCATCTAACCCACACCAATGCTCGATTATCTCCCTTACCCTTCCAAAGGAAGGCAAAAACCAACCGACGAATCTGCTCCAAGATACCTCTAGGAATCCAAGCGAGAGACATCCAGTACACCGGTATTGCTTCCAAAACCGATTTAACCAGCACCAGTCTCCCAGCCCTCGAGAGCCATTTTTGACTCCAGCCATGCAGTCTCTTCTCCAACTTGGCAATTAACCATTGCCAATCAGCCTTAAGATATGCATTAGGTTTTAAATGAAATCCAAGGTACTTTAAGCCATCTCTGATTTCCAAAATCCGATAGGGGAGTCTAGTGGCAATTCTGTGCCTCTCCTGCTCATTTAGAAGCGAGCAAGAGATAGTAGATTTATCTATATTCACTAGCATTCCCGTAGCTGCTTGCAGTAAATAAAGTCCTTCGACCACCTTATCAATGTCCATTCTCGAACCATCACAAAAAATAAGAACGTCGTCAACAAATAAGAGATGTGTGATATACAGTACCTGAGTAATGGAGATACCACGAAAGGATCCATCAGCCTTTGCTTTCAGAATAAACCGGCTGAGGCCTTCAGCAACAAGGAGAAATAGCAGGGGTGAAAGTGGACAGCCTTGTCGTAGCCCCCGACCAGCATGGAAGAATGGGCTAGCCGAACCATTAATCAATACAGCAAAACTAACCGTGGTGATGCATGCCATAACCCATCGAACAAATTCATAGCAGAAGCCCAGATGTGTGAGGAGCATTCGAATATATAGCCAGCTAACCCTGTCGAATGCTTTAGAGAGGTCAATCTTAATTACTGCTCCCTTCTGCTTCTGTACCTTCATGGTGTGTAAACCATCTTGTGCAACTCCAATGGCCTCGTGAATTTGACGACCTTCCAAGAATCCAAATTGTTCACAAGAGATATGCTGTGACAGGATATTTTTTAATCTCCTCGCCATAATCTTGGCTATGATCTTATAAATGCAATTGCAGAGTGAGATCGGCCTGAATTCCTCAAAATGATCAGGTTTGTCAGATTTTGGTATGAGAGCAATAAATGTCGAGTTGAAGGGTCCATGTACAAAGCCGGCCTTTCTTGACTCTTCTACCACAGCCAATAATTCTTCCCCAATACAGTCAAAGAAACCCAAGTAAAATTCAATAGGCCAGCCATCAGGCCCCGGGCTTTTATCTTTTTGACAGGAATGCATAACCTGCAAGAGTTCATTCGATGAAACCTCCTCCATCAGTAATTTGTTTTCTTCCTCCCCCACAAAACGTGGGAAGAGCTGAGCCATTCTGATAACCTCTGCTATGGAGGCCCCCGGTGGAGCAGTGAATAAGTCTGCGTAGTGTCTAACCCCCAACTCAGCCAAACCATCAAAACTGGAGACCCGATCCCCTTCAGGTGTAGATAATTCCCAGATTGAGTTAGTGTATTTTCTCCCCTTAGCATATGCTTGGAAGAATTTAGTATTCTCATCCCCACATTGTAACCAAATCGCCCTGCTTTTCATTCTCCACATCTCCTCTCGTTCACTTAGTAACACATTCCTGCTGTTTTCCCAGCCCAGTAGCTCACCTTTTTGCTGGTCATCCAGATAACCCATACCCCGACTGTGTAATAATCTATCAATATTCAACTCAGCATCCCTCAGAAGCTGATCATCTTTAACCCTTTTTGCCTTTGCCCAGTGAACTGTGGCCTCTTTAAGATGCTTGAGATTGTGTTGAAAGTGAATTCCTGCATGTTCCTGAGACTCCAATGGTCGATGAACCCATAATTGTTGAACTAATTGTTGAAAATCCTCCTCCTTTAACCAGCTAGGATTGAATTTAAATGGGCTGGGAGGTTTGTTCCTACTGCCTCTCAATTCCAGAAAGATGGGACAGTGGTCAGAGACCCCCCCTGACCCAACCCATTGCTTGACAACATCAACCCCCAGTGCCAACACATCCGCCACCAGAAACCTATCCAGTCTCTTGGCCACCCTTTGTTCCCCTGTTCTTTTATTCCTCCACGTCGGGGTTAACCTGGTTGGCTGTATGTCAAGAAGGTCCTTCCCAGCAAAGGCTTGAATGAAGAAGTTAGCTAATGGATCCGGAGCAGCACGAGGCCCCCATACTTCAGATGTCCCCAGAGAAAGGTTGAGATCTCCACCCAGAATCACATCTCTTCCGTCAAAAAGATCCATGCTAAGCAAGGAGTCCCAGAAGCCAGCCCTATTCAAATAGGGTCCATATATATTAAGAATTGTTAACATCCTACCAATCTCTGCATCCCATACTTCCAACCCTATCCTAGAAGAGATACCCCAAGAGCTTTCATATCTGCAGTTCTTCACTTTCCACCCTGTAGCCAGCCCTCCAGATCGACCTCGTGCATCCAACCCCACGAACTTCCAGCCCGGTAGCAAATTTTCCAAAACTCTAACCATCTCCACACTGCCGCCCAAAGTTTCCTGTAGTAGTAGTATATCAGGTTGATTTAAATCCACCAACCTCCGGAGTGACGATTTTTTAATGGGGCTCGACAACCCACGACAGTTGAATGATAGTAATTTCATATGTAACCCCCCTCCAGGGTTTTCGCTGCTCTAAGTGCCCATTCAATAGTGGATTGAGTGCCCATAACCAAATCAACTCTTGCCCGATCTTGTGCTTTAGAAAGCTGAGATTTCCGTCCCCGGCCTTTCCCCAAGGTGCTAGCAGCCAATTCAGGAAGACCCCTGCCCCCCGAATCAGCAGAGATCTCCCTATTTCTAAGTGCATATCGGATACTACGTCCCACAGAATTTGGAGTGGGTAGAGTGGATACAAGAGGTGGTGAGTCAGCACAATCCGCGACAGGTATTAAACAGGGAGCTACTTTGCTGAGTGATAAAGGACTGTCAGGAGGATGTGGCTTTAAGCATACCCCCCCCAAATCAGGCGAGGCAGAACATAAAGAGGCATCAGAAGAGTAAGGATGAGCCCTACCCGAGGAATAAGTGGAAGAACCCCTCCGAGAGTAAGCCTGTGCTTGTATCTTCCTGGCTGCAGCCCGAGTCAAAGGTGTTATGTTGCCCAATGCAGACCCTACAACAACCGTCTCCTCGCTCCCAAAGTTGTCCAAACCCACATTCTTCAGGATTGTCATCCCGGATCCCTGTAATCCACACGATGCCACTGGTATTGTCAGTACCTGGGCAGCCCCAGTGTCCATAACAGGCACAAAATCCCTATCCCCTGCCATCTGTGGACTCCTCTTCTGCTCAGGAACAGTGCTAGCAGCTGCTTCAGATACAACCGGCGGTCTGCTGCCCCGAAATGGTAGCGTGCACCCTGCAACCAGGTGTCCATGGGCGTGGCAACGGTGGCAGCGAAAAGGCACCCCCACATAGTCCAAAATCTGTGTGAATTCCCCATCCTTCGTCAGAATCTTGATCTCAGCCGATAGCCCCAGCCTAAGATCGATCTTGACCAAATTTTTTTCCACCGAATAGATACCAGTTGCCATATGGGAATAATCAGCACAAATGTATTCACCAAGGAAATTCCCTATGGCTGCAAACCTTGCTTCATTCCAGAGATGCATGGGGAGCCTCGGTAGCTTCACCCATATAGGTTCACGGTCAATTCTTTCAGATTTGGAATCAAAGAAGGGCGACCATCTTTTCAGCACAATGGGAACGCCCAGCATTGTCCAATGATGACCTATAACAGCTTCAACCTCTCCAAAATTCGCCAGGATAAATGAGAACCAACCCTTGGACAAAACCCTGATCTCAGGTGCAGTGACTACCAAGTCCTTCCAATGCTCGGCCGCCCAACGCTGTAGGAAACCCCGCCCGAGCCTCTTACCTCGGACATGACCAACCACCGCAATGCGGGAGAAATCCTCAGCCTCCTCCATCGAGACATCTACTCCCATCACCAATTTGTCCTTCCTAAGCCGATCCTTGACCTTATTGACAAAATTTTTATGCGGTTCCACCTTAGCAGATACCTTTGTACTAGGAATCAGAGGTTCCACGTCAGTGAGTAGTTCTCCAACCCCAGGTGCCGCCGCTGCAGATGCACTAGTTAGATGTCCCTGTCCTCCACAGGCCTGACCCCGATCCTCTACGTCACACGGTTCCACCGACAGAAGTGGATTCCCGACAGAGAGAGAAGAAGACAGAAGTGGTTTTCCAACAGGGAGAGAAGCCGGTCTTCCACCCGACCGCTTGTTTTCACACCCAGCTTCGAGCCAATCCTCTCGCCGAGCTTCCGTAGGTAATGGAAAATTCCGCCCCAGTAGACCCGCCAAGTCTGGCCTGTCCCTAATGCCAGCAGAAGTAAGATCAAAAATCCCAATGCCACAGTCCCCATCAGAGGTGTAGTCCACCTCCTGCTCGTCTCCGCTCGCCATACCAACCTAGCGATCCCCCACGTCAGGCAAGGCCGAGCCCCAACCGTTCAGTCAGCCAAATTAAGCCAACCCGGTTATGGTCCGAGCCCCTGTCCACCAATGAAAGTGCAGCAATCCTCCTCAAACGACGAATCCCTTCTTCCGTGTGACCTTCAGCCGCAGATATACCAGGGACCCGAAGACACCAGAACGGATACTGCTACAATCTTCGAGTTGCTGGTCCAACCACAACGCTGATAGTCGATCTTCTTCAAACCTTGTTCACCAGGCTGCCCACTTCCTAATCCAGTCCACCGCCATATCCAGCCTATCTTGGAGCCCGATTCTTTTCATGATCAGTTTCTTGGAGCAAGTTCCCCATATCTAATCTCCTCTAGTTCAGCACACAGCTTCCATCATTCTTGATGATCCCAGGCAATGTTCCAGTAAAAAAGAAGTCACAAGATCGGTATCACCTTCTGCTCGAATCCATCAGAATCTCAGAATTCAATAAAAAACATCAAGCACATGCTCCCACTCCTCCTTCCAAAACCAAGATCAAGAAAACTGGTATGTTCGGCCTCCTCAAGCCAGAATCGGATGGCAATGGACACAGCTCAGGTTTAATGGGACACAGCTCTCGCAGAATCCCCAAACAGGGTAGTCTCTCCTCGAATCCATCAATATGCCGCCCTGTAGGTTCAGATCTTAGACTTGGTAGAAGGTTGCAACATGGTTGACTATTTTTTTTTTAAAATAGAAACTTAAAGATTGTATATTAATATGCTGAGCACAACAATTATTTATAGTGTGCATTCCTTAACAAAGCTGGAAGTAAAACTATGCAAAGTTCTTCTAGAGTCCTTCCCATATAGCTTCCTGCTTTTTGTCGGAATTCCAAAAAAATTCTTACGGATTTCCTATCTATTGCAATTGACTGAGGTGTTATAGACTCTTACATTAATTATATATAAAAACAAAGAAATACATAAAAATCCATTAAAAGAGGCAAAATTGATAGATTCCATAGCATGTTCATGCTTGTCCATAAGGTCCGCGGAGAGGCTAAGTGATCAAGTTGTCATCCATTGGGAGAGATGTGTCTGAGAGAGAGTTCTAGCCATGAAATCCTTATTGCATTTGCATAATATTCTAGAGGTCCCTTCTTACTTCTTCAGTCAATGCAATATGCTCCCTCATGTTACCGTCAAGGTCCTTTATGCGCAATTTTTATAGACGCCAACCTGTAATTATTGTGATGCGCCTCCTCAGTGAGCCTCATTATCCTTTGTAGAACACCACCAATTAATTCTTACACCACCCTTAACATTTTATTAAAATCCTCCAGGTTCCCTCTGAAATTTGTGAATATATCCTTTCAGGACACCATTGTTTCTATGCTTCCAACAGAGAGGGACTCGTGGTGCTTCTCCTCTAAATCAATGACCTCGCATAGCTATAGAATGTGATGCTTACCACTAGAGATAATAGTTCCTTAATTCCTCAGAGGAGAGACACTTAAGTGTAGAGCCAAGTATTTGGAGGACTTGTTAACTGTAAATCCTTCCTAAGAAGAAGCATCCACATAACCAAAAGTGAGAGAGAAATCCATATGGCGGTGGAGCGAAGCTAAATTCTTGACCTCACTTGTGAGAGACTGCTCCAAAATACTACTGATGAGACCAGATCCAACATAGATCATAAGAGCACATTCAATGAGCCCCATAACTCTCAACACTCCAACGCATGCCTTTGCATGCAAGTAACTCTGCCATGCATTTGGAATTTCAAAAAAGGAGCTTGGGGGAAGTAAACCCCCCCCCCACCACAAAACAAAAGGGAGGGACAAAGGGGTCCAAAACTAATCACCCCTTGGGATGAGAAACCCCCTATTCTTATAAGGATTAATCTGAGCTTTATATCATTCCAAATGATGCAAGTCATGGAATCCAAGATCTAGTAGGAGGATGATCGTCTAATACAATTGTTCCAAGTTCGAGTCGGGCCCCTTGATTTTCCCTTTCGTTTGCCTACTCATTCTTTTCATGATTGATGTGTAGATAATCCACATTATTCGGGGGGGGGGGGGGGGGGGAGAGGTTCATAATACGCTTTTGAACTATGTTGCATTAAGAATATCTTTCCTTGAATGGACTTCTCATTTTTTGAATCACAAATTGTGAGTCACCAAATACAAGAAGGTTCGATATTTCTAATCCAATTGTGATCTCCATACCTTTCATAAGGGCCAACCATTCCGGTTGATTATTTGTTTTTTCCCCAATCCCCAAGCATAAGTTTTCACTAGTTTCCCATCAAGATCCAAGAGGATCCCTCCCGTTCCTGCCACCTATCCAACATGATTGTCTATTATGGCCCTTATTATTTCTTATAGTGGCTAAAAGTTTAAGCAAGGTTTTGATTAATGTGAAAATATCAAGTTTTTTTAAGGGAATGAGACTTGGGAGATTAATGTACTGGTCTCACTTGTTACTTGTCAATGATATTTTTTTAGTTTCTGATGGTCTAGATCAAGGGATGCCCTCAAACTCAAAGGGAATCTAGCTTTTCATTTCATAACAACATGAAGGTTAACTTTGGCAAGTGTTCTATCTCTTTCTCATGGGTGATTGATGAAGATAACATGATTTTTATAGAGTTGTTTACATTCCATCAAACTGAACTCCAAGAGGGTTTGAAGTATTTAGGGTTCTACATAAAGGAAAATGCCTCTTGGAAAAAAGTTTGGGAGTAGTTAATAGCCAAGGTGGAAAAGAGACTCTTGGTTTGGTATAATTGTTGGTTTTCTAGTGGAGGCAAATTTATTTTGGTAAAATATGTGTTTTAAGATACTTCTATGTAGTATATGACATTATATTTTATTTAAAAGGGGTTTTTGGTTAATATAAGAATAAGCTAAATGTTTCTATGGTGTGGGAGTATGAGAGGGGAATTGCCTTAGTCAAATGACAAAGATTAGCAATTCCAAATGAGATGAGAACGTGCGGTTTACAAAACATCTATCATTTTCCAACAATCCTTTCTATAAAAAGTGTGGAGGTTGACATTAGGTAAAGGTTTTCGGTACCAAGTGGTTATCCAAAAGTATATAAGCCAAACTTCAATAGAGAATTGGTTAATATCTCTAGTCAACTCTTCCAATAATGGATCCATCATTTAGAAGGAAACTATAAAATATTTTTCCCTTATAGGAAGAAGGATGGTATAAAATTTAGGGATGGACACAAGATAAGACTAGGTGAAGATCCTTGGGTGGGTTGTGGGGATAAATATAAGCTTACAAAGAATCTCATCATGACACTTATGTGGAATAGATAGTTGATGGTGATCTCACAACTATTTGGAGACACGAATGGAAAATATTGATCAGATTGGGCTCAAAGGTGAAGATGATGTGTTATGGGAAGGATATATTTAGAGTCTCATATCTAGTCATATGAGAATAAAAGAAGAAGAAGTATTAGCATGGTAAAATAATCTAGTTGCAGGTACTTATACTCCAAAGGTTGGTTATGAGGCTTTTTGTGAACGTGTTGTTAATGAAGAGCCAATTTGGTGGCAGGAAAAGATATCAAAGTGTAAATCCCCCTTAAAAGCTTGTATTTATATGTGGTTGGCCCTCAATAACAAGGAAATTACATGGGGTAATATACAAACGATGAACAAGACTAGGATTAATAGATGTTCTTTGTTAAAGGTAGATGATGATACAATTTTTCATTTATGTTATGTACATGATGCTCAAGACATAATACTATAATAGAGTACCAAAATGTACAACCATTGTAAATCTAGAGCACCACTCCAATGTAGATAAGAGTGATGAGTTACACAATAAATACTTAAAGAATATAACCTTATCCAAATACCCTAATACATTCATATATCCAAATCAAGTTAGGTGGGAAGGATAACACTCCATCCCACAACTACTTGAGCTTGACCGAAGTGACTGCAAAATCCATACTATCATTGAACTAGTTGTCCATTTCTCTTATAAGTTGAAAAGGGGGGGGTTCCCTCTTTCCATTTTCACATGAGGGTGTGAGGTATAGATCCTTGGAGCAAAAAGGTATTTGTTGGGCCACTCAATAAGATCATGTAAGGGAGATTTGTGGGGGCACTCAATAGGACCAAACAAGGGAGGTTTACATGGCATCACTAGATCTCTTAGATTCATGATACAATTTTTTGTCATTTTCTTTCTTTAATTTTTTTGCATATTCTAAACAATATATGGTGTGGGTTTTGAAGATGAGATTTCGGTTTTGGGTTTTCAAGATGGGGTTTTGTACATGGGATTTGAGTTTTGGGTTTTAGAGATTGGTTTTGAAATTGGTTTTGGGTTTGAGAGAAAGGTTTTGGGTTTTCCTCCCCCTTCCCCCATTTATCTTCGTCTTCTTCTCTCCCTCTACCTCTCCTTCCACTCCTTATAACTCTTCACCTTCCCCTCTTCTACTCCTCTTTTTGTCCCCCCTCCTATTCTCTCGTGATATCCTTCCTCTCCCTACTCTTCTTCTCCCTCCTTTCCTCCTTCCACACCTTATCCCTATCCCTTTTCCCATCTTCATTTTCTCCCCTAGATCCTCTTCCTCATAATATTCCCCCTCACCTTTTATTCATTTTCTTATCCCTCTTTCTTTTATCCCTCATCCCCCTTTTTCTTTTCTCTTCCTCTCTCACTATAGTCCCATAAGTTACCTATGTTTGACTAGAGAATCTCCTACATTGTTGTCTAATTAATTTAAAATACATTTTCTAATGAATCTTTCATTGAGTAAAAGTAGCATGTCAAGGATGAAATAATTGCATGTTTGTAGCATCATGTTGAGATATATATTTCTACCGTTAGTAAGGCTTGCTCATATGTTCTAAAAATCCAAATTTCTAAATATAGGAGTTGAATTATGCATATAAGCCCAAAATCATTTGAATTATAGTTAGTTCACATGGCCTTAAGTTGAAAGACTATGGTTGAGATGAGTACCAATACATCACAATGGCACATGTTTTTTCCTTTTCTTGTCTTGTGTTTGCCTTACACACAATGAGACAACCTAGATTTTTAGAGTTAGAATGATGAGAGGACTATATAGTATTTCCCTCTTTAATTTGAGGTTTCTCAATTTGATTCACTCATTTGGCTTACACACGATGATGCAACATATAGTAGGAAACACAAAAAAAAAATATTGATAAAAATACAAGTGGCTAGACATATAAGGAGTTACAATATTATTATTTGTGGGTGATTTAATTTGAGCACACACTAGTTATCCAAATTGTGCGCAAGACAAACAAGAAGAATCATATAAATCCTCTTAGGAAATTGGGGTTTATGAGTCAAATATAGAAATGAGAGGATGATACATCATTACCTATACAAAGTATAACCTCAAAATTCAATATGATTACATCAACGTACACTCCAACATATAAATAAGGTTATTTTAATCAACAAACTACCATTTATATCAACATTTAATTCACCACACTAATCCATTATAATGTATTGGTTAATTGGAGCTTTTATTTACAAATTAATATAAATGGAAAGAGTAAGTTGTAGGCATACTTGATATTCTCTAAATTCAACTTACCATCAAGATGAAGTTGAAAACAAATAAACACCAATAACCAACAATAAAAAACAAATCAAGCAACTAAATTTTGAGGACAACTTTCCTTCCCGCTAATCCATTAATCTACCACTAACAACCCTAAACCCTTAATAAATAACCTTATACCAACTAAGTATCTTTACTCACTTCTCAATTCTCAACCTAGATAAAAATCCTCCCTTGTAACTAGCAGAACTCTCCACATTCTCTCCCATGACCAATAATCCCCAAAAGTAAAAGTGCCCACAACCTCCTCAACATCCAATTGAATAATGCTTCTTTAGTTGCATCCTTGCACAAACCGCAACGCATAAATTTCACTTGTAATCCTTGCAATTATCGTTTTGTTTTTAATTCCATTTTACTTAATAATGCAACTTTTGTGAACTTTTACTTTATGTAATAGTATAGTTGTTAGTAGCTTTTACTTTAACTCCACCTTATTTAATAATGCTTTTTTAAAAAACTTTATTATTATCATTTTTATTATTGTGTTTTTTTTTATTATACAAAAAGTGAGTGCACCTACACATAATGTGGGGCATTGCATACAATAAATGTGACAAATATAATGGATGTTGACCTATGCTATTTGAAAACATGTTTGTACTTATTTGTTACGAGTATCATTGATGGCCATTCGAATCCACATCGACATTTTCAAATGATTGGAGAACCATGAATTTTTTACATACATTTATGGAATATGTGACAAAAACAAAGGGAATCTAAGTTTGAAAGAGAGTTGTACGAGTGAGTGTGTGACGTGTCCTTAGTTCCTTGTCACTCTTAATTTTTATCCTTTTTGAGATTGAAAGGAAGTGTGTGACGTGTCCTTAGTTCCTTGTCACTCTTTATTTTTATCCTTTTTGAGATTGAAATGAAGTGTGTGACGTGTCCTTAGTTCCTTGTCACTCTTTATTTTTATCTTTTTTTGAGATTGAAAGGAAATGATAAAAGAACGTAATATATAAAAATCTTAATAATGTTTTATTTTTATAGGCTTCTAGGTCCAACTTCACATGATATGATCAATTTTTTTTAGCCCTAATTCCTATTTTTGTCTTACACGACTTTTTTTAGAACTACAAATATCAATAGGAATTACATCCTAGTTATAGATGTTGAATTAAATAAAATCACAATAAAACATGAGAGATAGTTTGTAATATATTATCCTGATGGGTTAGCTCAAGTGGATGACTGATGTAACAACAAGCAGAAGGTCTTGGGGTCAAATCTAAGGGTGGCTATACTAGGGCCTCACTTGATGTCCCCGCCGAGTTAGGTTTCCCAATCACTGCAACCGAATGGTTTACCCTAAGTACCATCCTCAGAATGAGGGGAAGTGCCCAAAAGTTTCCCGTGATAGATTTCCATCGAAAAAAAAAGTTTGTTAAATTTTGCAAATAAAAATTTAAAATACATAATAAATATATATGAGCATATAATCCTTACTATAAGCAGATAAATGAAAAAGACATTTTCCATGCCTTAGAAATGTTAAATTTCAAAACTACTAAATCCATAGCTACACAAGACATCATAGACTTTGACCATGGTGCATAATAATTGGTTAATTGCATTACTTTTATATAATTCAATGCATACTCAAAATTCTCTAGGATAAAAAAAACTCACTAAAATAAACCCAAAATTATGAATGGAGAAATGTCATAGTGTAGTTTTCAAGGAAACATAGTTTAAAGGTTGAATGAGTTTCCCCTATATAAGATAATTTAGGAATTATCCATGTATAACAAAACACATATTGTGCATCAAAACTTTTATTAGTTTCTAGATTTGAATGTTGACACTTTTCCTTGGCTATCTTGGATACATTTAAAACTACCACTATAGCATGTTCATACAATAGGAGGTTAAGGCATGTCGTTTGATCAATAAATGCTAACCAACAATGCTAATAAGCTGTTTTTTAATAAATCCTTAGCTAACCAACAAAGTTAGAGGGCTAGTCTATAAGTATTTACATATGTTGATTTTATGTGTGTATGTTTTAATTATTCATGCCAAATTATACTTATATTCTATTCCATGGATTTTACGTACTTAACTTAGTAGTGCGTCGTGGTAATAATGATCTATAAGTCATATGCTATGACTTATAGTGGAGATTCCTCAAGTGATAACGCTAAATATAAGGAGAGAGAGGAACACGAGAGCAGAAAAGGTGAAACAAATGTAATTGATTAAGGAGACAACAACAAAAAGGATCGAGTGAGTTGTAATTACATTATTTATGGTTGCTATATTATATTAAAAATATGTATTTTATTTTACAAAGAGTTTTATTTGTACTTTATTTTATGTTGCATAAAAACTTGATAAAATACTTACATAATTTTTAAAGACAATAACAAAAAAGGAGAGACATCACCTAAGTATGGATTACTTATAATTGTTGCATTGGGGAGATAATTCCAAGGGTCTTAGTCACAATAGATTTGACCATGTTAGCCACAGTACAATTTATCCTACATTTCATATAATTTTAGAATGTAATTGAATTCAACATACTACAATTTTCATGGCACTTATTTGTTCTGTGATGTTCATATTAATGTTTGGGCATAGAGCACAGAGTTAGGGATGAACATAAATGAAAAATTGTTTTAGTAGGAGATAGAGAAAATCCATTCAACAATGATGAGATACAAGTTATTGATGAAGGGGATATTTTAAAATATGGCAGTGGTACAATTTTCCATAATGAAAGTTTTAACATAGTCACTGGGAAATGGCTGAAATCATACAACAAAAGAAGAGCAGAAATAACTCATGATATAAAGCAAAGAGCATTACAACATCTACATTAAAGGTTCCCAAATTGACAATTTAGCGATAAATGAGCCCTTTATAGAATCTCAAAAATTATCAGAAGGAGGAGAGACCATATCATGTTAAATATGTTTAAATTAGTCTTCTATGCACTCACTCATGTTTCTAACCCTTCACCTTTTATATTTTATTATGTATCATCATTGAATTTTGCAAGTGACTTCATTTTCTTTGGTTTTGAACAAGTTGAGTAGAAACATCTTTGCACTCAATGTGAAAGGCAAAGACTATAAAAAATACCAGCTAATGTTGACAAATTTGTATTTAAAAAAACCTGAATGATTTTAAAGATTCCTATAGAATTGCTAAAGAGAAGAAAACATGAGGAATGGAACATTAAACACCACAACAAAAAGTCACAAAAGTAATTCATGATATGTTTTTGAAATTATTGATTTTGATATGCTTGTAGTTATTTATTTTGATATGTTTTAAACTTGTTATCTTCTCTAATGTAATATTGTAGTACCATTGCCATACTTAAGTGGTCATTTGTTGGACATTGATAAACTTCATTGATCTTATATTTCCTTATGTATAAGAACAAATGCATATAAGGAAATTAATTGTTACATATTCTTTTGACCAAACTAGGAAGTCCATGATTAAAGGGTGCTTTGTAAGTTTGTCAATATAATAACAATTGGTACGTTAATTACTAGCTTAATATATGTGATTATTAAATATGGTTTTATCTTATTGCATTCAATTAAACAATTATAGTAATGAACCCACTATGAAAGAACTAAAGTTTTCTTTAAAGAAGGGATATGAAAGAATGGTGGAATATTTGCATCACATACCCAATGTAATTAATTGTTGGTTATGTGTTTATTTTTTTTAGCTTATATATAGTTGGAACTATTCATTCATTAATTGAAATACATTATGTTCTTCTAGATTGTTGATGGCAAGGGTGACTCACAAGAATAAGAGGGCATTGACTACTGTTTAACTTATATGTTTTTGTTACATATTTAAACGTTAGCATTTTTATTTTATTTTATTGAGCTTGTTCTCTTTTATTGATTTTTTACAAACTAAGTATGCAGAGGGTTCAAAATATGAAGAGGGAACTGACAATAATTAAATCAAATTTTGATGCCAAATTCATTTCTTTTCGTTATACATGTACATATTTTTTCTTGCAATGTTGTATACAAAATGAACATTTCTCTACCATGGCAATGTACCACTTGCTTACCTAAAAAATGAACATGGTTATTTTAAACATGTTTTTTTGTTTCCATGGTGTGAAATTGATTGAATATCAGTATGATAAACTTTTATAATTGCATCATCTCAGCAAAATTTGATACGGGAGCTCTATGGAAACCCTAATTTCTGAAGCATTTGTTGAGCTCAGCTACAACAATGGATTAAGGAGGGGTCTCTTCCTGTCCCTTGGAGGTCAAAGCATTCAAGAAACTAGTTGAAGTACAAGGGTAGAAACCAACATAAGCGAACCCGTCAAAATTTGTGAAGAGGGTAGCAAAAATTCTCAAAGTGGCCTTTCCACATGCAGCGCCAAGGAGAGTTACGCTCATAATGGCAGAAAGAGCTCTAGTTGGCTAGTTTATAGGTCTTCGTCCCTCACCGAAGTCGATGGAAATATGGATCCAAAAGAATTGGCTACCCCTCCTCGCTGTTAAGGTTGTATCCTACTCTGTAGGTAAGGGTTTTTTTCATTTTTCAGTTTGAAAAGCAGGCAGATCATGATCTTATCTTTAGAAATATACCCCACTTTATGGGGATAAAGGGTATTCATTTGAATAAATGGACCCCAGACTTTGATCCCTCATCGAACATCGCAACTGATGTTCTTGTTTAGGTAAAATTGCCACACCTTCCTATTCAATATTGGAACAACAAGTCTATGAGATCAGTTGGAAAAGCTATGGGAAAATTCATCGACAGAGTTGAGCATAAGGAACAATAATCCTGCTCTCAGATACGCGTGGAATTTAATTTGGAAAAAGGTTTATCAGAAGTAATAAATTTAACTATGGAAACTTGTTCCCACATACAATAATTGGACTATGAGCAACTGCCATTCAAATGTAGGATATTCCATGAATATGGGCACTTAGCGAAAGACTGCAAGAAGGCCCCAAAGGAATCAAAAGAAATAGAATAGGCATATCAATGAAAGCAAGTGAAAATGGGAGTAAACCCAAAGAAACAACCCAAAGGAAAATCCAGATTTGATGTAAGCAATTTAAAGAAAGCAAAAGAGCATCCCAAATCCAACCCTCAATCGAAGGAAGTCCCAACGAGCAACCCTTCAGAAACCCTAACAAAATTAGTGGAAGAACATATGAAGAGTCCCATGAAACCTAGGAACACAGGAATATCCGCATCAGGAAAAAAACATGGAAACCCTCAGAGAAAACCTAATACAAGATCCACTGGATCTAGAGTAAGGAGAGATCCAAGTTTTCCAAGGAGTGAAAATTAGGGTGATGGTGTCTTCACAAGATACCTAGGAAAAGGAAGAGACAAAATTGAAAAGGAACACGAGGAAGGGCAGAAGAACGAACAAAGAGGTAAGAGAGAATGAAGCAACAAAGGAAAAAACTATGGGAAATCAAATCACAATCGAAAAAGCAATGGGAAGAGCTAGAAAATTAAAAGGTGGAGTAAAATTGAAACCCCTTGAGGGCGTCTCAGGGAGGTGTACAACCCACACAATTGTTAAGTAATGAATATAGTATCCTGTAATTTTAAGGGGGTGGGAATCGAGGGAAAATAGGAAGCTTTAAAATATTTGGTAAAAATGGAGAATCCCAACATCCTCTTACTCCAGGAGACAAAGCTCAAGGAAAGGGAAAACCTCAAGAAGGGGAGAAAAGCACACATCTCATCTCTGGAACTATTGTTAGTTTCAGAGGAGCCTCAGGAGGAATAATGACTATATGGAATGAATCCAACATTACAAGGAAAAGCATCTATAGCAGAGGTCATAGCGAAGGTTTTTAATGTTACAAGATAGGCCAAAATTGTCAAAAACACCTCTGCTACAACCTTCACAATGGTACTAGATGTTTTAATGGATTTTTTTACAAAAAAAATTATAACTAAAGAAACTCGGTGGCCAGAGGATATAGCGGATGTTTTTTATCGATGTGCTTTATTGAAAATAGGCGCACCGATGCGTAAAGTAACAATATGCACTGGAGTGTAAAATACAAATACACACTGAGCACTAAAATTTAACACCGTATCAATGCTTTAAAACAATATACGCATTGGAACTTTTTAACCAAACTAGCACCGATGCTTACGTATTGATTGAACGCATTGGTGCATACACACTATCCAACCGCATTGATGCGATATGTTATGTCATACACACCAGAATTTTTTAAGTTTTTAAAATTTAATGATGTTGTCTACATTTCATAGCACACCAGTTCATTTCATCATATTAAGCATTGGTGCATATAAACTATTAAAAAATTCCTAGTGCATATTAATAGATGTAGCAAGGCGATTAATAAAGATAAACACACCGATCAATGCGACTGAGATGTGGAATTTTTTTATTTTTTATTTTTAATTTGAATGGTGTTGTTATTATAAATTAGAGTACCAAGCTCATCATTCAATGAAACACACCGATGCGTAACATTTGCAAAAACGCACTAGGGATTAACATTTGAACAAACACACTGGTGCGACAGAAACTATCAAAAGCACCGTAGGTGATCTTTTGAACAATGACTACTAACATTGCATTGGAATATCTATAATGTTTTTTTTCCATTCCATTATTCATCAGAAATTGAAATATTTTTTATCGTACTATTCTTTTTCAATTTTAATTATTGTGTTTCTTTGGATTAATTTCTTATATAATAGATTAGAGAATCTATTGTAATATTTAATCATCCATACATTCAATTGCCAATGTACCATTTCACATGTAACATTTGACAATGACATTGGAGAATACAATAGAATTATTTTATTTTATTTTATTATACATCATGAGAGGCCCTTTGGCATACAAAATAGGAAAACATAAAGTCCACAATAATCAAAATGTCAACATGCATGTAATTATTACACTTATTGGTAACCCACTATCTTTCAATTGGGACACTATGTCTAGTACATTATAAAAAATGTCTGATTCCATAGACAATTATTTCAAAATATACAACAACTTGCATTAACATCCAATATACATATATCGTCATTCTTCTTTGGAACTATCATCAATGATCGAGCCACTCGCATGACTTGGGTTATTTGGCCGAATGTTTTGTTGTTTTTACAACGTAATTTTCCACCCTGTGAGCATCAGCACTCTTTAGCCTTCAGGATCCATTTCACTGACTTAGATGTACCTGATGTCCTTCAGAACACACTATTTCCCTATTTTTCTTCCTGTACGCTAGCTGTTACATTTTAGCCAGCGTACCCGCGAGCTGTTCCACTATAGCCTGTGGGTGACAAGTAAAATGGTAAAAGTCATTAGAAAATTACTTTTTACTCCCAAAAAGTGGTCTTAGGGTGACTTTTGGCCCTCCATTTTCCCTGAAACGCCTCGATGTGTCCTTTCACTTACCTTTGGAAGGTTATATATTGATCTCTTATGGCATATGGAAGGGAGGAGAAAGAGAGAGCAAAACAACTCTAGTGGAGTTTTGTCGTATCTTGAGTCCACTCATTGATCCTTGTTGTTGTGAACCCCTTATGTTCACCTTCCAAACTCCTTTCATAGTTTGAGTTTTCCATTCCATGGAGGATTGAAGTGGTGGAGGCACAAGTGGAGAGACCTAGTTCTTGGTTCAGATTGGTTGCCGACAAGAGGTTGTATCACATTGTATTTCTTGTTATTCATTAATAGAAATACTCATATTCTCGTCCATTAATGTTGTGAACGTTGTTTATATTACATTGGGTTGCATTTACTTACGATATTATGGACCATTGCTATTGATGATGTTAATGTATTTCATATATTATATGCGCTGGTTGTATATTGGCTGTCAAGACTAATTTGCAGGTTCAAGTGCACGAATTGAAAGCTTCAACGGGGATCTACATCGAACGTCTGGATCAAGGTTGGTTATATTCTCCATTATCTTAGCATTGTCATTTATATAGCATAGCATTGAGAATTGAGTTATTTTCTAGTAGTCAGCTGTCTGTTGTGGTCTGCCTCAAGCCATAGGAAGTTTTCTCCGTAACAAAAATGGCGACTCAACTGGGGAGAACATCCATTTTTGGGGATTTTTGGGCATTTGTCCTTATTTAGAGTTGATGTGGGTCGATTCTCTGTGTCATTGATTGGCCGTTAGGATACACTATAGAAAACAGGATTTTTCTGGGTCATTGGGCTCTTTGTTTACTCATTTTCTTTTCCCTGTCCGTGGGTGAGCCTAGTTCTGCCCACGTCTACTCGCCTCTGTCTGCAGTATAGCCCGCGTGTACCCATAGTGTTTTCTTCGACAGTAGTGTACAACTCCAGGGGTGATTGGTTTATGGACTTTGGTTGTTGCCTGGTTGGTTGTGAGTGTTCCTGAGTCTTCTTTGGCCTTGTTCGTGACTGTTCCATGCCTTGTTCGTGACCAGAACTCCTCTTTTCTCTTGGTTTTGAGCCTTGTTGGTTTTTACCCATTTTTAATTTTCTAGCTCATTACATTGGTTGAGTCTTACTGTTTGGGATCTGCTAAGTTGTCTTAGTGATCTCCTCTGCATTTCTGTAACTAAATAGTGGGATTTTGCTTGCATTTTTCATTTCATTATATTGAAAAATACAAAAACATAGTTTTGCAATTTCCTTTTGCTTATAAGTGAAAATACAAAAAAAAAAATTACTTTTATGTACTGCATTTTGCATCTGAGTGCTTGTGATTTCATCTAGGATCTGCTTGTGCATTGAAAATATAAAAGAGTTGCATTTTTATTTCGAAATCATTGGATTGGTTTTCATTCTAGTGGCATTGTTTTTATTCAATAGACGAGTCTAGAGTTTGACGATTTTGCATACTATTGAGTCATATACATCATTAGTTTCACGACCATATCCTTTGAGTAACCACAACCATTAAAATTAACGCTTAATCTTAAAATTGATTAGAACGATTTTTATTTATAGGGTACACCAACTAGCATAGGTTTATAGTCTTGGAATAAATCATTGTGAGTTAACAATCCAAGACTACTAGACGAAACATTATTTGTCTGACCAGGGAGTGGTGAAATCCATGGTATACATCGGTGTTCTTAGGAAGCTCTACTCAGACTAGAGTTAAGCACGAGGTCACGGGAGGTTGGTTACAAAGATAGCCCTCCAATATAGGCTGAACGTGGGAGATATTTCTAGGATTGGTTCGTATCTGGGGGTACCGGAGGTTTGTCCTCTTGTGCTTCGGGCTTAGCTACCCTGCCCATATGACGGATCCCACTTGCGACTGCCCCCCTGAGCATTGGTTATATTGGAGTGACCATAGTTTCCTTACCTAGGTATTGCATAGGGTGCTTGTAGTGGTTATGTTGTACGTATCCTGATTCAGATTGGGGTTGGACAACACAGTTGTTGTTGTATAGGGACTTGACCCTGTGCACACAGTGAAGCCTGGGAACCTTTATAATTGATTATGTTACCTTTGGCTATAGTTTGGGAGTCTCAAGCCTCTCCTAGGAGAGACATATCGGCTGCAGTGTCGAGAGCTCATTTAGCTACTCTGTTTGTCTGCATTTGGTTGTAGTTTCTCTAGTTGTGTGCTCTTGATTTTCTGTTTTTGATCGATAGTTTGGCCATTAGGGGACGCTTTGATTTTATAGTCTCTCCAGAGATATCGTGGAGAGAAGTCCTACTCTCTGCCGATCCCTTCGATTGGCTGGTTTACTAGCCGTCGAGGTTACATGCCATGTTAATAAGGGATGCCGGAAGGCCCTCTCTGAGTCTTTGGATTCTTACGAAGCGTATCGTACTGACTTCATGAATTCACATTTGGGCATGGGAGAAATCCCTACGACTCCATCGGGTAGAGTCGAACACAGTTCAGACATCCCTACTCCTAGAGAGGCGTGGGGGGGTGATCCACCCGAGACCCAACCTAGTTTTTTTGGTTCGGATCCACCCGAGACCCAACCTAGTTTGTTTGGTCCGGATCCACCTAAGGACGACCCATTCGATCCTTTGAATCCACATGATTTCCGGTATGAGATTCCAGAGTTACATGATAACACAGGTCCTACGACTAACACTACCCCGTTCTCTTTTGGTATGCTTGATTACAACATAGTTGATCCTTCTACTATATTTGGTAGTCACGCTGGCACTAGTCATGGTGTTAGTGACACTGCACCCACTGGGGGCAATACCCTCGCCAGGGGCACCACATTTTCCACTCACACACATAGTATGGGGACTGGTCACATCCCTCCTAACAATGCAAATGTTGGAGGAAATCCACCTCCTAGGACTACCCGTCCTAATAGGAACACTATTCGCAATACGACTCGCCATCCACAGTACAATACACATGCCTCTACCTGTCAACTGAGGACCACGTTTGCGAATGTTAACAATCCTCCCTATCACGGGGGTGGACACATACCATATACTTTTATTTCTGCTACCGCTACTAGTAATGCTAATTTAGGAGGTGGGAATATACCTTATACTCATGGTCACAACACTACCGCTCCTGCTACTAGTAATGCCAACATTGGGGTTGGGAATATACCACATGGTCACCATACGACTGCTCACGCTACTAATAATGCTTATGTAGGGGGTGGGAACATACCTTATAACCATGGTCATTACAACACGGTTCCCGCTACAAGTAACACTTATATGCCCCATAATTATGGGGTAACCCTTACTATAATACAGTCGGTGTTGGCTCTCATTACAACCCACCTCAATACGGTGCACAAAATGAATATATACCTGCTTACCCTCACATGGGTCAAGTTGGAGGAGGTTATCAACCTTATGGCCATGGTCAAGCTTATAGTCTGTTAGGTCCATATAATCAACATTTTAATGGTAATGGTCAAGCTTATGGTCCATCTTATACTTTGGGTCCGTATAATCAACCTTTTATAGGAGCTTACAATCAAGCTTTCCAGCCGCAGCTCCCGTTCCTTGCTCGATTGAATCTTCCGGATCTTTTGAAGCTCACGAATGATCTAGTGTGTCACGATCCTAATTGGCCTCTGGTCCCTACCAAGCTCCCTTAGGACATTCCTAAGTTTGAGGGGAAGAGAGGTGAGGATCCGGGTGATCACGTCATGCCCTTTCACCTTTGGTGCTCATCCAACTCGTTGAATCACGATTCTGTTCGTTTTAGACTATTTCAACTCATCCTCATGGGGGCAGCCGCGAAGTGGTATGTCGAGTTGCCTGGGGGCACTTATAGGGGTTTCAATGAGATAGCTTTGGTTTTCTTGGATCATTTCCAGTTGCTGGTTTGTTATGATACTGGTACTGAACTTTTGTCTACCTTCCGCCAGAATAAGGCCACACACATTTCTGACCACGTTCAAGAGTGGCGTCAACGGAAGAGGTTAGTGAAAGCCAACATTCCTCCAAAGTTTCTGTTGGAATGGTTTCTCAAGTCTTTACTTCCATACATTGCTAAGGATGTTTTGATGTCCGGCATTGTGACTGAGGAACAAGTCATATTAAAAGTCCAATAGCTAGATTTATTATATTCTCAGTCTAGCATTTTGTATGACATTATTCCTGATGCACCACGAACACGACATGAGCCCAAGTCAGTTCCTGGACGACATGCCAATGGCATTGTTGGATCCGCAAGAACTCGACCTATAGATTTGGTTTCTAATCAAATGCAAAATTTTTTAATTAACCAATCTACTCTCGGACAGGTTCACACCTTGTCCACTTCCACTCCATCGTCTGATGTACATACTATGCAATCGACGAACCCATCGGATAACCAACAGCCTGGTGGTAAGAAGAAGGGGAGAAACAACCGTAAGGGTGGAAACAATGGGAACAATGGTATTAATCGCAATACCCCTCGGAAAGAGAATGCCAACCCTCCTCGGGAAGGTGGAAATGCTGGTGGGGACCATAAACCTAGGCGTAAAGTGAAATTCCCTTGCAAGCTTTGTGGGGAAGATCATCTTACTCACTTGTGTCCTCGAATAGAAGAAGCATTGAAGCATCTGGCACAGAACCCAACTGTGTTAAAAGATTCCCTTCCTCATCATTAGAACATGGTTTCGCATGCTCTCGCTACTAGTTATGGACCTAATGAGACTACAACGTCTTCCTCCAATACTAGTGGCTATGGATGCATGAATATGGTCCAATCAGAGGTTAGTGTTGCTACTCGTCAACGCGATTATGATGCACCACAACCAAATATGGGGAATGAGCCTCCTCTTCCTGATAACTCTTTGCATGTCGAGAATCCCAGCTCTACTATGCCGCGAATACCGAAAGGTGTTCTTAAGCGCTCTACGTGTAATCCCAATGCTCGAGCCGCCCAAAACTACTCTATTGTAGAAGATTTGGGTCAAACTCCGTGTGCCATGTTGGCTCTTGAAGTTTTACAGGCGTGTCCTTCTCAAAGGCATGCCATTTTGAGTGCTTTAGGAGTTCAGGATGGGGCAAGTCCTAACGTTATCAAGTTTGAAACTACTGACGTCCAACCTCGCTTACCTTACCACGTGGCTTTTCAAATCCATGTGGAGTACCTTCAGAATTTCGTCAGAAGAACGATGGTTGATGAAGGTGGTTCTACGTCAGTGATGTATTTATCTTGTTGGAAATATCTTGGATCTCCTCTGTTATCCAAGTCTATGACCATGCTCATTGCATTTGACGGTCGGTCATTTAAGCCGCATGGGATTATCCCTTCCCTCGTTGTTCGCTTGGGTGGGAAACCCGTGCCTATTGAAGTCGAGGTGGTTGATGCACCCATTGACTACAACCTTCTCCTAGGTAGGAATTGGATGTACACTATGAAAGTTGTCACGTCCACTGTGTTCAGAGTTATTTTCTTTCCACACGAAGGCAAGATTGTGACAATCAACCAGCTGGATTTCGTTAGTCCTTCTTCCACAGCATCCATGGGATCAGTGGTCCCCCAAGTTACAGATTCTCTGCCGACAACTGGGAACATGGGTGTCGGATTGTACTCCTCATTGATGGGATCTTATGATTTCCCCTCACCCATTAATTTTATTGGAACCATTTCTGATAATGCGTCTCCTCCATTGAATAATATTGTACCATTATGGACTTCGTATTTTGATGATCCATGGACCTTAACGTCCACGAATCCCATGTCTGGAGACATTGCGCATGTTGGGATGGCTATGCCACTCTCTGCTGCTGAGATTTCTTATCATGATATTCAACAAGCCATGGTAGAGCCAGAGCTCTCCTCTTCACGGACAGAAGAGGAAGATCCCGTTATGCTGCCAGTTTGGGCAGCCAACTCATCTTGTTCGCACGATTTCCCTGATGACACTTTACCTTTGGATGAAGCTATTATTGAGGTCATGTGTGGTAGTGAGAGCCCTTGGGAAGACATGCATCATCGCTCTCATTTTCTTCCCAACCTCGATCTCGCCAAGCAAGAAGAGTTTAGGACGAGTCTTGCCAAGATGGTTGGTCACCCTGTGGCTCTTTTGGGCTCACATGGGATTTACACGGAGGATAACATGGTTAATATTTCCCCAACTATACCGATCAACATCTCTCGTAATCCCGGAAAGATTGAGAATGTTTACATTGGTGATGATTTCTCTTCTGAGGAGGTTTCCATTTACACTGAGTTTTTTACAGAACTTCGGGAATCTTTCACCTGGTCATATGAGGAGATGCCAGGAATAGACCTCAGCATTGTTGAACACAAGATTAGAACATATCCAGATGTTAAACCGGTTCGACAATGCCTGCATGTTGTGAACCCTCGAAAGGCAGCCGCTATCAAGGAAAAGGTGAAGAAACTGCTTAGGGTTGGTTTTATCTACGCAGTTCCCCTTACCGAATGGGTGTCGAACCCCGTTCCTGTGGATAAGAAGTAGGGAACTATCGATGTATGCACTGATTTTAGAGACCTGAACCGTGCATATCCGAAGGACAATTTCCCCACTCCATTCATTGATCAGATCTTGGATGCTTGTGCGGGAAGCGAATTTTTTTTGTTCATGGACATCTTTTTGGGGTATAATCAGATCCAGATCAAACCCGAGGACCAACATAAGACTGCTTTCATTTGTACTTGGGGTACATTTGCATACCGAAAAATGCCATTGGGCCTTAAAAATGCCAAAGCTATGTTTCAGCGTGCCATGACCTATGCTTTTCACGACCTTAAACATATAATGGAGGTTTTCTTGGATGATCTTGCTGGACATTCTCATAAGAGGGTGGACCACCCCAAGCACCTCCGTTTGATTCTTGAATGATGTATACGCTACAAGATTCAATTGAATCCCAATAAATGCATCTTTGATGTAAGGACAATTCACTTTTTAGGTTTCATAGTTTCGAAAGAAGGAATTAGATTCGATCCTCTTAAAGTTGAGGCAATACTTCGGTTGCCTCCTCTACGCAATTTGTTTCAACTTTAGAGCCTCCAAGGGAGAGCTACTTTTCTACACCGCTTTGTAGTGAATTATGCTAATATTACTAAAGGTTTCGTGCGCTTATTAAAGAAAGACACACCGTTTATCTGGGATGAGCGAACCTAGCAGTCTTTCGACGCTCTTAAGAAAGATTTGGTATCGCCCCCTGTGCTTAGTCCACCTGACTTCGCACGAGATTTTATACTTTATTTGGCCGCGTCTCAAGAGACGATTGGCATGGTCTTAGTTCAGGTTGATGATGTGCTTGTGGAGCATGTGATCTATTACCTCAGTCGAAATTTAGTAGACGTTGAACTGAGATATACTCATGTCGAAAAGTTGGCACTTGCGACTGTTCATGCAGTCCAATGGTTACGACACTATATCATGCTTAGAAAAAGCACACTCATAGTGCATATTAATCCATTTCAGTTCATTCTATCATGACGTCTTATAGGGGGGAAGTACAATAAATGGATTGTGATTCTTCAAGAATTTGAACTTTAGTTTGCTTTGGCGAAGTCAGTCAAGTCCTTGGTTTTTGTTGAGCTTATGTCGGACCTTCCGTGACTAGATGAGGATATTATCCATGAAGATTCCTTTGTGGATGAGCACTTATTTCTTATCTCGTCTGAGGACCCTTGGTATGGGGATATTATTATATATCTTCAAACTTTGAAGTTTCCTTCGCATTATTCACGAGATGAATGACGGCATGTGAAACACCATGCTAAATATTATACCATCGTCGGTGACACTTTGTATTGTCGAGGAAAGGATTCTATTCTTTGTCGTTGTTTAAATCACGAAGAAGTGGAGCGTGTGCTTAATGATTTCCATGCTAGGGCGTGTGGCGGTCACTTATTCGGGCTTGCTACAGCCCAACGCATTATGCGAGCTGGTTACTTTTGGCCTTCGATCTTTAAATATTGTATGAACGATGTGAAGAGATGTCACCCTTGCCAGGTGTTTTCTCAAAATATACACTCGCATCCAGTGCCCCTTCATCCGGTCGTCACCATCAGTCCCTTCACCAAGTGGGGGGTGGATTTCATGGATTGCAAACCAGCTTTGGTTGGGGGGCATCACCATATCATAGTGGTCGTGGACTGCTTTTCCAAATGGGTTGAGGCCATGCCTACCGTAAAAGCCTATGGTGCTACAGTATCCCATTTCATATTCAATCAGATTATTACTCGGTTCGGTATTTCGAAAGAGATTGTCACTGACCATGGAAGTCACTTTCAGAAAAAAATGATGGAGGATTTGTCACTCAAGCTTGGGTTTCATCAAGAACACTCATCTTCTTACTACCCCCAAGCGAATGGTCAGGTTGAAGCAGTTAATAAGTATTTAAATACCATTCTCCAACGTACCATCCACAAGAGCAAGAACAACTGGCATATTATGTTATATCCTGCTTTGTGGGCATATCGAACCGTAGTCAAGACTGCCACCAGGTTCTCACCGTTTCAGCTGATACACGGTGTGGAGTCTATTTTACCAATTGAATGCGAAATCCCTTCACTAAAACTAGTTATAGAGTTCCTCCCTGACATGATGGGTATTGAGCAACGTTTGATCCACCTTGAGCAGCTTGACGAGCAGCGTCGAGATGCTGCCATGGCTATAGATGCCAATAAATGTCGTATCAACGTTCAGTATGATAGGTCTGTTCGTCCCCAGCAATATGCTGAAGGTGACTTGGTCCTTTTATATGATCAAGCTAAAGAACCCCTGGGGGCAGGAAAGTTTCACCCCATGTGGCACGGTCCTTACATTGTGAGGTGTGTCTTGGAAAAAGGAGCCTATGAATTAGAATATTATGAAGGGAACATCTTGAAGGATCCTAGAAATGGGCTCTATCTCAAGTGGTATTACGCTTGAACTTCTAGTTCGAGCTAATACTTTTGTATACTATTGTATAGTTGCTTCTGTACATAGTTCAGATTTCTTTTGGTTTTTGGGTCTGCTGATTTGCTTCCGTTTGATTGACAGATGTCAGCGGAATCTCCTATGTTCTTAGGGTTTTCAGATGGTGCTAGCTGTCATACACAAGAACTTGCTTATGTTTCCTGGGTTATTTATTCACCTAACCACCTAGTTCTGTCTTCAAGAGGTGGTTGTCTCGATCCTACATCTAACAATGTGGCTGAGTACAATGCTGTAATTGAGCTACTTCGGGATGCTATTTTACATGGTATCCAGTTTTTAGAAGTCATCCTAGCTTCACAACTGGTTGTGTCTCAGTTGAATGGTCAATACCGTGTGAGAGATCCTACGTTACTATGGAGATTCTTAAGGGTAAGACTCTTGGAACGACATTTTGTTTCCATTACATACATTCATGTTCCGAGAAGTTTTAATCATATATATGATGCATATGCTAACTATGTCCTAGATTGGCATTTGTCACATTCTTAATGAAGCACACAAATAAACACACATTCATACATTTGTACATTCACATATAGTAGAACCGGAGAACCATAGTTTTTTATAAATAACATGTCCAAAATGGTAGTGTCATAATACAAAATTGGAGCCCGTAGCTCTAAAAAATATACATATCGATACAAAAAATGGGACTCTGAGATGTCTAATCCCTACGAGGAGGCCTAGTTGCCGCCTCAGCAGGATGCATTTGATAATAATAGTGTACTGCGTTAGCTATACACTGCAGTAGTCGCACCCAGTTGCTCGGTACCCCCACCACATGGAGCTGCATGTCATCTGGTAGTTGCGCTACCTCTATCCCAGGTACCCTGTTGGTCATCCGTGATAGGTACAGTCTCTAGTGTGCGCTCTGCTGCAGCACCCACTACTTCACCACCCTTGCCCCGTTGACGATGTCTCGGGAATCCCTGTGGTCTTATTGGACCCTTGTCTGTGAGCAAACAGTGAAATGTCAATACATGATACTACCCCCAAAAAGATTTTTGCATTTACATATATAATAAAAAATCCCTAAAAATTTAATACACAAAAAAAATAAAAAGAGTAACTCACCGATGTCTCCAAATGTTGCTCCTGGTGGAAGCAGCATGTCACAATCCTGACGGAAGTCTATGCCTGCATAGGGGTAGTCATCTATAGCTATGACATGTCGATCCCACCAGTGAAAGAACTCATCTATGTATGGTGATGCATGTCAGCCACCACCCTGTGGCGTCAATACCTCTGCCCACCGGGTCAGGGTTGGGTCACGAAGACTATGAGGAGGGACTTCAACCCTCAGATTGAGCCCCAGAACTCGCTCGAAGAAGAAACTTCATAAGATACTGTTGTATCCAAAGTTTTTTGCCTCCCCACTCTTGCACTCCGTTAACTAGGTCTTCATGGACCCTAGTAACATTATGCACCAGTCATATATCATGGGCCGCATACACTATGAGGCATAGAACATCACTGGCCTTGAAGCCTCGTGAAGAGCTTCCGAACCTGTAATCCGCACAAGGGTAGCCACTATAACCTTCATGCTTAGATTGACTATGGCTCTGATGGGAACCTGACTCCCCACTGTCTGAGTATTGGGAAGATAGTACCACTCAATGTAGTCAGGAATGGTGATCCCACCACCCATAGAACGAGATCAAAGGCTTGCCACTTCACCTCGACGGGACAAACCATTAATGAAATAGATATCATCAACCTCCAAGGAAAGTATTTGCCTGTCTAAGTTGAATTTTTGTGCATCTATGTCCTAGTAGCTTATCAAATGCTGGAGCAATAGGTTTTGGGCCCTCAAACCCCCTATGTTCCAAAATTTGTAAATCCCACATGCTTGTAAAGCTTGTTGTGCAGGAAAATCATTGCGGACGGCCTCATCCACAAGGTCATGCTCCCTTTCTCTCCATTCTAGAACCATCCTGGAGGAAGAGAAACCAAAACTTTAGTCAAGTTTATTTAAAAAACAAACTTCATGGCCGTACCCGCGGTCTATTTATCTCACAAAGGCAGGTACCCGTGGTCAACACATGCGTTGATAGCGAGTACCAAGCCCTACCCGCTACTTGTATGTTGATAGCCCGCAGGTATCACCGTGACCAAATAGGCCTTGTCCATTTAAAAAAATTGGACCAATGAAAATTCAAATAAAAACAATCAAATGAAATGTATGGATGAGACTACTAACTTGCTCCAGGCGGCTAGATGAACGGATGCCCATAGCTCCCAGAATCAGCAATTGAAATTTGAGGTGAAAACTAATCAAAAACTTCAAATTGGGTGAATAGTGAAAATGAATTGTAAATTGTAATTTTTTATTACTATTTATAGTTTTGAAAACCCACTTGTCTATAGTTTTTGACGTTTTAAGTTGTTTTGGTCTAATATAATGTCTTGGAGTAGCATTTTTTGATCATATTTCTTCGGTGAGAGTTGATTTTTTTATCATTTCGCGCCTACGACAGGTATATTTCACACTTGGCATATAGGTTAGATGTCATTTTCACATGCATTATGCATTTGACCTTTTAACCGTTTTCATTAACCCTAGGTGCGACCCCACTTCTTAACCAACACATAACCTTCACACTGTTATAGAAGTGTCGTTATGGAGCGGTAGGGCCTTTCCGAACATGGGACCCTAGTTAGAATCCCTTTTTGCATTTTGGTGCCCATGCCGTTGTTTGTCCTTAATATCGGGAGTCCTTTATAGTTCTGCCATGACTTTGCGATAAAGACTCATACTCTACTTTGTATTATGCTGGCCATCTCCCATAATGACTCCCATTTATATTGAGTTGTGATTGCATTGCATCATCCTACTTGTTGCTTGAGCCTTGTGTCGGCTCCCACTTACTCAATTTTTAGCCTGGTGCCTGAGCACTTTCCTTGTCGAGCCCTGCAGAGCTTCCATTTTCCCTTCGCAATTTGATGACCTTTTGACCCTGAGGGAGCACCCCCCCCCCGAGTGTCCACATCCTGCACATGCTTCCTTGCATTGATCATAGGTATGTTCCACTGCTTGGGACTAGTCTTCACCATTTGACACTCGTTCCCTCCATTGTTGTATTATAAGCAATTTTGTTCTTTTTCAAGCTTTTCCAAATATGAAAAAGACCAAAAAAATAAAAAATTCCAAAAATCCAGATGGGATTATGGTTACTACTTCTAGTTGGCAGCTGTTGTGTTGCCTTTGAACAGAGCATTCATTCCACTCCATACATTATGAGTCGGGACTATAGTTGGACCTTAGGAGCTGTACTTGTTTCTCAGTTTTACTCCATCGATTGGTTAAGCTTCCAATCACTGTGGAGCCCTTTGTTGATGCCTCCTGCATCGCACAGTTTATGTCGAGTCTATGCTGCCTGAGTCTATCCATTTGCTCAGGCTCTTGTTCAAAGAAAGTCTTGAAACCAGAGTCGGCCACTCCTCAAATATCTTAACTATTGCATGTCGGCCATCCTTATTGAGTCAATCCATTTCACCTGAGTTCTTCCAAATATTTCGGCGTAGCTAGTACCTTGTGCTGGTTGATGGGGGATGCCTTACTTCCCTCCTTACAGTGAGTTTCGTTCTGTTGACTTCAACACATTTATTCCAGAATTTGAGACTTAGAGTTCGGTTGAGTACCTTGAGGCTTGCAGTCATTAGTGGTAGGTTCTCTCTCCATTGACAATTTTGGGAATACATCAATGTCCCCTGATCGATGGATTCATCTTAGTGTTCGACATCAACACGTCTATTCACACTCTGATGATTGTACTTTGTGCCTTGATGCCCATTTTCATTATTGGTGGGTTATCTCGCGTCTGTTAATGGTATACATCCTTGACCGGTAATCAGACGATGTCACATCAGGTTCGACCTCAACACCTTTATTCACTTGATGGGACTTGCACCGTAGATGATTTGTGTAGAAGACCCCAGGAAATAGTGGCATTCAGTATGCTACTTATGATCGTGACTTTACATATGAGATATCATCTCTTAGATATCAGCAGTTTGTACCTCCAGTTTGCACCGGTTGTTCCCTTTTCAACAAGGAACCATATCTTACTGTAGAGGGATCATGGCTATGATCACTTATGACATGTATTCACTATGTACTGCCTTCTCATGGCCATTGTATCATATTGTTGTATTGTACCGACATGTACTCAGAGATATTACTGTATTATAACGAGTGAGTTGCTCCTTCCACTTGTGTCTCCATCACTCCACTTCTGAGATTTATAATGTATTTCGGCCATCGTAGCACCATTCTCTGACCTCACACATTAGGGGGCATCTGTTACAACGTAATTTTCCACCCTATGAGCATCAACACTCTTTGGCCTTCAGGATCCATTTCACTGACTCAGATGTACTTGATGTCCTTCAGAACACACTATTTCCCTATTTTTTTTCATGTACGCTAGCTGTTACATTTTAGCCAGCGTACCCGCGATCTGTTCCACTATAGCCCGTGAGTGACAAGTAAAATGGTAAAAGTCACTAGAAAATTACTTTTTACTCCCAAAAAGTGGTCTTAGGGTGACCTTTGGCCCTCCATTTGCCCCAAAACGCCTCGATGTGTCCTTTCACTTACCTTTGGAAGGTTATATATTGAGCTCTTATGGCATATGGAAGGGAGGAGAAAGAGAGAGCAAGATAACTCTAGTGGATTTTTGTCGTATATTGAGTCTACACTCATTGGTCCTTGTTCTTGTGAACCCCTTATGTTCACCTTCCAAACTCCTTTCATAGTTTGAGTTTGCCATTCCATGGAGGATTGAAGTGGTGGAGGCACATGTGGAGAGACCCAGTTCTTGGTTCAGATTGGTTTCTGACAAGAGGTTGTATCACATTGTACTTCTTGTTATTCATTAATAGAAATACTCATATTCTCGTCCATTAATGTTGTGAATGTCGTTTATATTACATTGGGTTGCATTTACTTACGATATTATGGACCATTGCTATTGATGATGTTAATGTCTTTCATATATTATATGCGCTGGTTGTATATTGGTTGTCAAGACTAATTTGCAGGTTCAAGTGCACGAATTGAAAGCTTCAACGAAGATCTACATTGAACGCCCGCATCGAGGTTGGTTATATTCTCCATTATCTTAGCATTGTCATTTATATAAAATAGCATTGAGAATTGAGTTATTTTCTGGTAGTCAATTGTCTGTTGTGGTTTGCCCCAAGCCATAGGAATTTTTCTCCGTAATATTTGTTGATTGCATCAATTGTTTTCCTCTTCTTCAACTTCCATATGCAAACATAAAATAAAGTGTAATGAGTGTATCTACATTGTCGAGAATAATGAAAATTAAAATAGATAATATACATGAATGAAAACTGAAAATCAATGTAAGAATTGAGTCCTGAATGATACACATTCTTTCAAAACCAAATCTCATGCCTTCGCTCAACAACTCTTTTGTTGTCTCCACTCCATACTTTGTTTCCTACAAGTTTTATACCCCATAAGAAATCATAGATTTAACACAAAGGATTTTTGTTGTTTTATTACTTATAAAATGAGAGAAGTAAAACAACATAGATACTTACAAATTCCACAATTAATTTTTGATACGCCAACATATCCTCACAACCCTTTCTTAACCCAATGTCAATCAATTCTTCCGATGGCTCCTCTTTGTATGTTAACACTTGTTTCAAGACATCCAAGGATGGCCAACGAAAAAAAGTTAAATATAAAGAGCACAACCACTATGAAATCTTAAGTTGTTATAAGGAAATCACAATTACTCACAAACTTTGCTATCATCCCCTTTTTTTCTCATCGTCCCATCTTATGTGTTGAATGGGTTCCATTTTATTTTCTTTTCTGCAACAAATCAATTGAAAATTAATAATATTTAATGCTAAATTAATGAATTAGATGTACATAATCCAAAAAATCAACGATTTCATACATTTGAAGCAGCGTAATTTTTAGGGACAAAATTTCACCAATTTGCTATTTTTTGGGCTGTTTTTAAAAAAAAATCGCTATTTGGTCATTTTTAGTCTCTAATATTGCCTATATTTACATAAAATATTTTTTTTTAATCATAATATTCGCCAAAATTTACACGTTTCAGTAGAAAATTGTAGGTTCCATATTTAATATTCGCCTACCTATCTATATATATGTTTTTTTCAATCCAAAATAATCGCCTAGAATACTGTACTTAAGTATGATATTAGAATCCTTAAAAAATACCTTGATTTGAAGCACGTTGATCTTGAGATGGCTTCTCCTGCGATGCAATTATGTCTATTTCCTTGACCATCACCTTGTACACTTTTTTGGACATCCCCACTAGCACATTTCACATATCACCTCATTCATCCTTTGGGATTTTCATATTCTTTCGTAAAATGTAAAATGACATTAAACTATTTTTCTGTTGATATGAAAAATAAATATAGCATAATTAAAATTATTAAAGGAATGCTTTTTAGTAGTAGATACATAATATACATAGACATATTTAGGAATATTACTTTTTTAATGATTATTTTTTGTTGTTGTATGTTTTTGATATTGCAAGTTTAACAGGTCTCATTAACCATTGGTTTGGAAATGTCTCTTGTAGTTTACATATGACTTGATTCTCGGAACCATTTGATTGATTTCTGTACTGTAAGTGAAAAGTATGCCTATATAGTATTTCCACTATATCCCTCATAATTTTGTAAAAGTATTTCCCCCTTCTATTAACTTCCAACACCACTCTAGATGAACTAAGGACCAATTGATCATCATTTGCATCTTCCATATTTTTTTTTCTTATGATGACATTCCCTTTTGTTGTTGTCAGTCCTAGCATAACATTCAAGTTTCAATGTATGTGAATTAGATTATTTGAAACATATTAATGAATATTCATAAGCACAATATTGCTCAAAATTCAAAAAATAATTCATATTGATTTATTTTTTATTTACATGATTCATCCCTCTACAACTTTTCGATCAACGCTTTACACTCTTCTACACTTAGATTGGTAAGAATATTATCGATCTTACTCATTTTTTGGCCATGAATGTCACAATACATTAACCAATACTTATTAGTTAAATTTACAAATAATTTAAACATACTAATTTAAATACATAAATTAAAAAACACTTGCCTTCTTCGCAATTTTTGATGTGCTCCCAGATTCATGTCAACTAGAATTGTTGTCCATTGAACTCTTATCATGAATTTTCTATCAATAAACAACATGGAACATTAACTACAAAATCTATCAACTATATTATACAAATAAATTACATAACTACAAAATAGAAAACAAGTCCGAGATCAATGCACTTCGGTACATAAAACGCATCGATGTGCTTAGTACAAAAAGGCACCTGTGCGTTATAACAATACTGGCACACCGTAAACTATAGAACTTTATTTTACGTTTTTTTATAATAATAAAAAAATGGCAGGGTTGGAATTATCGGTGGGCTATTATTATAAACGCATCGGAACATTAATGCAATACGGTCACACCGAAAACTGTGAAATTATTTATGTGTTTTTTATAAAATAAAATATGATGGAAGTCCCATCACTATTGGTGCACTATTAATATAAACGCATTGGTGTGTTTATATTATTAAAATATACCGAAATTGATGCAAGTATTTTTTTAATGAAAAAACCTTGATAAGGCCGATAGGGTTTTAGAATCGACCCAAAAAGTGACCCCATCACAACCAAAGATTTCTCTATAAAAACACAAACTCATTAAATCTAAAATCCCTAAAAAGAAAAATCGTAATTGTGAAACAATAGAGGGATTTAAACTCTAATGTAAAATTTTGTAGCCACATAATACAAAAAGAAGTGACGAGAAAATAAGGGTTGCAACAATGAAGGTACGTATGATTTTTTTTTTCTAAATTTAATTAAAATCTAAATAGGATAATAAGATTAATAGTAATATTTTACATAATTGAAATTTCTACTATGCAGGGTTTTGTTTGATTCACAATACCTAACAAATTTCGACTCTCAAAATAATCCGGTTGCTCCAAAATCCTTCCGCGTAAGTCTCTCTTCCAAAACTCTCCCCTCGAAATTTCGGAAAAAGAATGAAATAATGTTTAGGTTTTTTACTTTTAAACACCTTTTAGAATTGGTTTTCGAAATTAAATTTCCTGCCCCTTTTTCAGTTTAGGGAAAAAATAACTTGTGCGATATTTTTATTTTAATTTTCAGCGAACTGGTGTGCTTTGATATAGTTCGCACCACTGCATTTAGGAATTGAAAACATTGGCGCTTTTAAAGTTTAATGTAGCACCATATAATCAAATAATAATTAAAAAAACATCTATCATTCCACGGTGGGTATACAAAATATTTCGCACCGGTGCACATGTAGATAATAAACGCACTGGTAGGAATATTTTGGTAAAATGCATCGATAAATATCCGCTATCAAATATAGTAGATATTTTCTTTTGCGGTGGTATTTGTGGATGTTACAATACAATACGTTTTTTGTTATGCCACACCGGTGCGTCACAATGTTAAAGTCGCACTGGTGTATTTTGTATTGTCTGGGCACAACCGTTTAATTTAAAATCCTAAGATTTGATGTTTAACCTTAAAATTGTGTATTCATAAGAAATGTTCTTTTAGGATTCAACCACACCAATTGCAATATTTCATAGTATACATATGTTTCTTAAAGTCACCTTATTCTTACAAAATGGTTTCCAAACTATATAGGAAGTTAGATTGTGATATGGTTCTCAAAAATATTTTAGGACTATAGAGACATATATAAATTGTTGATTTGGATCATATGTAGGGAGAAAGGGTTATAGTATGAAATGGTCAATTCTTCAAATTTTAGCTCATTCTATCTTGTTCAAAGTTTGGCGAGTTCTCCCTTTCCATCTCTAGTAAGTTATGGTTTAATTTATATTTTGATTATCTATTTGAATTTATGTTACTTATCCATGTGAATATGAATATCAATGTATTCTATGCCATCGGATCTCGATTTAGGATCGATTTCGAATGCACAAGATATTCCGCCTATTGCAAAATGTCATAAGATATTATAAGGAGCAAGATACCGCAAGAAATTCGTAGATGAAAATGGGCAGCCGCTTTACCCCGCCAATTGTAATATGCCATCTTCCAACCGCAATCTTGGGTCATTGATAGTAATTTGTGGTGAGCTAGATCACTTTTATAACATCCCAGTAGTATGTGGTTGTTCAAAATGTCAAGTGTTGAAGGAGAACCCTTGGTGTGTCACACTCACCCATTACACCAATGATCGATTACCCAATTTTGATGGTCTAATACCCTATGTGGTTGTTCAAAATGTCAAGTGTTGAAGGAGAACCCTTGGTGTGTCACACTCACCCATTACACCAATGATCGATTACCCAATTTTGATGGTCTAATACCCCCTACTGCAGTAAAAACTCCAATAGGTGATATAAAAAAGACACGTAGGAGAACTTCCCTATGTTAATTTTTGGAAAATTTGCAAGCCAAAACAACTATGTCTCATCCTAAATTGACCAACCCTTATGCTTCTGTTCAATCATCTGAAATTTCTAGTGATCCAAAGTATGATATGAATGCCACCCAATACATCTCTATTAGAAGATCCAAAAACTTGCATGAGTTGAGAGCAAAACTGTCCAAGTACACACCAAGGTTCATCCAATTGTGTGAGGGTAGGGATGACTTCTCTCTTCTTGTGAATTTGCAAAATAAATATCAAACTTCTTACAACTGCGCTTTGTATGGCGCTTAGCCATCTTCTCTACCTGTGCCTAATGTTGGAACTAAATTCTCCTTTTTTGGTAATCGTTTTATGATTGCTAAGTCTAATATAGATGCTACAAATCTTGGGTTGTTTATCCTTTCACATGTACTCATTCCTCCCGAATGAATCAATAGCACTTATGTCATTTTGTGGTCCTATCTATTGTTGGTCGGATTACTTAAATATTGTTAAATACAAGCATAGCATTTCCATGTATATCATGTGCATGAATGGTTATGTTTTTGGAAACTTTAACAGGAAGAATCTGTTATATAAAGATGGTCATCCACTCACTCATGGGAACATTGCAGGGTTCATAAATAGTTCTAGGTGCTCTTTATTTTTTGCAAATTGTTCATTTGAGGAACACTTCAATGACCAGGAGTTCTTTATGAAAAGGAAAGAATCCAAATTTTTGGTTGTGCATGCAATACATAGTTTATCTCATGGTGATGAGTTATTAATAAACTATAACTTTCATAGACCACCAACTGCTCATCAAAGACACCTTGCATTGGGATTACCCTTAGATGTCCCGCTGGGGCGTAAGACAAAAAAACATTGATTAATTGTATTTGTTAATTTTTAATGGGATCCATGTTAATGTATTGCTCAATTTGAAATTTTGTTTTATAAATTGTTAATTTAATTTATAAATTGTTTGCTTTATGGCTAAAATAGGGGAATTTCCCTAAACTCCTCATGTAAGTCGTCATACACTCAAGGATGTATTATCAAACAATTCATATGTGTATTTGTCATGCCGAAATATCGCCCACGTACTAAATTGCACTACTTATGCTGCTAGCCTCAGATACAATGCTCTTATTTGATTAATTGTATTTGTTAATTTTCTATGGGCTTCATCTTAATGTATTTCTCAATTTTCCCATGGGGTGTAGAACAAACAATGAATGGGTGTATTGTTAAGGAACTCCTTGTGTAAGGTCACCAGTCTAAAACTCCGTGGGTATTAGCCTTACAAAAAAAATATGTATTTCTCAATTTGAAATTTGAAATTTTATGTGGGATTGATATATATTTATCGCTTAATTTGAACGTTTGCTTTATAAATTGTTTGCAGTTGAAAATTTTCTATTGGAAATGATTCTCGTACTTTTGTAATAATTCTTTTGTATAATGCTAGATCAAACCAATTGCATTGTGCTTATTAACATCATCAATGTAATGCTAAATATTTTTGAAAATAGGATTTTGGTGATGAGCGACTTGTCTACCATATTCCGTTGAACCCCAGTACAATGTCAAATCGAGAGAAGGCTGAAAAGAGAGTGCAAATCGAAGAGGAAGCATACCAAGCATGGTTGAATTAACCACCTATTCAATTCCCATTGCCTCCAAAACCGCCAATTAGGAATGCCTACAGTAATAGCAATTCTTCACATGTTGGCAATCGAGGCTACAAAATAGAGCTTGGTATGGATGAATTCTTACGACATACAAGTTCCAAGGATGTAATGTTGCTAGATGCATTCCAGGACAATGAGCCAGTGGATGATGCTCATATCACTGATACCTTCTTCCAAAGCATTGAATCAGATTCCACCATCCCTCTCTTTGGACCTGGTCGGTCAAAGTCTACCCAATTGGGGACAACAATGTTACTATACAGGTTGAAAGCAATGTATGGCATGCCAGATGCGTGTTTCTCGACACTTTTGACGTAACGTCTGACCATCAAGTCCCTTATAGTTTGAGGAATCTTATCACACAATCAACATTGATATTGGTCAATTTCATGAACGTTAAATGATATTGTACATTTATATTTCCCACTAACTGTAGGTTATTCAAATATAAGGTACTTCCAAGTGATAATGTCTTGCCTAACAACTATGAAGAGGCAAAGCAAATGCTGAAAATGTTGGTTGTTGAGTACATATCATATCGTGCATGTCTGAATGATTGTATTATATATATAGGTGAATATGCAAGCAAAGAGATATGTCCAAAATATGGGCATGACATGTACCAAGAATCGAGAAACAAGGCTAAAGCACATGATCCTCCTCATAATATATTGAGGCATGTGCCTATAATATTAAGGATATAAAGGCTCTTAATTCATTGCAAAGAATTAGCTATGTGGTAGGGATGGTGTGCCTCACACCAAAGTGAGGAAGGAGTTACGTGAATCCCAACAGATGGGTACATGGCCCAATAAATTCAAGGATGAAGTATTGAGCCTTCGATTGAGCATATCCATGGATGGCGTCAACCCACTTTCCCTCCCAAACACCAAGTATATTGTTTCGCCTGTAGTAGTGATTAGTAACAATACCCCCCCATGGTTGACCTTGAAGAATGAACATCTTATGCTATAAGGATTATGGGAAGGGATACATTGGTATATGATGTATCGAAACCCATCCCAACAAAGAGGAGTTTTACGTTGTATGGCATATGTGCATACACCACACATTATTATCCAGGGTTAGGAGTTTGCTCTGGTAAATATGTTGTTTTATTTGTTTATATTCAAAGCAATATTTCTTGGCATATTTAATTCGGTGTGACTGTATTGATCTTCAACACTAGCATGCTTTGTATACCATAACACCGCAAGTCTGTAACAAAAGGTTACTATGAATGTAAATCGTGTGGACCTTCTATGAAGGTTAGGTGGTCCATAGAAAGCTAGTGTACGACTGCTTGGGGGTATTGCTCCCATAAAACCACCCTTATAGAAGAGCAACATCTGCTTTCAATGGTAAATCAAAGAGAACCCAAAGGCCTAAAATAATGACACCGGCTGATTGGATTAGGGTATATGAGAGAGAGAAGCAGAAGGAAGATGCAGAGATGTATGATTCAAATGAGGAACCTATGTTTGATGATCCTAAATTCTTCAACGCCTATGTTGAGAAAATGTCCATCTGGATGAAAAGGAAATCGGTATTTTATGAGCTCCCATATTGGGAGCATCTTAAGATTGTCCACTTACTAGATCCCATGCATATATTTAAAAATGTTTCATCTTCTTTGTGGTGGCACATATCATCGGAAAAAGGTGACACATTGGCTATAAATAGATATCTTATTTCTTCAAATACTAAAAATAATCATTGACCAAGACATGAAAATAGAGGAGAGGATGGTCCCTCTTGGTCATTTAAAGAAGGCGATGTCCCATGGGTTTTGAAGAAACATGGTATTTCTTTGGAAAAGGAAGTTATATTGGGTGTGAAGGAACCTTATTTATATGGGTCTAATCTAAGGCATTTCTTCATTTTAGGTGATGATTTGTCGGGTTTGAAATCACATAACCATCTCAACTTTCTAAGGGTATGTATAATGTCAAAAAAATGTTATTATTTTTATTTATATCTTTTACCACATAAGCTAAAATGCAATTAAATTTTTGTGTTCACTTTGTAGTGTCATTATCCATTGTTCGTGCGTGAGTGTGTGAACCATGACTTTCTTGATGACCTGTGACATGCCATATCTAAACTATGTGCATTTGTACGGTGGATCAAATGAAAGGAGATTTACATCCCTAGCATTCCATGGTGGCGTCAAGAGATAGCTGAGATTGTTTCTATGTTTGAGAAGAAATTGCTGACGAGTTTCATGTACTTGCAGGTTCATCTTCTAATTCACCTTGTCGATGAGGTTGAGTTAGTCGGGGTGGTCTCATGTCGTTGGATGTTCTTCTTGGAGAGGTACATGAAAAAATTGAAGGGATTTGTTTGACAAAAGGAAAAGCCCAAGGGGTCTATGGCAGAGGAGTACATATTATATGAGTCATTCTATTATGCTAGTGAGTACATCAAGAAAATTGACCACACACTAGGTGCAATTATTTGAGATGATGAACGTGATGGGGACAAAAGGGACGACGAGCTACTCCAAATGAATGAAAAAAGGCTCATGATAAAGAGTAAGTCAGTTATCTTTCGATCTTCACATTTACACATAGTATCTATTCACAACAAACTTCAAAATCTATATTTGATCTCATACATACAGTATGTGGTTTTATTTCCATGAATACGAAAACATATTCAAAAATGGATGCCATCAATAAATTCATTCTTTACAACGCGGAGCAACACAATTGTGGGTCGCATTGTATGAAGAGAAGAGGAAATGAGACAATGACATAAAATAATTTAGAAGGTTGAATAGTAGAAGCATGCCTTTTCCAGATAATTTAAAATATAATATGCCAATGATCTGTCCCAATGGTTGGGTTGCGGACCAAGTCAAAGAGAAATATGGTTCATCCGGTTGTTACCCGCCTGAAGAGGAGGATGTGCTAAACATTGGGATCGGGTGCAACAACTCGGTAATAATTATCTCTTTCTATACATTTCTAACTTTATAATGCACCTTTGAACTATAACATCTATGTTTGATATATTAATGGTTCGGTTATTAGACAAATGACACCATCATTTGTTCACTTTTTTATAGGTGCATTAATTGTTCCCATCTATGTGGACTTATGGACATATTTTCGCACCGAGGATGCTGATGATGGATGTTTTACGCAAGATTGTGGAGTGGAAGTCAAGTCTGACCAATCTATTCGTGCTAGCCACCACGATCAAAACCTAATAGGAGAAAAGCTAGGTTATGTTGGAAAGATACAGGATATCATTCAAGTGGACTTCTCATCTTTCCAATGTGTCATTTTTAGGTGCAATTGGTGGCACACATTGGACAAGAATAATGTAAAGGTAGATCGTGATAGTGGGTTGATATGTATCAACTCTAGAAAGATGTGGGATGAAACTAAGGAGCCTTATGTTTTCCCAAAACACTGCAACCAAGTGTTCTTTTACCCGGATGTGTTTGATAGGGATTGGTGGTTCATATTAAGACACGACCCTAGATCTAAACATATTTTTTAGAATAATAGTGTTATCATTCCAATAGAGGAAGACAATGAGGGTGATGGCAACTGAGAGTGATATGTACATGTTTGATTTCATCATTTACATGTAGAGATATCATTTTGTTATTGTTATCTTTGATTGTCTAATTATATTGTTTATTTCTCATGTTATAATGGTGGAAATGGAAAGTTTATTACTGGATGTAGTGTTTAATTGTTGAAATAAGTTTCATGTCTATAAATTAATTTGTGATTGTCTGGAATGATTGTATGTCATTGTCTATAGTTAGAGATGATATTTCTTGCTTTCTATTTAATTCATTGTAGTGTTCTTTTATCATTTGATTTATTGTATTGTCACAACTGTATAAAAAAGGAGACCCCGTCTATTTTTATGTTTTTTTTTATTAATTTTATTTAAAAATTAAATGAGAGATGAAAAGTGTAGAGTCTCGCATTGTTAGTCAAAGTTTAAATCTTTAATACTTTACTTGATACCTTGATTAAAGTCTAGGTTTATAAGTCATTTTAGTACTTTGAAATAGTCACATAAGCATCAAAAGGTAGTTGTTGAACTTATGATAAAGAAAGTTCATGATCCATGTGTCCATATTAATTAGAATCGAAACTTACTAAATGTTTTCTTATATGTTTATAATTTTCTAGACAACTCAACAATATTGGGATTCAGAGCAAAAAATTTCTCACTTTTAATTAATGTTCAAATTTCACAGTTCATCTAATATCTAGGCTATATGTCCATATTCAAAATCAAAACCTACTACATTTTCTTTTAAATGTATAATGTATAATTTTTGAGACAACTCAACAATGTTGAGATTCATAACAAGAAGCTTCTCACTTTTGATTAATGTTCAAATTTCACAATTAATTTAATATCTTAACTAGATTTTATTTTCATTGATTATTCCAACATGTAACACTTAAAGGTAACCATAACCATTCAAAAATAAATAACACTTAAAAGTAACCATGACCATTCAAAAGTAAAAGTTGAACTTACAACATCAAAAAGTCACCTTCCATATGTACATATTACCTAATTATATGAGCTTTTTAAGTGTTGTCATTTCAATTAATTTCACTTTTACTAAACTCTACTTTAGATTTTTCAAAGCAATATGTCCCATATAAATGATGTTAAGATTTTTTTTTTTTTAAATGTCCCAAATATATTTAATGTATACAAAATTTAAACAATTAATATAAATTATAGAAAGTGGGAAGGAGTTAAAATCATAAAGAAAATAACTTGCCAACATAAATGGGTTGAGGTGGGGTGGGGTTGGGCAGAGGGAATGTTCTAAAGCAAACTATTGGCTAAAAACACCCGAAAAAGGCAAACAATAGATTTCCTCATGGACATAATCTATTATCTCCATTTTTATGAAAATATGAAATAAAGATGCATACATATATATATAAATGAAATTCTATAATGGAGATAATTACATAAAAACAGATTATCTCCATAAGTATTAAATATTTAAACTTTGACTAACAATGTCAAACTCCACTCTCTTCATCTCTCGTTTAATTTTAAAATAAACTTAAAAAAACATAAAATTAGATTATCTAGTCCATTTCATTTTTATATCCTAGTAGACCTTTCCATTAGATCTTTGTAATTCTAGACATTTTTGAGAAAATTCCATGACATGGTGGAAGATGTCGAAATGATGGTGTTAATGTGATGGTGTTATATATTTTATAATATAAGTTCACAAAACTGTTTATTACATTAATTGTAACAATTACATGATAGTAACTGCATTGTAAGAAATAATATATTATACAATTTTTCAAAATAAATCTACATGATGTTTTTTAGCAATTTATAATGCATATTATATAATACATCAATAATGAGCATCAACTAATGAGCTATGGGATAAAAGTCTACAAAGAATACCTTTTTATTAATTTGATAAGTGAGTGTGTTAGTTATTGTATTATTAATTTTTATAATTATGTGATTTTAGGCATTCAAGTTCCCAAATGGTGCATCTTTCCACATCTTTCCAGCACAATTTTAATTTTTATGTATTTAAAATGGATACAACTTTAAGGAGGAAAAACAATGCACCATAATAAACACATAACTTGACTAGTATTACAATATCAACTATAATTATTTTCAATATTTTTATTTTACAAAATAAAGGGATAGTTCCTCCATGGAAAAAAATACATACTCTAGGCAAATTTCTAATTATAACTTGCAAGTTCTGATTGTAACTGTAATTGCAAATTACAACTGTAAATTTGTAGTTGTAATTGTCTAATTTGTTGTTTGTATTGTAACTGCAATTGTAATTTGTAGTTGTGAAATTGTAATAATGATTGTAAATTGTAATTCTAGCGGATATTGTAACTTGCAAATATAACTGAGATTTTGCACAATTTGTAATTATAATTATTGCTATTATAAAAGACATCGACATAAGTACATAAATAAATAAAATAAATTGCATTGCACACATGAATCATACTCATCGACATAAACAAAATACATCATACACATGAAGATAAATATCATAAAATAAATTCACATCCCATTGAGTTCATAAACAAATAAGTCTATATATACAAAGCAATAAAAAACATGTCAATGTGATCATCAAATCAATGACCACCACCACCATCACCTAACATCATGTAACGTACCATCATCATCATTATGACCACCTACTAAACATAAAAATCATCTAACATAACCATCAGACATGTATGACAAACATCATCTAACATACACATATATAATCACCTATCAAGCATAAGCACCATCTTACATACTCATAAAAAAAAGTTAAAATAATCTAACAGACACATCAAACATCGCCCAACATACACTTGTAAACATTACCTACCATCATGTAACATATACATTTAACATATATAATTAACATCATTTAACACTCAAATCTAATAATAACTTCTAACAAAACACAAGATCCATGATCTAAAATAACCATCATGCACACATCTAATAAACACCATCTAATACACACATCTATCAAGCACACCTAGAAATATATCTATCATGACCTAACATACACATCACCATCCATATATCAATAAACATCAACATCAACATGAAAAATGGAGTATGTGTGTGTGTGTGAACAATAATATCAAACTAGTATAATAATAATTGAGAGATATCTAGTATAATAATTACTGTGAGATATCTGGTCCACCTCAGGAACTAGAGACATCACTACCTATGCCAGCAGAGCCAAAGGCATTGACACCTCCACTAGTAGAGCCATAAGGCACATATCCAGGAAATATAACATGAAAGAGAGCAGGATAGCTGCCAAAATATCTCGTATGATGTATCTCATTTGTTGCATCGACAGTCGTATCTGGAGCCTAGGAGATGGCTAGAGTAGGAGATGGAAGATGGTCGGGTTAGTGAGGAGGAGATGGTGGTGGGTCTGCTAGGTGTGGAGGAATAGATACTAGCCGCTCTTCATGGTGAGTCGAGAAAGTAGGAGGAGGTGGATCATGAGATCTGGTCGAGGCACCATCATGGTGAGGAGGAGGAGGAGGTGTAGGAGGTCGAGGATTGGTTCCATCCTCATTAGATGCGATAGATTCATCCTCTGGGAAACGAGCATCTTGAAGGATGGATGCACCAACGATATACCGAATCAAAAGCCTCATATCACAAGGAACCATCCTCCATAACTCTGTCAGCTCAAGGTATCGCATGATCTCTTAGACTCGTACATGTTGGACTCCTAGTCGATCCAACAATGCAGACAACCTATATGCCACATCCTGTCGATACCTATCATCTAGCCTACAATGTGGGATGTGTCTATGAAAGGCATGCATCTTAGCCTCCTGCATATCATCATCGGTCAGAACAGGAGGAGGCCCCTCCCCATCGAATGTGCCAAGGTAGGCAGAATATATAGTAGACAAGAAATATAATTAGACAATTTCATAAGACAATTAATAAAACAATTTAAAGAAAATTTTAGAATATATTTCATTTGCATTAAATAAGAGAATAAAACACAACTAGATTAATTTAAACATAATGATAATATTACCTCTCTCATCTAGTGTCTCATCCTGGGTGAAAAATATGTTGGGACATCATCTCCAGTCCAAACTAGCGTATGGGTATGGCAGAAGGTCCAATGCATGGTCCTCCTCCTTGGAAAGCATCTCCAACACCTCTGTTGTGATCCGTGCTAGGAACTCGGGCTGACCCCTCTTGGTCATCATCTCTCTCAACATGTGCATATGCACCCTCGTCATCGACCTAGGAGGGAAATGGTCAAATGACGACCTCATGGCCAGAATCCTCTCAAAAAATAAACAGAAAATCTCTAAATCAAAAGGGAAGTTGGCCCTCCCATCAAACACTACACTACATTGATCCAGAGAAAAAAAAAATTGCTGCAAAAAAATGGCAGACCACCTAATACATCTAGGCGACCACACTACATAATCTACAGAATATAAAAGAGGGAAACTAATGTGTTGTCCATCAGTGGCGAGGTGTGGTATGCTCATAACCATCAGTAAGAGGAACCTAACCTCCTCTTCACCAAAAGTACCAATCCAGAGTTGTCCACCACGCACCTAAAACTCGACAAGATGGATGATTCCAGCAATGATATATCTATGAGAGTAAACGAGCTGACTCTCTGTCTGAACACCTAATGGGACATCAGGGAACTGGGAAAAATCCTCCCCTCTCCTAGATAGCCTAGTGATGAAATAAATTTCCTCAGTGGGTTGGAACCACTGATCGGACTAATGTGAAATGTATCTCTCCTTGATCCCAACGATGGATGAACTGTGCCAACAAATATGAGTTCCTCTTGAGGGATGTAGCCTCCTGATAGAACTTCAGGAGACCTACAACCATCAAGAGGTATCATGTCTGGGCTATTATGGGGAGAGGTTACAAATTCCTATCCCTCTCTTGCTACTCCCAATCATGCACAGATTCATATGGGTCAGCCTGTGCCTACTACCACTCAACCACCTCTCGTCGCTAATGTCTTTGATACACATATAACACCAATCAATATCATAAATAGACATAAAAAAATGTGTATATATATATATTTCATTAAATCAACATTTGATTTATTAAAATAAAAATAAAAAATATCTTCTCAAAATAAATGAATTTCACAAGCGATATTCCTAACTTACAGTAACACACCATATATGGTGCATTTTAAAATGACACACACTAGCCACGCTGTGGTATAGTACACTAGCGCACCACATAGAATGGGATTTTTTTTAAATATGTTCGGTTCTACGGTGTATCCGTGAAATTTCTCATTTTAATGATAAATTTACATTTATATTTTATGATGCACCAAGAACATCTAAACACACTGTTAACGTTGTGCCGACGTTTCCTAAACGTACCCACTATTTTTTGCGGTTAAATGATGTGTTTGCTACCTGACAAAGCATCAATAAAACAATGCATTGTTGTTCACTGAAGGCACTGTGAAACAATTTATAATTTTTAAATAATATGTTTCTCGTATGTAAGTGAGCTTAACACATGTCAACGCATAGTAGTAGTTTTGTTATTTTATTACGTGTTAACGTGCACTTGGAACATGTTAGTGCACTGGTAAACAATGTGGTTTGTCCTATAATGTGCACCGGTTTATGGTTGATATTTTTTATTTAAAAATTCAGGTATTCGACAGGTTACAAAAAACATAACGGACCGTTTTTACAGTGATTTTGAACCGTTTGGCTCTCACAGCTTGTGGTGCACCCTGTAAAATTTATAGGATGCACTGTCTTGCGATGCGAGCCGAATGATTAAAATGCATCGACTGATTTTTTATTTATTTATAAATATGCCAAATTAAGAGTGACTTTAAAAAATTAATCCGTGAAAAAAATAAATTGTGAGGTAACAATAAATTTACTTGTTCACTTATCCATTAGAGAGCCATCATCGCGATGTATAGAAATTTTGAAAATTTTCCCACCGTTTGTAAAATTCAAACTATAGTCATGATCCAATAGGAGCGAGCAATGTGTCCACGTGAAGCATGGATGTCACGATGCCTAAGGGGGTGATGTACGCCATCGATGATGTTGGGTTCAAGAGCATTGTATATGGTTAAAATGATTTTTACAGTGTGGTAGGGTTTTTTATAAAACCCTACCTTGGTGTGCTAGATTAGCGGACGCACCAGGGATGTTTATAATAGAAACCACACTGGAAAAAGTGTTTTTTTTCCGATTTTTTCCCTAATACGGTGCGTCCAGGTTAATGATGCAAGGGTGCTGGCCATACTATAAAACACATTGCAATAGGAATTTAAAATATAAAATTTTAATTCTAAAGCGGTGCACCTAATTGGTATATGCACCAGGTCGATTTATATTATTTAATGCACTGATTGTAAAATTAAGGTTTTTTTTGCTTGACGATTTTTGTGGTTGCGGTGCAATATTATTTGTGGCAGCACCGATGCATTTGTGTTTTAAACGCACCGATACTCTAAAACATCCGGTCACTCGTCTCCGCTAGTGACCTCCGCTATAAACGGATATTTGTGGCTCTTTTGAGAGGAGCATCTACTATAACCACCGCTAAAGGGCCTTTTCCTTGTAGTGCAAGTTTCTACTACAAAACTAATTGATGAATATGCATTGGTTACTTACAAAACTTCTCAACCAAGACACAGAAATCAAGCTAAATATCCCAAACATTTATGTTCTAGTTTCATATCCAGAAAAATAGAATGTTGGTAGACTATTAGATCCCTATTAAAGCATACCCCTTAGAGTCAAAATTTCATCATAGAAGGGGATCTAAATGTGACCATTGTCTATTGTCTGGGGTCCCTTTAGAGAGAAGGTAGAAGATCTCATGCAGGATTGATATCTGATGGATGTAAAGCCTCAAAAATAAAAACACTTGGTCGAAAAAAAGGATAGGCCGTAGGCATGTGGAAACTCTCCTAGATCACTTCATCATTCAAAGCTCATTGCTCCTACTTAACTGTGGCATATCCTCTCCAATCATCCATAATGAAATCTCTAACTATAAGCCCATTTTCCTGCCTTTGGAAAAGGGAAAAATTTGGGGTTAATTCCTTTTAGATTTAACCCAATATGGATTTCTAAAACATGATTGCTAGAAATAGTACAAGTTGCATGGGCTCAAGCAGTTGTCGGTTCTCCTGCCTTTGTTTGGGAAGAAAAACTTCACCACACCAAAATAGCTCTCAAGGAATGGGCCAAAAAGGAAGTTTGACCATCAAATCAAGAAAGAATGCAGAAGCAACAAGAACTAGAGCAACAACAAGATAAAATGGAAAAATATCATATCACCCAAGAAGAACTATCCATAGAAGCAAGGCTGCAGGAAGAACTCAATAAATCATGTAGAGAAGAAGAGGAAAGCTTAAGGTTAAAGTCAAGAAGTCTCTAGTTTAACAACATAGATACGGACTCAACATACTTCCACAAGGATACACAAGCCATAAATCATAGGAGCATTGTTGCATAAATAAAAAATGAGGAAGGAGACATGGTCTGTGACTTTGAAAAGATCAAGCAAGAACCCTTCTTCCACTACAGATCCTTGTACTTGGAGGAAGGGTGAAAACCTATGGAGAGCTCGGATGAACTTCTTGAATCACATATTCTGCAGATGCTTTCCTTGGAAGAGAACTCAGAATTGAGAAAGTGAATCTCTCAAAAAGAAATTATTCAAGCTATATGGGAATTTGAGCCCCTGATCTTGATGGTTTTCCCATCCACTTCTACAAATCCTACTATCCAATCATCGAGATCAATCTTTGTAGAATGATATTTCAATCCCAGTTTAAGCCAAAACTTGGAGAGGGGACTAACTCATCCTTTCTTGCCTTTATTCCAAAAGAGTTTCCCCCCTCCTCCTTCGCAAGATTCAGGCCAATATCCCTTTGCAACTCTTCCTACAAAATTGTGACCAAAATTCTTGCCAATAGGATGAAAAGGATAACCCCCAAAATAATATCAGAAAATCAGGGGGAGTTTATAGAGAAGAGATTGTTAATATAAAATGTCATTCTAGTACAAGAATCCATTCATTTGAGTAGGAGAAGAAAATAAAAAGGGATGGTGATCAAGATAGACATGGATAATGCATTCGATAGTGAGTTATTTTACAAAATAATGCAAATATTTGGGTTTGCCTCAAATTTTATTTCCTCGAAAGCTTGTATAGGAAGTCCTTGGATAGACCATTTGATTAATGGAAGGCCCGTGGATTTCTTCCAATTAAGTAGAGGCTTAAGGAAATTTTGCTTGCTATACCCATTCCTTTACCTTATTCTAGCAGATTTGTTAAGTAGAAAGTTGGAGGAAATATCTCGAGAATTAGTATGGCATCACGAGTAAAATAAATTAATCAATCCCAATTCACGAATGACACCCTTTTGTTGGGAGGATATTCCTGAATAATGGCACAAAGATTTGAATATCTTCTCTCATCTTCGACAAAGCATCTAGAGGAAAGGTCAACAATATGAAGATTCATATATACACTTAGGTGTATCGTAGGACATAGTATTGGCTATTTCAAGAAATTAGCTTGGAATCCAAGCCTCATCTAAATGGGAGGATGTCAAGTACTTGGGCCTCCCAATCTCTTTCTCCAATCCTTCAATTTTGGGACTCCTTAATTGAAAATTTTAAGGGGAAAATTTAATGTCCCCTCACTAATATCACTAAATTCCTTCCACTTACCTATCCAATTCTCATAGGCAGGGTGGAAGTTAAATTGACTAGGGAATTAAAATTGGTCTATAGTCACTGTGGAGATTAAAATTAATTTAAGGAGGAGTGGTATGGGTCATAAATTTGAAATAATAACCAAATAATTAATTAATGATGTGGAATAGGCCCAATTAGCCAAAGAGGGCGCATAAGGATGAAGAATGGGCCACATGGAAGTGTAACCCCCAAGCTGGGTGGAAGGAATCCAATCATGAAGGTATCTCTTGAGTTGTAACCCCTCGAACGAAAATTAGCAAAGGGAGGGTGCACTCAGGGGAAGAGTAACTCCCAAATATTCTCATGAAGTGGCAGCAGGCTAAAAATAGCCAAGGAGGGTGCATTAGAGAAGTGTAACCCCCAAAGGAACCTAAGACAAGTTATGAAAAAATCTATGACAACTTATGACAGATTCTATGACAATAATGACAAGGGAAGGTCCTAAATTTATCATACGAGGGTGCTTGATTGGAGAAGGGGGTGTCCACAAGGAAGGCTAAGCATCACCAAGTCAAATTTCATGAAGGATAAGGTAATAATGGGTGCCAAATGACATTAGGAAGAAAGTTAAATTGTTGTAAATGTCCACTCTCTCATGTAATCCAAATTTTATTATTAATTTTGGGAGAAAAATCTAGAATGAGGGGGAAAATGCTTCTTGGAGTTTATAAAAAGAGTAGAGGCCCATGTGAAGGGGATTTTGGTCAATTTACAATTGGAATTAGATTGAGCATCTTAATATTGGGAGATGTTCCCTTGCTATTGCATCTAGTTTTGGTGATGAAAGATTTCACCCTAGCTACCCTTTAGAGGAGGAATCACTCAGATTTATCAAGTGCGATTAAATTATCGTATATTCAAAACTATTGATTTTCTGGTTTGGTTTCATCTTTAGGTGTATGGAAATCCATTTGGTAGCAGTAGAGATCTATGGTGTTTTGCCAGAGTGTTAGAGTTGGGTTGATGGTTCGTGCTTGAGGAGGGCACACCCATTGTTGGATATATTTCTTGGGGAAGGTCCTAGAGGCCACATAACTCATATATTGGCTTGAGGGTTCACTGTAGGAGGTGGATTTACTGATTGGGGTCGAATATTTCCTTGGAGGGCGCACTTGGTGAAGCAGATTTCATCTTTGGAGCAACATTCTCTCTTATCTTCATTGTTGGTTTTGGGGTAGTATTTTTGTTTCATTGTAGCAGATATCTTCTCTATTTTTTGCTGCTATAGAATCCTCTAATGTAAGCCAAGAAGGGAGCCTTTGGTTGGTCAGAGGAGGTTAAAAAATCTTTCAACAAGATGAAGGAAGTAATGAGTAGTTGTCTGATGCTCGATTTACCAAATTTCACTCAACCATTTGTGCTTGAGTGTGATGCAACAACTTCCGAAGTGTATGATTTGTTTTTTAGAGATGTTTTCATCCACCTACCAACTTATTCTCTTAGAAATTTTGTATCCATCAAATGTGAGAAATGGCGGGCATTTTCCTAAGTCCATTTAGGCTAGTTTTAGATGCAAAACATGCTGAGTGTCTTTTTTGGCAGGCCAATATTTTCTTTACTAGAGACCATTTTTCAAAAATGACCCAATGGTCATGTTCATAAGTCATCCACCTGCAATCTGAGGCTTTCCTAAAAAAATTATCCCTCACAGGTGGGAAATGGTGGGCATTTTCCCAAGCCGACTTAAGCCCTTTTTTCAATACTTAACCAATTTTTCCAATGGCGAGCATTTTTTTTTAGACTTTGTTTCAAAAAGTAGTCAATGGTAGAGTGAACTGATTTTTTGGCAGGGTGCAAAATGGCATAAATTTGAATTTTTATTACACAACATTATGTTACTTAGAGGGTAAAATTACAAGTAAAATTTGAGTGTAAAATTACAAGTAAACTTTGAGTGTAAAATTACATTTATGATATATTTCAATTTTTTTTAATTAGAGAAATTATGTCTGAAATCTAATGCCAATATTGATTGTTTCTGTTTATTTTGTAGAGTATCTCATCAATGGATCATTCAAATGAGCCATCTCAACAATTTATTCCTCGAAAAAGAGGTCGACGTAAGGTTCTAGATTACTCAAAACTTCCAACTTTGGAACCACTTGACATTGTCCTTGAATTCACTCATGGTAGAGGTAAAAAATCAACGCAATGTGTTGCTCATGGACAATGTCAAGGATTTGAAGATTAGAACTCCATACCACAAAACGAGTCCACAAGTTTCCCTCAAACAACAAGCAATCATCCAACCATTCTTCAAACTCAATGTCCTCAATGTAAGCAACCGATGACAAACAACAATGTGCTGGACAATACAGGCAACCTTTGTCTCATTGCATTTGAAGGGAATGTTAATGAACAAAGTGGAAATATTTATGAAAGAATGAACTCTGTTCCAGAGAATGTGAGGGTCCCATTACATGCTGCCATTACATTGAACGTTGAGTTGCAAAATAAAAATCTGTACCAAAGAATGAACCCAGTTTTGCAGAATGAGGCCCTACTTTTCCCTCAAAGATTAGTGATTGACGCTACTGTTGTTACAAATCACTATAAGCAAAGTGCAGGTTGTGTTGCTCAACAACCTAGGGAGCCTTTGACTGCATTTACTAATGAAGGGGATCAAAGTGTAGAGCCCAATGGGCAGCAATTGGAAAATGAACCTCTTATGAACTTGGATGCAACTAGAAGACGTGAAACAATTGAAATAATTGCATTTCATGAACAAATGGACAGAAATGCAACTACAGAAAATCAAAATTCTATAATTGGTCAAGTTGTAGCAGAAATTCCAGAAGGGTTTTCAGCAAATGAAACTATGCATGCCAAGAGAAGGTCACTAGGAAACCGCTTAAGGACGTCCTTATTGCATCTTAAGAAGCAGTCGGGATGGTATAACCATAGACTAAATGAGGGGAAGACAAAATTTAAAGAAATTGGGAGATGGTTTTCTGGAAAATCACTTGAAGATGTAGATGAGAATGACATTATTGTTGGAATCGAGCACTTCATGAGCAAAAACTATAATGAATCATCTAAAATTGAGGATGTTCTTGAACATCTAGATGGATTCCTTGATCAACTTCGATCAATTGTTGTGGCAGTAATTCCTAAGGATTTTATGCCGAGGAACATGGCTTCAGTATTTATCGAATCAAGCATGAGTCATAAGGCTTTGCAATGTCTTAAGAGAATTGATGCTCATGGTGTACTAAAGGGGGTTAATCCAACATCAATTTGTAGCGAAATGAAAAAATGGAGCAAAGAAGCTGAGGATATTGATATGGTTGGGAGAGAACTGATGGTTTCACATATGGAGTTAGGGTTAAGCAAGTAAAGTCATATGCTTCCTTTATGGTTGAATCGTTTGAAAATAGGTTTGGAACTATAGTCAATGAATTTTCTTTCAAACTTGGTATTGATTCTCGTGTACATTATGATCGAGGTGGGTAGGTGTGATATATTATTCAAGTTACTAGAATACGATGGCTTAATGTCTTTTGTAAGCCTTGGAAAATGAGATTGAAAAGAAGAATATAGAAGTTTTAGCACATACTGTTGATCCTGAAAATGAGGAGAACTTAATGAAACAAATAAATAAGCTTTCAAAATATGGCATCACTATGGTAGATGGAAGGTTGTGAAAATTAATTTGTTTGAGTGGCATGATCTAGTGGCAATATGTAGTTTAGTGTGCAATAATAGTGTTTCTCCAATGGGAAATAATTTTTGTCCTTGGTGCACATGCCATAAAAAAACGATACACATGGTTATAGATGAAATCAACATTGGAGAAGGAGATACTATCCGTAGTGTTTATGAATGTGATGCAATGTCAATAGAATTTCTCCTTGTAAGCTATGCAAATTTATTACAAGTTTTGAAATTAATGTTTATATCTTGCCAAAACATTCCTAATCTAACTATGTTCTTGAACTTTACTATAGGAGTTGAATCCCTCTTTGGAACCAAGCAAATGATGGGAAGAAAAGTTAGATGAGCATATTATAAGCATTCAACCAACCTTATCTGGTAGAAAGATGACTATTGTGAAGAACTATCCCATTGATAGAAGAAATGATGAAAAGGTACACACTTTCATGATTGGATCTTAACTAGAAATTAAGCTTCTTAGTATTTCAATAATTCCTACCCTAAAAAACTATTGGTGCCAATTACAGTTGACTCCTGGCTCAATGACCAAGCTTGTATATTGTTCTCACCAAGCTGGGATCAGAATAATTTTGAAGATGTTTAGTGAAATTCAAATAATTGCCCAAGATTATGACAAGGTACATCCAACTAGAGGTGTGGAGAAAACCAAATTTGTTCAAATTTGGTAGGAGATGGAGAAAATTGGTGTTCCATGTAAGCTAGGAGAACCATACCATCATAAAAGCCAACAATACAATGATCTTAACTATGGAAAATCAGATGGATCAGCATTGGAAAAGATCCTCATTCGACATGAGGGAATTTTAAAGGTTTAATAATTATCTTACCATATCAATTTTTTTTATGTGGGCCTTGACTAACAATAAATGATGTTATTATGTTTTGACTATTTTTTAATGGCTCTCGGTGTTATTTACTTTGAAAATAAAACTTAGTATTTATTCATATGCATTGAAACTTATGTATTGTTTCTAGGTTATTAAAGGCCTACCAGATGAAGAGAAGAATAAAAAGTTGGTAAGGATGTGGAAGTGTTATAAAGAATTCCACATGTTGCAACTACAAGGGTGTAGGGGGGATGATGTATATGCATATGAGAAAAGGTACGTTGGTTTCATCATATTATCTAGTTTGAATGGTGGTATGATTTCATTCATGACAAACAATTTGATCCACTGTCATTGCAGGATTGGATTCCTTGCAAGTGAGTTGTTGTGGTTGTGTTCTTGTTGTTTAGGAGATGAGATGGTTCCTTATATGCATGTCCAAGGGGCCCATGCTCTTGATATGACACATTATATTCGTCCTTATACATTGGGACGTTTAAGGAATGAAGTAATGGAGCGTAAGCATATAGAAATGAAAATTTTGAATAGCAACCAAAGAGGAGGAAGAGGAGTCTATAAGGACAATAGAAGCACATTTGAACATGATAGAATGTGACTTGTAAATGAGATGAGAGCACAATTTTTCAAGCTTGTTATGAGATCAGAAGGTACTTTCCAAAATTTTAGACAAAGAAGATTCTTGCCTTCAAATATTATAAGTCAACTTCGTGTTGAATATGATAAGTCAAGGAATCAATCGAATAAGGAAACTGCAACACAATTGGCATTGTGTTTCCTTGATGTCACTTGTCAACAAGTAGAACAACTATTTAAATCATGGGAAAAACTATCTAAGAAATCATTGATTGCACCACCAACAGTATATTTGTCATAATTTTATATGTTATCTCGTTCGATTTTCAATTTATAGTGTGAGGAGTCATAATGTGTGTGTTTAATTAGTAATATGTCCTCCCAGTTCAATAACTATCTTCTTAGATCAAAACCAATCAGCAAAGATGGAGAAGAGGCTTATCATGAATCACATCACTTTGGAAAGCGCAAGGAAAAAAATGGTGTTAAAACAAAAAAAACATGTCTTTCCCTCCAATAGTGAGTATTATATTGGTTCCATTCATTACATATCAACATGTCTTTATCAATCTAGTTGATTTGTGGTTGAAGTTACAACTTTTGCTCGAACTTTGACTTTTTCCACCTCATTGATCGCAGGAAATGAGCCATTCTGGTGTGATCAAACACAACAAATTCAAGGGGAACTTGGTTCTGATACCCTAATGATGGCTGATGACAATAACAATAAAACTTTGGGTCTTTCATCATTGACAAAAGAGGCATTGGAGAGCAGTCAAATACAAGAATTGAATGGAGCAACTACTATTGATATGCCATTGATGGAATCTATGATTCACAATAGAAGGTGTCTTTCATCCTCAATAAATGGGGCAACGAAAAGTGTTGTTGAACAAGAAATTCAAGGGACAACTCTTGGCATCCAAGTGATGGAAGCTAACAATCATATTAAAACCGGTCTTGATAAACCAAGTATGAAACAACCAAAAAAGAGAAAAGTCCAAAATGATCATAAAGCAACATTGTATGCAAAGTGGTGAAGAACATAACATTCGTAATGAAATGTCATTCATATGGTCTTAAGGTATTAAGAGACCTATTTTGTCGATATTTTGGTGATATTTATGGTCTTAATGTATTAAGAGACCTGTTTTGTTGAAAAGTCCAAAATGATCATAAAGCAACATTGTATGCAAAGTGGTGAAGAACATAACATTCGTAATGAAATGGAATTCATATGGTCTTAATGTATTAAGAGACCTATTTTGTTGATATTTTGATGATGTTTATGGCCTTAATCTATTAAGAGACATGTTTTGTTGAAAAGTCCAAAATGATCATAACGCAACATTGTATGCAAAGTGGTGTAGAACATAACATTCGTATGAAATGGCATTTATATGGTCTTAATGTATTAAGAGACCTATTATTGTTGGATATAGTTCTGAATTCATTCTATGGTTAGGCTGTTAGAAGGCTAAACCATGCACAGGTTGAAGGCTATTGGGGCTGCCATGACTGTTGGGTGCTTTTAGAATCCAAAATCAAAGAGAAAATTCCAAAATAACAAGTTGTTATGCCGAGAACATGCCCATACTTATAAACGATGAGGTTTACTGCTTCTTTGAGATCTGAATCGTGCACATATTGCCCAGAATTAACCCAGAAATGCCTCTCAATGCTATTAGGAGGTTAGGAACAGGTTTGAGAATTGATTTTAAAACCCAAAATGTGCCCAGATTTGAGAAAATGATGCTTACTGACCCTTTTATGCCCTTAAATAAGAAGTCCTAAAAAGTCCTCAGAATTTCCTAGAGCATGCTCATCATCATTACCAAGCATCCAACTAGGTGCTCTCCATGACAAAGCAAGTAACCAAGAAAAACTCCATGGGTACATCAAGGTTCCATGATCATGTCACCCCCACTGAATTTGTGATGTAAATCATAAGTGGATACCCATGCAAAATGGGGGGGGTAAAAGGTCCACAGCTTGGTGAGGGTGGCCTCTATGAGAGTTGTATAAAAAGACAAACTTTATAATGTGGAAACGAGAGATCCACTGAAATATGTTGGGAATCACCTATGCATATAAACTCCATCAAAGAAGGTGAGGAAGGATTTAGCTCCACGGAAAAAGTCATCATAGGTGCAAAAATGTCACTATGAAATTGTTGAGAATCATGCCTCACATCACAATAAAATATAAACCAAAGCATTGACTGTAGAACCACTAACTCCTGGACATAAAGAAGATCTCAATAAAAAAAATGAGGACTTCATAAACATGAATACGATACGAATGAAGAATGAATAAACATGAATACCATACTTCATAAGCATTGACTGTAGAACCACTAACTCCTGGACATAAAAAGTAAGACAACTAAAAAGCATTTTTCATTATTTGCCGATAAATACAAAACTCCATCATACAAAAATTCATTTTTCATTATCTGTCGATAAATACAAGACTCTTTCACACAAAAAATGTATTTTTCGTTGTATGTTGATAAATACAAAACACCATCATAAAAAAATGGGTTTTATGTTATCTTCTGATAAATACATATATACATTGATTTATACATGTCTAGCATGTTTCTGAGATGGATGTGATCCCTCCTCTTGAATAGAAGACAAATATGAATGGTCTCTCTTGCCTTTCGTAGAAGACTGTAATTGTTCTAGAGCTGTACAAGGCACGTTTTGCAATTTGTTTTCAAACTCTTTAACTTTATGTGTAACTTTTTTAAAATTTCCAAGCAAACCATTTTTTTCCTCCATCAGTTTGTTCAACATTTCCACATTTTTCTTATACTTCGTTGATTCCTGTTTTTCCTTGAGCTCCAATTGTTGTCTCGTATTTTCAAACTGATCTTTAACTTCAGTCAATTCACATTTCAGATGTTAAATTTTCAGAATTTACTTCAATCTGATCTACAATCTTAACTGAGAGAACAACATGTACAGCATATCAATCATGGACACAATAATGCAAGCACACAAGAGACACAAATTTTACTTGGAGAAAACCATAAAGGTGAAAAACCCCAATAACTTCCTTAGATATAGATACAGCAATGATACAACCAGAATACAAGAGATAGTCTTCTCCTAGCAGCAAAGCCTCCTCCTCCACAAGTGCGCCACTCTCCAAAGTGTGAGTGAGAGAACAGAATGTGTAAAATGAGAGAGACACACTCTCTATTTATACACTAACTTGTTTTGACCTTTACTCAACTAGGTCGGCCTCAACTTAACCACTTAACATAATGCTGACTGGGCTGACCCCCACTAGGGTGGTCTAATAACCCTTTGACCCACATGGCCGACCCCCAATAGGGTGGTCTAATAACTCTTTGACCCCCATGACTTATACAGGGCCGACCCCAACATGGTGGTCTAATAACCCATCAAGTATAAGTTACGACACTTCCGTATAGAGGAATAATAACATCTCTATAGGAATACAATATACATATATGTGAAATACATTCCAAAGTTACATATACATCAACACTCCCTCTTAACTAGGAAGGTATTTCTCAACACAGGTCTTCTAGCACAAGTCATCTTCTCTTGATCATCATCACTGGATAATCATCATCGAGTCATCATCATCGTCACTGCTACTGCTATCTCAATCAATCTCTGAATCTACTCGTCACAGGAAGTTCTACAGAGCCAACCCTTTTTCATACTGGATGTAGGCCCACCACCTGCAAGTCTTCGTCATCACTAGCCATACTGTGGAAATCTCAGGACTTATTACATGCGTCACAAAACCTTAAAAGAGTCTCTTCACTAGTAAGAACTCTAAAATGCATCTGAGGCCTTTTTCATCCTGTCCAGATCTCTAGGGCTTATTATATGTGACCCCACCACAAAACCTCGAAAGAGAATCCCAGGACTAATTACGAGCACAAGGCTCAACCTATCGGATCTCCTAGGGCACAAATTACATGTGGTCACCACAAAACCTCAAAAGAGCATCCCAGGATTGATTACGAGCAGAGGGCTCAACCTATCGGATCTCCCAGGGCACAAATTACATGTGGTCATGGCAAAACCTCGAAAGAGCATCCCAGGACTGATTACGAGCACACGGCTCAACCTATCGGATTTCCCAAGGCACAAATTACATGCCATAGGACAAAACCTCAAAAGAGCATCTGCCAAATATCCCAGGGCACAAATTACATGCCATAGGAAAAACCTCGAAAGACTATCTGCAGATCTCCCAGGGCACAAATTATATGTCCTCCCAAGCAAAACCTCGAAAGAGCATTTGCTAGATGTCCCAGGGTACAAATTACATGCCATAGGCAAAACCTCGAAAGACTATCTGCAAATCTCCCAGGGCACAAATTACATGTTTATCTGCACAACCTGTTCCACGGCCACAAAGTATCAACCTGATACTCACCATACATCATCCTGATGTACACATGATCATCCTGATCATCATCACTGCAACATCCTGCTGCATGTCATCTAGAGCAACATCTTGAAGCTCGTCATCCATGATCATCCTGATCATACAATGCATCTACCTGATGGATACCAAGTATCTACCTGATACATATCATCATACATGATCCACCTGATCATACAGTGTATCCACACAAATACAAATACATGATACATATCACCATACATGATCCACCTGATCATACAATGTATCCACCTGATACATATACAGATACATGGTCCAAGCATCCAACATGATGCATATACAAAATACATACAAATGATCCAACCGATCATATCCAGCATCCAACATGATGCGTACATACATATAAATGATCCAACTGATCATATCCAGCATCCAACATGATGCATACATACATATACATATAAATGATCCAACTGATCATATCCAGCACCCAACATGATGCATATACAGATCAATAACTGGAGCATTGTCCTGATGCTCATCATCCAGCGCTTACATCCACAGCCATGTGAAGGATCCTCCTTCCAACATGCTTGGAATGGCTTTTGCAAATGTGTCCATCACTTCTTCCTCGAAGTGTCATCAATCTGAAGAACACCAAGCCTCTCCCTGAAGTACTCGAACTTCACCCTGGCTAGTGGCTTCGTCAGCACATCTGCAATCTGCTCATCCGTCGCAATGTACAGGAGCTTCATAGCTCCTCTCTGCACCATATCCCTGATATAGTGATATTTGATCTCTATGTGTTTTGACCTGTCATGAAACACTGGGTTCTCGGACAGCTTCACACAACTCTGGTTATCACAAAAGATACCAGTAGCATCCAATGGAAGATCAAATAACTCAGACAGTAGCTTCCGAAGCCATACTGTCTCACAACTAGCTGAACAGGCTGCAACATACTCTGCCTCAGTTGTACTTAGTGCTACGCAGGACTGCTTCCTGCTAAACCAAGAGATCACACCTGATCCCATGTTGGTAGTACGGCTGCCGTTACACCAAAACCCGCAGGTGATTGGTAAACTCACCACCGCCAGATTTCAAGGATCCACGAGAGGCGATTAGTCCCTTGTCACGATACACCGGGGAGCGCTGACTACTTGCAATTTCGTGCAACAATCTCCCCCTCAGCGCGAGCCGAGTGTGTATCGAACTCGTGACCTCTAGCTCTGATACCAATTGTTGGTAGTACGGCTGCCGTTACACCAAAACCCGCAGGTGATTGGTAAACTCACCACCGCCAGATTTCAAGGATCCACGAGAGGCGATTAGTCCCTTGTCACGATACACCGGGGAGCGCTGACTACTTGCAATTTCGTGCAACAATCTCCCCCTCAGCGCGAGCCGAGTGTGTATCGAACTCGTGACCTCTAGCTCTGATACCAATTGTTGGTAGTACGGCTGTCGTTACACCAAAACCCGCAGGTGATTGGTAAACTCACCACCGCCAGATTTCAAGGATCCACGAAAGGCGATTAGTCCCTTGTCACGATACACCAGGGAGCGCTGACTACTTGCAATTTCGTGCAACATCCCATACTAAAGCAGCATCCAGATGTGCTCTTCCTATCTGCAGCACTGCCAGCCCAATCTGAATCAACATAACCCTGCAAGTTAAACTTTTGATTCACTTCATACTTGAGCCCATAATCCATTGTACCCTTCAGGTACCTTAGAATGTGCTTTACAGCAACCAGGTGAACACTCCTCGGATCCGTCAGGAACTGGCTCAATGTGTTCACCGCAAATCAAATATCTGGTCTCGTGTTCGTCAGGTACATCAAGGACCCAATCATCTGACGATACATAGAGACATCAACCGGCTCAAATGAAGCATCACAAAGAAGCTTCAGATTCGATGCCATAGGTGTGGCCATGGCCTTGCAATCCATCATCCCGAACCTCTTCAGGATCTCTACTGCATACTTCCCTTGTCCAAGGAATATTCCATCTGCACTCTACCACACCTCCATGCCAAAAAAAAATAGTGCATCATCCCCAAGTTCTTCATCTCGAACTCGGCAGCAAGCTTCCTCTGCGTGTCGGCAATCAATCTATCCTCACCTGTTACAAATAGGTCATCCACATAGTAGTATCACTGGATTTCCTTCCTCAACCTTGTAGTGAAGGTTGGAATCCGCTTTACTCTTGGTAAAGCCCAGACTAGATAAAAAGCTGTCTATCCTACCATACCAAGTTCTGCACATATATGACTCCCTGTCATGTGTCTTAGAACCAAGTGGTTGCTCCACGTACACTTATTCTTCAACTACAAAAATCTGTCTTGAAATCCATATGGTGTATCTTCCCTATCATCACTGCAGCCGGAGCAAGTACTGATCTAATGGAAGTGTATCTGGCTACAGGAGCAAAAATCTCTATGCTACCACCTGCAGCATGCTTGATATTGTAGCTTCTCTTGGAAGTCACTACAGACTCCCCTTCAGGTCTTGGGACTGCATCCCAAACATCTTCATGATCAACTGGTACTCCTCGATCATGGCATTCTTCCCAGATCCCGGGAACTTCAATATATTCAATATTTTCAATAGATAACTTTGTTGCTAAACAAATGTTGTAGTCCTTCTTTTGTAGGTGATGGTATACGATCTTTCCTACACAACAAGTTAAATTGCATGATTAGAAAATATCTCATAGTTTTCAGAACAAATTCTTACACATAAAGAAATATGTCATACAGTCATGCAATTATCTTAGCCAATGCTTCAATACAACATTTATCCATATTCCGTAACTTTCTAGATGCCTTCCAATCTCTACCAGAACATTGTTAAGAGTGTGCACAACTCCCAACATGTCAGCAAAGAGGTTTCATTCTAGATAAGTAGCAATGGAATATTGTACAGTGCCCTAGGCCACTTACCCATGTATATTAGTAGTATATTGTTCATCAATGCAACTATTCTAATATGCATAATACACAACCTAATTCTAGGAACATAAGCATATACATCATTGAATAACATTATGTAAGAAATGACAATTCAAATACTTATCTTTGTTTGGTTATTGGGTGGACTCTCTTTGAATCTTTGCAACTCTATTCAGATGTGGATTGTGAGAAGTGGTCAACTCCCTCTGAATATCTGCATCCTTGCAGAAACTACTGAAGTGTGCTCCTATGCTTTCTTGCAGGAACAACTGGAGTGTGCTCCCTCTTGATCTTTGCTTCCTGGATTACCTGTCCTTGAACTTACATCCATCCTTAATCACTATGCATGCTTATTAGTATCATCATTGTGTTATCCTTGAGGTCTCATACATAATCACACATTTATTAGTATAATATTAATACTATCAAAACACAATAATATTAAACATGTATAGTCATGATCATTCACAAATAATAAACATTAGTATTCAAGGTTTCAGGGAAGTCTTCTTTTACTCATGCATATTCTTATTTGATCATAGGACTCTTCTGATTAGTTAAATCATCAATGCATAAACCCATGAATGCTCAAACCTATACCTTCATGATTCTTCTGGTTAGTCATATCATCAATTATGTTAAGAAACATAATATGCATACAGCCATGACTATTCAAACCTACCTATGACTTCATGAATAATCATTATCAACAACACAACAGTATAAGATCCTAACACAAGGTAGGATTCTAGCTTGATATAGGAAAAACATACCTGGATTAGCATGCTAGCTAGTTATGTCTAACATACCTGCATAATGTCTTCTGGTTCTCTTCAGTGACTTGTGCTAGTAACCTGCATGTCTCATAGGTTAACCATTATAGGACCAAGTTATACATACCTCAAAAGTAGATCTTCTATGTGATCCATGACAATGGATGAATCTTTGTCTTCATGTCACCATGATCATATGTTCTTAAAGTAGAACATGATTTGTCTTTTTTGGTGTACCTTTTATGTTAGCGAACAACATAAATCTCATACATCACAATACATTAGTACATTCATAAGTGTCAAAACCTTAATCAATGAATATCTTCTATTAAGGTGATATGACAAGTCTAGTAATTAATCAAGATTGTACTGTAATGATATGAAGACAAACATATGATAAAATTAACCATGAAACATACCCGTAAGGCATACCTACCAAGATTGCTTGTAATCTTCTTATGGAAGGCATTAGCCTCATCTCCCTCTGAGACAGGAACTTCTTCACTCATGCAGGTGACCAATCCATCTTCTTCTAGGATTAACCCAATCCACTTGATTTGCAAGAACTGGACCTGGAGCTGGATAAGGGTTTGTCAAAGAAACCCCAAAAATTCAAACTTTGAATTTCAAACTTCCGAAAGGATAGAAATATGTGCCTTGATGAGCTAATCAAGTTGGTATATTCAAAATTTGAAAACTGCAAAGTTTCACCCCTCGAAATTGCCTTTTAGATTTCTGAATTCACTAAGGAGGACCCTAAATTAGGGTTTGAGTTTCCCGGAGCTTCACTTAACCAAAAGATTTGATTCAAAGCTCTAAGCTTCGATTTTTCTGAGGAGCTTCCAGCCGTGGTCACAGATTTCCAAAATTCCAAGTTTTGTAGAAGCCCTAATTTTCCATCTTTCCGATCAAAGTCCCAAACTGGGGTTTGATCAAGCCCGGCCTTCTGCCCAACCAAAATTTCGACTTTGATGAGTAGCATCCAGCCGTGGTCTCCGATTACAAAAATTCCAACTTTCTCCGAAGCCTTAAATTCCGAAAGCCATGAATGAAAGTGCTCAAAAATAATTCTGTTTTGACAGAAATATGTACCTGATTGTTTCTAGTGTAACTCCGAACTTTTCGATCCACGAGGTCTGAAAATGTTTTCTGAGATAGCCCGACATGTTATCTTTTCATCCTGACAGGTCTGACCTCAATTGGATTTTCTGAGAGAGAGTTATGCCAAGTGTTGCAACGTGACCTGTTTATGGGATAATACAGGAGAGCGAACTTGTACAGCGTGCCACGTGTCACTGGTTCAACTTCGGCCTCTGAAAAATTTTCCTGGGATAGCCTGACCTGTTATCTTTCCATCCCAACAGGTCTAACCTCAATTGGATTCTCTGAGAGAGATTTTTTCCAAGTGTCGCAACGTGACCTGTTTATGGGATAATACAGGTGAGCGAACTTGTATGGCGTTCCACGTGTCACTGGTTCAACTTCGGCCTCTGAAAAATTGTCCTGAGATAGTCCAGTCTGTGTACTACCTGTCACTTTTTACGAAATTTCATTTGGAGCTTCCTATCCCAATTTATGACCTTTTCCCAAGGTCACCTGATTTTGACTCAGATCTTGAAGAGGCAGAAACCCTATATTGTACAGATCATAAATCACAAAGTACAATGAATTAGAGGTTGTCCTTTGGACACAAGGTACATGGGGATCAGATCTTCGACCTGTAAAAGTTTCAGATCCGAAGACTTTGCCAAAATGGATTTATAGCGAAAGTGCTACGATGACTGGTTTTTGCTATATCAAGCCCTAGCATCGTAAGTGCAACAAGTGTCATACATGCCATATCATGCCTTCTTTCAGGCTAGCTCTGATACCATGTTAAATTTTCAGAATTTACTTCAATCTGATCTAGGATCTTAACTGAGAGAACAACATGTACAGCATATCAATCATGGACACAATAATGCAAACACACAAGAGACACAGGTTTTACTTGGGGAAAACCATAAAGGTGAAAAACCCCAGTAACTTCCTCAGAGATAGATAGAGCAATGATACAACCAGAATACAAAAGATAGACTTCTCCTAACAGCAGAGCCTCCTCCTTCACAAGTGCGCCACTCTCCAAAGTGTGAGTGAGAGAATAGAATGTGTAAAATGAGAGAGACACACTCTCTATTTATACACTAACTTGTCTTGACCTTTACTCAAGTAGGTCGGCCTCAACTTAACCACTTAACATAATGCTGAATGGGCCGACCCCCACTAGGGTGGTCTAATAACCCTTCGACCCACATGGCCGACCCCCAATAGGGTGGTCTAATAACTCTTTGACCCACATGACTTATACAGGGCCGACCCCAACAAGGTGGTCTAATAACCCATCAAGTATAAGTTACGACACTTCCGTATAGAGGAATAATAACATCTCTATAGGAATACAATATACATATATGTGAAATACATTCCGAAGTTACATATACATCAACATCAGATTATGTATTTCTTTCTTGTGCTCTTTTGACCTCGACTCTGTCTTGTTGGGAACGATAGGCATTGCCATCATCGCAGCAGCTGGACCTTGTAATTCCTTCTACAAATCAGCAATTGTGGATTTAAGTTTTTGAATTTCCATATCACATCCCAAATGCTGAACTTTTCGATCGTCGAAGAGTTTTGATTCCAACTCTCTTATTTTTGCATCTTTTCTAGCCATCTTCTCTTTCATTTCTTTATATAATGGTGATAAACCAAACACATCACCCAATGCAATGCTCGTTGAGAAGAATTCTTGTAGCATCTTCTCTCGATTTGCTAAGGACTTCTCTCACTCTTCTAAGGACATTATACCTGTATGTGTTTTTTTCCTTCTACCCTTACCTTTGTCTCCTTTGGTACCCTAACCTTCACCCTCACCACCTTCTTCACTGTAAAAAAAATTTCCTCTCCTTTGGTTTTTAAGTTCCATAGATTCAAAGATCCTTTCGAACCTTTTGCCTCTCAGCTTATCAGCTTGCTTAGAAATATTTTTTCTCAAACTGGAAATTAATGATTCTATTCTGCAACTTTTTGTTCATGGCCTCCCTCCCGCTCTTTCATCTTCAACTGATATTCTTGTATTAAGTGATCATTTTCTTTAATTTTCTTCTCCAATACCTATAAATGACCCATTTATGTCCTTATTGGTGATACATTGAAAACATGTGGTTTTGTTTTCAACTCTTCTTTAAGTTCACTCACTTCAACATTAACTTTTTTCAAAGCCTCTTTATACACAACCTTCACTGACTCAATTTCATTTGCAGCTTCATCAATGATTTTGTCTACTTCTTTGGATAATAGTTCAACCATTTTTTTTTCCATTTTATAACTCTGTTTGTTTTGAATTGATTATCCACAACTGTATTTTGCAACACTGTGATCTGTTTGAGGCATTCTATAATATTATTATCTTTTCTCACGCCCTCTTTCGCCCAATTGCATATATAGGAAGCTTGTTCCATGAAATGCTCCATTTTATCATATAGGATGAACACATATCTACCATCAAACTTATATGATGGAATGTCTAAATGCACAGTGGAAACCATTGAATCAGATTTGAAAGAACAATCATACTCAATTGCCAACTGTTTAGGAGGAATTCTATCAAGAACCTCTTGAGGAATGGAAAAGTGAGCAGTAGTTTTTTTCCATTTCGTTGCCTGTCACCTCCTTCCAATGACCTCTATCTACATGTCCATGTAACTCTTTCAAAGTTGTGGTAGCACGAACTACATCAATTGTGACAAAATCAGGAGACTGTACTCGTAATTCGTCATGGGGCTCAAGAGTTTGTACTGGCAATTCCTTGTTCTATTCAGGAGGTTGCACTAGTAATTCCCCATGGTGCTCAGGAGATTGTACTAATTCCTTGTTTTGTTGAGGAGATTGTACTGGCAATGCCTCATTATGTTCCCTGCTATTATATTTCCTAACGTATGTTTTATGAATAGGTGGTTTTGGAAAAGATATATTTTCATGCTGGTTGATATCACTAATCTCTATTTTAGTAGCATGGGGTTGACATAAATCAATAATTTTTTTAAGTGTGCCCGAGAAACTAAATTTAAACTTCCTTAATTGGCTCTCTTGCAGGGTAGAGTGTATTTTCTTAGCTAATAGGTAAGAAATATCTATAGGTATATCTTCCACCCAATGTATCACTACCCGCATACATTCACCCATAATGTCCTGCCTGTGATGATTCAGAATCGTCCTAAGGACAATCTGAATCAATGTTTTGTATATTCTGGGAGGGACATATTGCATTCTTAAACCATTCCTCGAAACATATATTTATCTCCCACAAATTTTATTGGACATCTAGTTCTTCTCCTGTCTGGGGGTTTTCCAACAGCTTAAAATCGCTCCCCCTCTGCGTGGAATATTAATAGCTCGGGCAACCAAATCAGGGTCAAGGTTTACCCACTTCCCAAAAATTTTGAGTTCCATATTCCCATCATCATATTTCGAAATTGCCTCATCTATCTCCTCATCAACATAATTGAACATTCCAAACAAAAAGGCGAAACCTTATGCTTTCCTCAATATAGTTTCCATACCTAGTGGCCAAATCTTTGCATCTCTCCATGCATCAGAATACTCCTAGAATTTTTTGACTGTTAGCCTATCATTTGTGGAAGCATGTGTTTCAATTGCGGTTGCAGAGGAGGATTCCCCTGTTTCAACTGTGCCAGTGGTAGAGGACCCCCATGTTTCAAGTTCGGCCATGGTTGTCTAGGTTCGAAGCAGAGGTGATGCACGCACACCGTATTTTAGGCTCACAAATTATGCCTGCAAAGAGTATTTCAACAACAAAACGTGGGGCTTGAGTGTATTTCCAGGTCATAATTCATGACTTGGGCATGCACTTTTCCCTATGCTGACATTCTAGTCTTAAGATATTTTCAGGCCTTGTCATCGGAGGGAATATTATAAATTGGTTGTACTTTGACATAAAAAAGTGCATAAACATAAGCTTTCACTTTTTATAAATGGGTTGTAATTTGGAATTTTATAAATTGGTTGTACTTGGCCATTTTTGCCAAAGGGGAGCATTTTCTAGCATAGTGCCAATTAGGTTGATTGGATGTTTTGGAAGGCCATTATCTTCTTGGACATTGAATTTTTATCACGAATGAGTCGATGGTCAAGTGCATAAATAATCCACCTGAAGATTATGCTATCTGAATTTTTTTATCCCTCAAAGGTGAGAAATTGCGGGCATATTCTTGAGGCCATTTATGCTAGTTTTAGGTGCAAAATTGTTTGAGTGGATGTTTTGGCAGGCCAATATATTATTTACCAGAGCCTATTTTCCAAGAATAAGACTATCTTTAGGTGCATTGGTCATCCACCTACAGGATGGTTCCCTCAAAATAATTACCTCTCTATGTGAGTAAATGGCGGTCATTTTCCCAAAGCCACTTGAGCCATATTTTCAGTACTTAGCCATTTTTGCCAAAGGGGGACATAATATGGGAGGGTGCAAAAAAGGTTGATTGGTTGTTTTGGCAAGCCATTATATTCTTGGCCACAGACCTTTTATCGAGAATAATTCAATGGTCAAGTGTGTAAATTCTCCACCCGAAAGCTTATGTTGTCAGAAAAATTTAATCCCTCACTAGTGAGAACTGGTGGCCATTTTCCTAGGCCCATTTAGGCCAGTTTTAAGTGCAAAAAAGGCTGATTGGATGTTTTGGCAAGCCAATATATTCTTTACCGGAGACTTTTTTCCAAGATTGAGACTATATTCAGGTGCATTAGTCATCCACCTATAGGATGGTGCCCTCAGAGTCATTTTCTCTCTGTGTGAGGAAATGGCGGGTATTTTCCCAAAGCCACTTGAACCATATTTTCAATACTTAGCCATTTTTGCCAAAGGGGGGCACAATATGGGAGGGTGCAAAATAGGTTGATTGTCTATTTTGGCAAGCCATTATCTTCTTGGCCACAGACCTTTTATCGAGCATGAGGCAATGGTCAAGTGTGTAAATCCTCCACCTAAAAGCTTATGTTGTCATAATAATTTAATCCCTCACTGGTGAGAACTAGAGGGCATTTTCCTAGGGCCATTTAGGCCAGTTTTAAGTGGAAAAAAGGCTGAGTGCATGTTTTGGCAGGACAATATATTCTTGACCAAATTTTTTTTTCCAAGACTGAGACTATATTCAAGTGCATTGTAATGTCCCCATTCAAATAAATCTCAAGAAGAGAAAATTCCACCAATCTACTAGTTTCCTAGGTTGGGGTGGAAGCATTAGATTTGGAATAAGGAGACTATAAAACCCCAAATGGACATTAGCTTGAAAAATATATATTAAAAGGGGAATAAATAACTATTTACGATAGGAAAATAAGGTGGCACTTGGTCATGAGGACACATTACAGGTGTCGGCCCCACTTAAGCAAGATTCCACATGCCACATGGCATTCCACTCTCACCCATTCAAATCCAAGGTGGAGTCCAATGTTCTTGGGGGAGTTGGAAGGGAATAATACTTGGCATGACTCAATGGGAAGGTTGTACAGCATTTGGAAGGCCATCTTTGTCCCCTACCCTTGGGGGTTTTGAACCTCGATTTGACTAGCAAATTTCCCTATTTTTCCCTGATTGTAAATGAATGTTACAGAAATCTCTTGAGAGTGTCCAAGCATCCATCGGCCTCATTTTTATGTCTTAATACCTTCCAAACACATTCAGACCCAATTCGGAAGCATTTAGAGCCATTTGGAAGCATTTGAGCCATTACTAATCTAAGGGTCAAATTGGCCAAAATTTGCAAATTTTCCTCATTTTTACAAATTCATTAAAAGGATCACTACAAGTGGTATCAGAGCATGGGCCTTGCACCTGATGTGATTGACCATTAATGAGGACAAGAAGTCAGGGACCACCCTCAGGAATTGAAACTAAAAGTACTTTTGTTGAAGAGGAAGAAGTAGGAAAATAAGTGCATTTTGTTGAAACTATGGCTAGGGATGAGAAGGGAACCTCAGAGGAGAATGAGGAGTTTAGGAAATTCATGAAACCATTCTTTGAAGACATGAAAAAACAAATGATGAAAGGGTTCGAATTGTTGGCTAGTCAACTTGGAAGCAAAGGGGCAATAGGAGGCAGCAGTAGTTCTCCTTTCGAGGAAAAGAAGGCAACGTGTGAAAGTATTTTCTCAAAGACAGGACTTCATAATCGACCTCATGAATTTCAGAGTTCAACAAGGCCTAATACACCTAAATTTATTGAGGAAAAAGAAGAACCTAACACCCAATATGACATGCAGGAAGTTATAACAGAATGGCAAAAGTTGAGTGAAGATTGTAGAAGGACTCTACCATTTGATCAATACTTTACTGTCTCAAACAAACTCAAAATGAGGGAAGGTAATATGACTCCCTTTCAGAATAAATAATTGAATTATACCATAGGTAAAATTCCCCTTACTACTTTTTATGGCTCATCTCAAAGCTCTGCAAATACTTGGGTACAAAGACTATATGTGTATTTTCAGTTGAATCCAATGGTTGAAGAGGATGCTCTAAAAATGGCTATTTTGCATCTCGAAGGAGAAGCCAATGATTGGTGGTTCCATGGACTTAAAACTTTGGGACATGATCAAGTTACAACATATGAATAATTTGTTTACAAGGTATTGGAAATATTTGAGCAAAGAGACCCAGAAATGTCTTTCAAAGAACTAGCCCAATTGAAGCAAGTTGGAACCCCTGCTGAGTACATGTTGGAATTCCAAAAACTATCAATTAAGGTGGCTGATATATCTATGGTCAAATTAGTATTGCTCTTTACTAAAGGTTTTTTTGAACCTTTGAAGGGTTTAGTTAAAGCCCACAAAACTACTTCATTGAAAGATGCCATGAACTTGGCATGATATCTGCAAAACGTGCTACCCAAGACAAGGTTTCCTCCCAAGCCCAACTTTCCTTCCAAGTTCAGATTTGAAAAGAAGCCATGGAAAAAAGATGCATTTGGAAAGGATAAGAAAGAGGGACCAAGCAAGGAAGAACTCGGAAGAAAGAAACTATGTTACACATGCTTTCAACCATGGGTACCAGGGCATAAATGTGTTAAAGCACAATACATTGAAGTATTTTCTCATGATGATGAGTATGAAGGGGTTATGGAGGAAGAAGGACATATTTAATACCAAGAAGAGGTATATGACACAGTAGAAAAAGGGAAACAAGAAGAAGATCATCCTTCACCTGACAAAGGGAGAATGGCAGTGCTTTCAAGAGTTCCTCGTTTTCACACTATTCAATGCAAGGGAGTGGTATAAGGACAAAGGGTCTCAGTATTGGTAGATGGAGGAGCCACACATAAATTCATTGATGAAGCAATGGTGGAGAGGATAAATCTACCTACTAAACCATTCGATGGCTTGACAATCATCATTCCAGGTCACAATACTATGGAGTGCAAAACATGGATTCCAAAGCTAAAACTCACCATAGGTAATTACACTTTTTTTTATAGTTTTTATGTGGTTGATGTTGTTGATACTAATGTGGTCTTGGGAGTGCACTGGTTTTACTCTATAGGGGAACATACAGTGAACTATCAAATTCCTGAAATGAGATTCAAAGATTCGAAAGGAAAACAAAGGGTTGTGAGAAGAATGCACACCTATCCGAATCAAGTAGTGACCTCCCACAGTATGAGGTCCATATTGAGGCATGGAGATATTGAATGGGCTGTTGAATGTTGCATCACTTCACCCAAACCAAAAATAAATATTTCAAAACATCCAAAGGAGATAAGGAAACTACTACACAAATATGAAAAGGTTTTTGGAGACCTTCCTCTTGGAAGGCCACCTGATAGAGGAGTTGAACACAACATTGTTTTGGAGGTGGGAACTTCACCTACACAAATCCCACCATATAGACATCCCAAAAAGTTCAGAGAGGAGATTGAGAAGGCTATTCAAGAACTCTTGGAATTGGGACTCATTAGACCAAGCTCTAGTCCCTATGCTTCTTCAGTTGTTTTGGTGAAGAAAAAATATGAGACCTTGAGAATTTGCATTGATTTTAGAGCTCTAAACAAGAAGACAATTAAGAATAGATATTCCATACCAATAATAGATGATATCATGGATGAGCTACATGGAGAAAAAATCTTTTAAAAAATTGATCTTAGATCTGGTTACCATCAAATTCGAATGAAGGAGGAGGATGTGCAGAAAACAACTGTCAGATGTCACTATGGCCATTTTGAGTTTCTTGTCATGCTCTTGCAAGCAGATCCGTAAGTTTGTTTTGATTTTCTTTGATGGCATTTTGATTTACATCAAAACATGGGAGGAACACTTATACCATCTAGAAGTTGTCTTGAAAATTTTGCATGAACAATCTTTATTTGTGAATTTGGGTTGAAAGAAGTTTTATATCTTGGGCACATCATTGGACAATATGGAGTGAAGGTGCACTTGGAAAAAATAAGAGCTATTCTTGAATGGCCATCACCCAAAAACATCACAGCATTGAGAGGCTTCATTGGAATATGCACTTACTATAGAAAGTTTGTGAAAAGGTTCTCCAAATTGACTGCTCCACTTACTGATTTGACCAAGAAGGATGCTTTCAAGTGGGATGAAGAGGTTGAAAAGGTTTTCCAAAGAATGAAAGAGGTAATGAGTAGTTGTCCAATACTTGCATTACCTGATTTTTCTAAACCATTTGTCTTGGAGTGCGATGTATCAGGAGAAGGGATAGGGGCAGTCCTAAAGCAAAATCAACACTCCATATCTTTTGAGAGAAGAAAGTTACAGCCACATGAGAAGCTCTATTCCATTTATGACAAATAAATGTTATCCATCATGCATGCCTTGGCCAAGTTTAGACAATACTTGGTGGGAAACAAGTTTGTGGTCAAAACTGATCATAACAGTTTGAAGCATATTCTCACACAAAAGGACCTCAATGAAAGGCAACAAAAGTGGGTAAGCAAAGTCCAAGCTTTTGATTTTGAGATTGAATATGTTAAGGGGAAGAATAATATTGTAGCAGATGCATTATCTAGAAAACCATCATTTTCTCTTATGGACATTTCGAAAGATTGGAAAAATATGCTAATAGTTGAATATGCCAAAGATAGTTTTGTTTGCGATGTGTTAGATGGGGTCAAAGGTGATGATAGGTACAAGACTTTGGATGGTATAATCTACTATAAGGATAGAATATACTTGGTTCATGGTTCGAATATCAAGCACAAGATTTTGAAGGAAGCTCATGATTCTTTTTTAGCAGGCCATCCTGGTTTTTTCAAAACATATAGGCAGTTAAGGGAAAGGTTCTTTTGGAAAGGGTTGAAAGAAGATGTTCTAAAATATGTGAATGAATACAAGTTATGTCAGCAAAACAAATCTGAACATACACATCTTGCTGGTCTATTGCAACAATTGTCCATTCCACAACAAAAATGGGAAAGTATCTCCATGGATTTCATCACAGGTTTTCCCAAGGCTTTGGGTAAGGATTGCATTTATGTTGTGGTGGATAGACTCACCAAATTTGCTCATTTCTTTGTTGTTACATCATCTTTTACTGCTGCACAAGTGGCTGATCTATTCTTTAGAGAAATTTTCAGATTGCATGGACTTCCCAAGAACATTGTGAGTGATAGAGATAACAGATTTATGAGTGCATTTTGGCAAGAACTTTTCAAGTTGGTCGGCACTCAATTGACTCCAAGCACAAGCTGTCATCCTTAAACGGATGGCCAAACAGAAAGAGTGAATCAATAGTTGGAGGGGTACTTGAGGAACTATGTTGGTGAGCAGTAGAAAACATGGGTGAAATGGCTACACTTGGGTGAGTTTTGCTACAACACTACTTTCCATATGTCCATTGGCATGTCTCATTTCAAAGCACTTTATGGTTATGAAGCACTCACATTTGTTGAGCATGTCTTTGGTGATAGTAGAGACCCAAAAGCTAAGGATTGGGTGGAGGAAATTCAAGAGATTTTGAAACTTCTAAAAGACAATTTGCAGGTTGCCCAAAATCAACAGAAATAGTATGTGGATCAACATATGATGGAAAGAACTTTTCAAGTGAATGATTTGGTCTATTTGAGGCTACAACCATATAAACAAACATCCTTGAAAGTGAAAGGATCATAAAAGATCAAACCAAGATATTATGGTCCATATAAGGTAGTTCGAAAAGTTGGGGAGGTGGCTTATGAGTTGGAACTTCCAGAACGGAGCAAAATCCACAATGTATTTCATGTTTCATGCCGTAAGAAGGCTATTGGTCAACAAATCTTTGTTTCAGAAACCCTACATCCATTAGATGATGAAGGACAATTCATACTTATTCCATAATTTTTTTTAAGGCAAAACAAAGAAAATTGAGGAGAAGAACCATAAATGAGTATTTGGTACAATGGAAATATTTTCCAAGTGAGGATGCCGCATGGGAGGAGGAACAAATTTTGCAACATCCTAATTTGGAATTGTTTGAGGGCAAGCAATCTTGGGTGGGGAGGACTGTAATGTCCTCATTCAAATAAACTCAAGAAGAGAAAATTCCACCAATCTACTAGTTTCCTAGGTTGGGGTGAAAACATTAGATTTGGAATAAGGAGACTATAAAACCCCAAATGGACATTAGATTGAAAAAATATATTAAAAGGGGAATAAATATATATTTAAGATAGGAAAATAAGGTGGCACTTGGTCATGAGGGAATATTGGAGGTGTGGGGCCCACTTAAGCAAGATTCCCCATGCCACATGGCATTCCACTCTCACCCATTCAAATCGAAGGTGGAGTCCAATGTTCTTGGGGGAGTTGGAAGTGTATAATACTTGGCATGACTCGATGAGGTCGAAATGGAGAGGAAGAGTAACTCCCATGGAAGAGGAAGAGGCATTTTGGAGCTAGTGGGACACTTGGGCTAGATTCCCTAGCTTCTATGACAACAATGATGAAGATGCTCTGACACTTATGACAAAAATCGGACCTGATTGCTGACATCTGACATATATGACATGTCAGGGCTAAAAATAGCCTCCAAGAGGGCGCACAAGGGAGTTAGGGCAGCCAAAGAGTCACCCATTCAAATTGAGTGAAGGAGAAGGCTAGGAATGGAGGGACAAGTGGCACACATTGGAATCTCTTCCCAATTCGAGTTGGCATGAAGATCATGGATGGAATTCGAGTTAAGGAAGCCTTTGGAAGTTTATAAAAGTCAGGAACAAAGAAGGAGACCAGATTTTGATTATTTCTCATTTTGCAAATCCGAGAGCATAGCTTGTCCATGCTAGTGGAGTGTTCACTCTACTTTCCTTAGTACCAATTTGGAGGGTGAAAGACTCCCATCCTAATTGGAAATTGGAGAGGCCATTCATACCTTTAATTTGGAGCTTTAATGGAGTCATTTGTTTCAGGTTGAAACTACAGGGCTTCTCGTGGCATTCTCATCCTCAACTTGCTTCCACACCTTTCTCACTTTTCTCTTCATATTTTGGCTCTTGGAGGAAGGGCACACTTGGTGAGATGTTGTTCTCTTTGGGGGAGATCTTGTGTTCCCATTTATTTGTAATATGATGTATTTACTCTGTACTTCTATACTTAGAATATCCTCATGTTGAAATACCAATTGAAACTATGTCAAAATACCAAACAATGTGTAAATGGTGCCATTTTCCTCATATCTTGTTGTGAAAGCTTGAAGTTGCTTTATTTCAACTTGTATCAGCTCATATCTATGATTTTTATGATGTATGGAGAGTCATTAATTTCTTGAATAAGTTTCATATACAATGCATAAGCCTTTGGAACATAAATCTCGAATTTCATGGCAAATGGTGAAGTTTCTTATCATTTTCCCCTATGTGAAGACATGTCCACAAACCTCTGATTTATGGGAGTTGCAGAAGCCTATAGAAACTGATTGATGATGCATTTGGGAGCTCGTTGAAGTCCTTTAACAGTACCATGTCTCTATTCTGAAATTTGGGAAGGTCGTACAGCATTTGGAAGGCCATCTTTGTCCACTATCCTTGGGGGTTTTGAACCTCGATTTGACTAGCAAATTTCCCTATTTTTCCCTGATTTTAAATGAATGTTGTAGAAGTATCTTGAAAGTGTCCAAGCATCCATAAGCCTCATTTTTATGTCATAATACCTTCCAAACACAATCAGACCCAATTCAGAAGCATTTGGAGCCATTTGGAAGCATTTGAGTCATTACTAGTCTGAGGGTCGAATTGGCCAAAATTTGCAAATTTTCCTAATTTTTACAAATTCATTAAAAGGGACACTACATGCATTAGTCATCCACCTATAGGATGGTGCCCTCAGAATAATTTTCTCTCTCTTTGAGGCCATTTAGTCCAGTTTTAGGTGCAAAACTGTCTGAGTGGATGTTTTGGAAGGCCAATATATTATTTACCAGAGCCTATTTTCCAACAATAAGACTATATTCAGGTGCATTGGTCATCCACCTACAGGATGGTTCCCTCAAAATAATTATTGCACTCTCTGTGAGGAAATGGCGGTCATTTTCCGAAAGCCACTTTAGCCATATTTTTAGTACTTAGCCATTTTTGCCAATGGGGTCACAATATGGGAGGGTGCAAAAAAGGTTGATTGGTTGTTTTGGTAGGCCATTATCTTCTTGGCCATAGAACTTTTATCGCAAATGAGTCAATGGTCAAGTGTGTAAATCCTCCACCTATAATCTTATATTGTCAGAAAAATTTAATCCCTCACCGATGAGAACTGGTGGGCTTTTTCCAAGGGCCATTTAGGCTAGTTTTAAGTGGAAAAAATGTTGAGTGGATGTTTTAGCAGGCCAATATATTCTTGACCGGAAACGTTTTTCTAAGACTAAGACTATATTCAGGTGCATTAGTCATCCACCTACAAGATGGTGGCCTCAGAATAATTTTCTCTCTATGTGAGAAAATGGCAATCATTTTCCATAGCCACTTGAACCATATTTGCAGTACTTAGCCATTTTTTCCAATGGCAGAGCATTTTCTGGAATGGTGCAAAAAAGGTTGATTGGTTGTTTTGGCAGGTCATTATCTTCTTGGCCATAGACCTTTTATCGAGAATGAGTAAATGGTCAAGTGTGTAAATCATCCACCTAAAATCTTATCTGGTAAGAAAAATTTAATCCGTCACTGGTGAGAACTGGTGGGCATTTTCCTAGGGCCATTTAGGCCAATTTTAAGTGTAAAACAGACTGAGTGGATGTTTTGGCAGGCCAATATATTATTGACCAGAGACTTTTTTCCAAGACTGAGACTATATTCAGGTGCATTAGTCATCCACCTACAGGATGGTGCCCTCAGAATAATTTTCTTTCTGTGTGAGAAAATGGCAGTCATTTTCCTAAAGCCACTTGAACCATATTTTCAGTACTTAGCCATTTTTGCCAAAGGGGGGCACAATATGGGAGGGTGCAAAAAAGGTTGATTGGTTGTTTTGGAATGTCATTATCTTCTTGGACATAGATCTTTAATCGTGAATGAGTCAATGGTCAAGTGTGTAAATCCTCCACCTGAAAGCTTATGTTGTCAAACAAATTTAATCCCTCACTAGTGAGAACTGGTGAGCATTTTCCTAGTGCCATTTAGGACAGTTTTAAGTGGAAAAAAGGATGAATGGATGTTTTGGCAAGCCAATATATTCTTCACCGGAGACTTTTTTACAAGACTGAGACTATATCCAGGTGCATTAGTCATCTACCTACAGGATGGTGCTCTTAGAATAATTATCTCTCTAAGAAAATGGCGGTCATTTTCCCAAAGCCACTTGAGCCATATTTTCAATACTTAACCATTTTTTCCAAAGAGGTGCATAATATGGTCGGGTGCAAAAAACGTTAATTGGTTGTTTTGGCAGGCCATTATCTTCTGGGCCATAGACCTTTTATTGAGTTTGAGTCAATGATCAAGTGTGTAAATCCTCCACTTGAAATCTTACATTGTCAGAATATTTTAATCCCTCGCTGGTGAGAACTAGTGGGCATTTTCCTAGGGCCATTTAGGCCATTTTTAAGTGGAAAAAAGGTTGAGTGGATGTTTTAGCAGGCCAATATATTCTTGACCAAATACTTTTTTCCAAGACTGAGACTATATTCAGGTGCATTAGTCATCCACCTACAGGATGGTTCCCTCAAAATAAGTTTGTCTCTCTGAGGAAATGGCGGTCATTTTCCCAAAGCCACTTGAGCCATATTTTCAGTACTTAGCCATTTTTTCCAAAGGGGGGCACAATATGGGAGGGTGCAAAATAGGTTGATTGGCTATTTTGGCAAGCCATTATCTTCTTGGTCATAGACCTTTTATCGTGAATGAGTCAATGGTCAAGTGTGTAAATCCTCCACCTGAAATCTTATGTTGTCAGAAAAATTTAATCCCTCACTGGTGAGAACTAGCGGGCATTTTCCTAGGGCCATTTAGGCCAGTTTTAAGTGGAAAAAATCTTGAGTGGATGTTTTGGCATGCCAATATATTCTTCACCAGAGACTTTTTTCCAAGACTGAGACTATATTCAGGTGCATTAGTCATCCACCTACAGGATGGTGGCCTTAGAATAATTTTCTCTCTATGTGAGAAAATGGCAGTCATTTTCCCAAAGCCAATTGAGCCATATTTTTAGTACTTAACCCTTTTCTCCAAAGGGGTGCATAATATGGCAGGGTGCAAAAAACATTGATTGGTTGTTTTGGAAGGCCATGATATTCTGGGCCATATACCTTTTATCGAGTATGAGTCAATGGTCAAGTGTGTAAATCCTCCACCTGAAAGCTTATGTTGTCAGAATAATTTAATCCCTCAATGGTGAGAACTGGTGGCCATTTTCCTAGGGCCATTTAGGCCAATTTTAAGTGGAAAAAATGCTAAGTGGATGTGTTGGCAGGCCAATATATTCTTCACCGGAAACTTTTTTCCAAGACTGAGACTATATTCAGATGCATTAGTCATCCACCTACAGGATGGTGCCCTCCAAATAGTTATCTCTCTCTCTGTGAGGAAATGGCGGTCATTTTCCCAAAGCCACTTGAGCCATATTCATATAACATACATTCATTTGCTCACTCATTTATACGACCATTACACATAAACATAAGAGAGCTCAGAATAGTTATCTTAAACATATGATAACCGAACTGGCTACGACAAAGCGACTTTCCTCCCAGCCATAGGCTCTCTGCACTCATTTTCTCTCAATACAAGAGCCACCCCCGAGCCAAGTCCATGAAACCACCAGGGCAAAGCTGGGTGATCACTCAGTCCCTTCCACGGTTTCTCCCTGTCTTTGAATCACCCCTGGAACTAACTATCAACCCGACTGTCTAGGTACAGGTAATGGATCCCCTTCTCCAACACAGTCCCTCAGTTAACTCCTTACCCTTCAATACCCCAACCCAGGTACCTGGTCCAACCGGGTATCCTACTAGGGAGTTTACTCAGTCTTCACATACCTGCAGACAAAGCTCAGTCTCTCACTCGATGGTACATCTCCCACATGATAGATGAAGAACCAACCACCCCCCTTATATAAAGACTATGCCATGCATGTGCATGGCTTCCACTTGTCACTCTAAAGGCAAATAGGGTGCATGGCTGCCACATGTCACTCTGGGCCCCACTCACTCACTCATAGGTCTCAACCCATTGCTTCCCCTCTCGTGGCTTCATGGACCCCCATTCTCATTTTTTCCTTCCTTCCGCAGCCATGGTTATTTTTATATTAATTGATATATAAACATGTTACATTGTTGTTGGCCCTTGGCCATCATCCTCTACCCTTCTCCTATATTTGGCCCACAGCCTAATCATCATGCATATTTTATTTACATTGATTACATAATCGGGGTATACATAACTGGGGTATTACAATCCCCTCCCCCTTATTTTAGCACTATCCTCAGTGCTTATATTACAATACATATACAGTTCCTGGCCTTTCTCAAGGCTCTTACAATTTTACAATGCCTTCCAAGGAAACCAATGTTGTTTTCGCGATCTTCATGACTTCAGGAGACTACCATTTCCAGCTTTCAGTAGCATGGATTGTAGCGGTGTCCACTTCATTCCAACTTGAACTTGATGGCCATCTTCATGCAATTCTGTCCACAGATGGTTGTTACTTTCCTACACACAATTGTACCTACAATGACAAATAATGCCATCATACATACATAGCTCATCTTAATAAATTATCTCATAACATGAATTTGAATTCATCACAAGGGAACATATTCATTAATCCAAAATACAATTTGCAACACATTCATAAGCCAAAAGACAAGTACGCATACAACCAGATACTTATCTCAATGAATATGTCTCAGCATGTGTGCCATAGATGAGGTTCAGCTCATGGCCCTCTTCAGATACACCCTCATGTTGCCTCTTCCTTGCTCAGGCATCCCCTTCTCTGCTAAGCAGTCCCTCAGGCGATCCTTCTTGCCAAGGCACTCACACGCAAGAAGAGTGCCAACATGGGGTTCCAATGTCAAAGCGAAAGCATCCTCTCTGTGTTCTTACATTTTCAATATCCACATTTTAGTATCAGCAACATAGTCATTTCTTTCATGAACATACATGCCGCAATAATTGCAGCGAAAGTAAAGCACATCAACACGCACAATATTTATGTAACAAGATATATATACCAACATACATATTTTCACATCCATAGCATGCCCTACAGTTATGCCATTCTTTTTCCTACTATTATGAGCTCACTCATAGAATCAAAGGTGGAAATAACGAGGAGAAAGGATATACACAGAGGCTCAACAAAGCAATAGTATAACAACCAATTCCTTGTCAATTCCGCAATTGACCCACCTGAGTTCCCTCCCAAAACGCACAGCGATACACTTCATTGCAAGCGTCGGGATTCCCTCTGGGTCTCCTGCATAATTGCCAATTGACTGGTGTATGCAACCAAGGAATTCATGGCCAGTTCGGGTTATCTCAGCATAACAATGTTTAGGTTATCTCTATACGCAATCCCCACATTAAGTTATCATTTAACTAGCTTTCATGGCTTAAAAGAGTTATCAATCTTTTGAATTTAAGGTCTTATTACCTTTACTACCCCTTTCTTGGGTATCAACTAATCACATAATGCACTCAACAATTAAACATATCAATCGCATGATATCCAATATAACTGAAGGAATTCTTACCAGTTCCTTTCTCAACTCATTCAGACACAAGCATACTGGCATAACTTCCGCTGCTTACTCTGATTTTACCTGATCAGTAGGTAACTTGTGAAGCTAACATGATGCTACCACCAACCCTTGACATTTTTCTCCTAAGGATAGTCTATCCTCTTCAGTAATATGATCGATATCTTCCCTAACACACAATAGATTAATAACCACATTATGCCTTGTCCATCTTTAATACAGATGCAGTCATCAACACATGTTCAACATATCAGATATCAATATCATACACATGTTCAACATATTTCACACGCATGACTTCTACACATATCCATGCCTAAACACAACTCTTTAAGTTAATCCTGCAACCTCATCAGCAATATGCCTAAACATATTTATATGCATTCTCTTTCAAGCATGCATCCAACAATCATGCATATATGCATCATATTTATTCCCAGAAGAAAAGATCTAGGATTCTCTGTTGTCTATTTTACAATCCAACTATCTTTAGCTATGAGATCCACCCTCTGAATGTTATTCTCTCATATTGAGAATACAATTTGTCACAACCCAGTCCAAACAAAAGTAACTTGCATACTAATGAGCGTTTTATGTTCCACCCTCATGTAGATGAGGCTTATCATGAAATTTTTACCCTTACACTACCTCCTGTATCTGATAAGCTCATACAATAACCAAATTAAACATTAATTTTCCAATAAACCCAAATGAAGAATTATAAAAATAGTAATGTTTTTTCATTGACTTGGTCATAACCCAAGTTTTAACAACAAGCCAAAATTGCAGTTGCACTTTATACAAACCCAACAATTCAAACACACAGCCCAAACAAGATCCCAACTTGGTAGTGATTCCATGCTTATCTCAACATATCCCGTCAATGCAGATACATCCATAATTTTCCCCAATAACTCAAAAATCCAGAAGCAACACATATTATTCACTCGAAATTTCTTAGAAAAACTAATACTTCAGCAATTCAGTAATGTTAAAGCATAATCATCCTCCAAGGGAATAATCCTTCAAAATGCAAATGTAAACATACATTCAACACATAGGTAGTTCTTCACACAAGGTCGACATACTTAGTACAGAAGTTGTTCAACATATACCAATTTGGATTTCCACATATACCTAGAGGTTAGAGAGATGTGACCTGCGCTCTGATACCAATTTGTAACGTACCCTTTTGTTCGCTGCCCTGACACCAACTCACAAACTGCCTAAATGACAACCTGTCAATACTGTATCATGTTCCTGTTGTTCTCATCTATTAAGCCCTGGACCCAATGGTGTTTAGTTTCTAAATCTATGTGCATACAGTCTATGCCATGTTTCCCATTCACAATTATCTACCAGAATTACACAGGTTTATTATTTAACTATCATTCTACATGCTAAACACATTCAAAATGCATACATTGATTTAAACATTCATATAACATACATTCATTTGCTCACTCATTTATACGACCATTACACATAAACATAAGAGCTCAGAATACTTATCTTAAACATATGATAACTGAACTGGCTGCGGAAGAGCGACGTTCCTCCCAGCCACAGGCTCTCTACACTCATTTTCTCTCAGTATAGGAGCCACCCTCGAGCCAGGTCCATGAAACCACCAGGTCAAAGCTGGGTGCTCACACAGTCCCTTCCACAGTTTCTCCATGTCTCTGGATCACCCCTGGAACCAACTATCAACCTGACTGTCTAGGTACGGGTAAGGGATCCCCTTCTCCAACACAGTCCCTCGGTTAACTCCTTGCCCTTCAATACCCCAGCCCAGGTACTTGGTCCAACCAAGTATCCTATTAGGGAGTCTACTCAGTCTTCACATACCTACATACAAAGCTCAGTCTCTCACTCGATGGTACATCTCCTGCATGATAGATGAAGAACCAACCACCCCCCTTATATAAAGACTATGCCATGCATCTGCATGGCTTCCACTTGTCACTCTAAAGGCAAACAGGGTGCATGGCTGCCACATGTCACTCTGGACCCCACTCACTCACTCACAAGTCTCAACCCATTGCTTCCCCTCTCGTGGCTTCATGGGACCCCATTCTCGTTTTTTCCTTCCTTCCGCAGCCATGGTTATTTTTATATTAATTGATATATAAACATGTTACATTGTTGTTGGCCCTTGGCCATCATCCTCTACCCTTCTCCTATATTTGGCCCACAGCCTATTCATCATGCATATTTTATTTACATTGATTACATAATCGGGGTATACATAACTAGGGTATTACATATAATCTCTACTTCAATAAACTTTCTACAGGTCTAGATCTCTGCAATAGTTTGTGGTGCTTTCAAACAATACAAAAATGATGAGCTCTACCATCATTCACATCATATGGAACAGATGTGGCTGTCTTCAAGACACCAAAATAGAGTCTTTTCAGATACCATAGCTGAGAGTATATTTTTCCCTTTTTTTTACAATTTAATTATATGAATATGCTACTCACGGAGTCTAACGTCAGTCGCTTCATGAGAGCGCTCTACTTCACGCACAATACAAACACATGAAGGTAGGGTTAATGCAACAAACAAATAGTGCATTTACCAGTCTTCAACAAAAACGCAGCAATAAATGGTCTCAGTGTAATCTCAAACTTCAGTGCAACCTTTGTCTCAGCGTTGCTCCAATCTCCACCGGTATCATCTAGACATGGCTTGGATTAGGGTTCACTTTATGTATGCATCTTGCAGGAGGGACCAGCCTGCAACCTCACATAGTATCAAAACAACAGCTCCATCCGCAATTTCAGTGTTGAGAATGTAGTATGGATAGGGTTCGAGTTCGAAGTCAAACAAATTGGCATTCCACGCTTCACCATAGCTCCCACTATTACAACAAATGGGGACTCCATGTTTCACTCTAGCTCCCACGATTACAACAATTCACAGTGACAAAATAAAAATAAAATGATACCAACAATTTTAAAAGTTTTAATGCGGCTCCAATTGAGATGCACACTCCAATCGTTGAGTCTTCACCAACGGGCTTCAACGCCGGCAACAACGAGCTTCACCACAGGCTTTGGTATCACAACGTTGTTCACCAACGAATTTCGCCAACGCTTCACCACGAGCTTCACCACGGGCTCTTTACTCTGGTCTTCTTCACGATGATCTCTTCACAGGCTAGGGTTCACGATGATAGCACTGAGTTCGTAGCACAAGGAGGAGCTAGGGTTTCGCTACCAATTGACAGAGAATAAACCAGAAATAGGGTTTGCAGGTGGATGGGTACATTGCAATATGCAGCAGTACGCAACAGGGAGATGTTACACTCTTGGCCTACTTGGATGGAGACAGAACAATCACCAGGTATACTGTAGCATACAGGCAGGACTGACAAGCAGGATGGCAGAATGCTAGAGCTGAGCATGCAGGAGTTATGGCAGTCTTCATCAGGCTCTAATACCAATGTCAGAGATAATAACTCCCGGATGATCCATTTCATTGAATATGAATAATAGCAGCATTGAGATCGTCTGGTTTCAGAATTGCTTGTTAAAATAGCAGCATTGAGATCGTTGAGAAAATATGGAACATCCTTAATTTATATCAGGATTCATAAGCGTTGCTATTGACAGGTTGAATATTCAAGTAATATAGGGGCAAATTAAGATTTTTGTTTGCTGTGAATGCTTCCATGATGTCTTATTAGGAGGAGAGTGACAAGTTTTTTGTACATTTTTATTGCCTTTCTTGAGAGAAACCAGCAATGCTTGTAGCAGAGGTTTTATACAATTGTATGGGTGGTCGCAGATTCCACTGCACAAAATAAATACTCGTTCTTGTCAAAGAACACTCTGTAAAAAACATGGGATAAATGCATGAACTAGTGTGAATCCACATCATTCTACCCTGACTCCAATAAGTTTGTTACTTATAAGTAGGAACCAATCGTGCTGCGTGGAAATTTTCATTTATTGCTTCTTAAGAGGAAGACACCCCAGGAATTATTAACACCAGTACAGTGCCTGGCTTCTTGCCTCAATATTTTTGTACCAAGCATCCAAATAAATTAAAAAACAAAAAACTCAAGTAATATATTTTCTAAGCTTGCGTTGCTATTAACAGGTTGATTCAAGTAACATAGGGGCAAATTAAGATTTCTGTTTGCTGTGAATGTTTCCATGAAGTCTTATTAGGAGGAGAGAGAGTGACTCTAAGTTTGATCTGTAGAGTTTGCAGATTTTGTTGACATAAATCCAATGCGATCACATTTTGTCGAGTTTGAGCTTGAAATCTGTAGAATTTGCAGATTTTGTTGCCATCAATCAACTCCAGAACCTTGAAACCCATTTGCAGATTTTGTTGGCATAAATCAAGAGCCTTGAAAACCCTGTGAAGCGAACCTGGATTATGTCATCGATGACTCCAACAAATAGCTACCAAATTTGGCCTGATTATCAGGCCATTTAAGTAAGGAAATTCGAAAATGCGATTCCTTTGAACGAATTGTTCCGTATGATTCGATTCGTTGGTTACGCCTGAAAAAAATAAGATATGAACAAAGTAAAGCGATGGGCCCAGGAGCCATTGAGGTTGTTTCCTTCCGAACTGCAATTGATTATGCCAAGCAAATGGAAAATCTGAAAATGAAAATCCATGTCATGAGACAGTTGATATTACTAATCAGTAATCTATCATTTCCCATCAGTATTGCATATAACAAAATAAAAAACATCAAGTCCAAGAGAGAACGGAATTATATAATAGCTTTCAAGATCAGAGATTCAGAACGATAGCAAACTGGATTTGGCAATATGAAATTGGGCACCCGATAATTCAAAAGATCAGATTGAATATTAGTGTTGATTTTCATGTTTCAACATAACCATGTTTTGCTAAATTCTCATACCTGGATTTTACTTAGCATGTTTTTGCTAAATTCTCATCCCTGTATTTTACTTGGCCTTTTTGTGAGGTGAAGTTTCATTATTATGGCATCAAGGACACCACCATATTGCATAGTGATCAATACATAATCAAGATTAGGTTATTGAATTTTGAATTCTGTATACAAAACAATTAAAGTATCATAATGATGCACAAATAAGTAATACATGTCTATTATTACGCGGAAGATCGTTTAAATCTGTTTCTTCATCTTTACATCTCTTTTGCATCCGCGTCACTCTCTCTCCTCCTAATAAGACTTCATGGAAGCATTCACAGCAAACAGAAATCTTAATTTGCCCGTCTATTACTTGAATACTCAACCTCTTTGCTATGAATCCCGATATAAATTCAGGATGTTCCATATTTTCTCAACGATCTCAATGCTGCTATTGTAACAAGCAATTATGAAACCAGACGTGAATATAAATATGGGAGTAGTCTATCAGCGTTGGAGAGATTAGCGTTAGCAGCAGGCGGAAGGAACACAACCTAACGGATGGCAAACGGAAACCGCGGACGTCAGACAAGTGCAAACAGAGGCGGTGAAGCTGGAGGTCACCGGACTCCGGAGCGACAGACCTCCGGTGATCGTCTTTTAAAGGTTGAAATCGTCGCTTAGATAGACTGCTCCTTCAAATTAACAAGTTATCTACGACACTAGTGACTTAACAACTACTACTTAGCAATATGATAATACCATCATTCTTTAAACTAATATATTCTTTACTATTTAATGTAGGAAACCCTTAGATGTCTAAATGTCTTGAGAAGTTTGAACATTCATAATACAAATACAAACCACCAATTCTCAAGGGATTCCTAAATCTGCCACTAAAAGGTAAAAATCAGCTTCAAATTCCCGTATATAGCCTACTCCTAGAGTGTACAATGCCTTTGGTACCAACAATTGCAAATATCTCTCTGTGGATCACCAAAGGCATTGTTCATATTCAAACCAAGATGCTCACATAATCCCTATACTCTTTTTGGGGCTAGCATTGAGTGTGCATACTTTGCATATGCATTTTGAAGCAGCAACTACATACAAGCTCTTTTGAATTCTTTGTTTCACAGAGCTGCAGGTGAGTTTCTCTATGCATGGTGCTTTTAATAAGTAGTATAAGAAATGTTATGCAAATGGTCTCTTACACATTAACACCTAACGATAACTGCATGAAATTTCCTGGAAATGTATCATTTCTCAACCTAGAGAATTCAATCCACGAACCTACATATCTTTCAATTCGTAAGATTTTCCCAAAAATAGATTTTTGCATGCAGACAACTAGAGGATTTTCCATGCCTGCGACAGTCTAGCTTAACGGAACAAGCAAAAAACAATGTTAACTGCAAACATAACCAAGAATGATTATGTATGAGATAAGTTCTCTCTGTCCCAATTAGACAAAGATATAACCACCTTCCTTATTCGCTTATTACCCTCATAAAAAGCATACAATAAAATTATTTCCAGGCATTGAATCATTGTCTGCAACAATCAAAGGTGGAATCAAAATTGGCTAGACCAAACTGAGTAATCCTTTCATAGTACAAAAAGCATATCGGTTATAAAATTCATATTTTTCATTTCTGACTAAACAAGGTTAACATATTTTGAATTTATCATTTTTCAGCTTTTACAGTATTATCAGATTCCTCTGCTTTTCCACCTCTCATTTTATGAAGAGCCTTTTGTAAACTCCAAGAACCTTTGTCTTTTTTCTCAGGGATTTCTGTATTCTGGACAGGTTTAGACTGTTGTTTGTGGCTAACGCCACCTCCTATGCCGGCTTGGCCAGTTGCATCATCCAATCCACCTTCCCCCTTTGGCCCTGAATAAAAAAATAAGACATTTAAAAGTTAAAAATGGGAACAAATTTACCTTTGGAATCCATATTTACAGCATATCACATTTTGATAATGAAGTTAATAATGATAATAGAATCAGAACTATTCCTTGTTAAAATTCAAAATGAAGTAATTTCAAAAATAGGGAAAACCAAAATAACTCAAAAAATTAGAACCAAATCAAAATCAAAATGTATTACATAGATACCTTGAATTTCTTGTCTGTGTCTTTGATAAAGAGACAGAGACAATTGAGAGGAGTTGCTTATTTATATGTGAATTAGGCCAACTTAACCTCCTTTACAAGCCGACCAACCTAAAATGTCTAAAATAACTTAAAATGATTTTTCAATGAGTGTTTTAGGGTTTGTCACCCACAAGCCGGGGACTAAACATCATACAATATAAAATAATGATAAAATGTGATGAATCATTGCAACTTAGACATAACTTAAAATGATTTTTCAATGAGTGTTTTAGGGTTTGTCACCCACAAGCCGGGGACTAAACATCATACAATATAAAATAATGATAAAATGTGATGAATCATTGCAACTTGGATGAAATATTGAGCATGCCCTATCTAACCCCAACATTGTGTTTTTTCCCTCAACACCCTCCTTTAGGTGGTATAGCCTGTTCAAAAGAAGGGTGTCATCATCAATTTGGCTTCCAAGAGGAGGATCAATACATAATAAAAATAAGTCCAAGTGGGCATAATGAGGTGTGCTAAGACAAGTATGATAATCCTTACAGGCGCAATCACCTTCTTCAAAGCATAAACATGAGTGTGTTTGGGAGACCCTAAGCCATGTATCCAAATGGAGTCATCCCAAGAAGTACCGGACACCAACCTAGGGCACAAATGACTAGGCATGACAGGGGACTTCCGCCCATCAAGGGACAGTCAGCAATGCCACTAATCCAACACTCTCTGGAATGAAAACCAAGAGGACTTGCCATGACCAGGCCACAAGTCTAGAGCCCCACAGGACCAGCACTTTACATAAAAAAAATGAACCCCTCCTCTATGCCAATCTGATATGGCACACTGCAAAACATCTGGAGGGTAACAAAGATCAAGGCTCAAGGTTTGGGTCCTGTTGTAACTCGAACTCTTTTATTGACAAATTAGGAGACTATTTTATTTCTTCTCCAAGAAAGCCATACCTTTTTTTTTTACTAATTTATTTACTTTTCCATCTCGGTCATGTTTGTTGAACTTTTCATATGAATTTGTTGTTATTGTTGTTTAAATGAGTTTGGCATAGCAATTGTTCTTCTGAAAGGCTATACTTGTGCGTTGATTAGTATTAATAATTGTATAAACAATGGACAATGAAATTAATGTAAATTTCATTCTTGATATACAAAGAAATACTTCTTATAGTGAACCATGCATCAATATAAATAACTCCCTAACCCAGAAATTTACTGTTAGAGGAAATTTGGGGTCTAAAATGGGCCTCCTAAGGAAAATAATAATAAAAAGCCATGTCACACTAAATTAAAGGTGTTATCTAGTGAAAGTCAACCTATAATATCTCATTAATGGTAGTTGACAAGTATGTTGGGTTAGTGTAGAGTTAAGAGATGATGGTTGAAAATAATAATGAAAGGTTTAGATTCTTGTGCATACACAATAAATGATATAGTAGTAATTTTTTTAAATTTATATTATAATTTATTTCATTTTTTAATAAATGTACCATTACTTCTTTTTATATATTTAATAAAATCTAAAACTTGAAAAAAACTAAAAGGACAATGAAAAAATATAAATACAATAATACTAAAAATAAACGATCCCTATTTTTATTTTATTTTATATAATCACTACTTCCAAATCCTTTAAAATACAAATATTACATTAATTAAGATGATAGTAGAGTAATTTTGAAATAATAAAAATATTTATATAATTAATCTCTTCAAAATAAAAATAAATAATATTTAAAAAAGTATCATAAATATATACAAAATTGAAGAGAGATGAAATAAACTTTCGCTATTTTTGCAATAACTTTCTTCTCCGAACTCGAATTTGACGCTTTTGGTACCATTGGAAAGGTCTCGACGAGAGCTACAACTTTCGTGTTTTGAGTTTTCCAAGATTCCGCACGGGTTTTTTGGGGAGGAATCTTGGAAAACTCAAAACACGAAAGTTGTAGCTCTCGTCGAGACCTTTCCGATGGTACCAAAAGCGTCAAATTTCGAGTTCGGATGAGAAAGTTAATGCAAAAATAGCGAAAGTTTATTTTATCTCTCTCCTATTTTTTTATGATATTTTTTAAATATTATTTTTTTTTTATTTTAAGAGATTAATTATATAAATGTTTTTATTATTTCAAAATTACTCCACTATCATCTTAATTAATGTGAGATTTATATTTTAAAGAACTTAGAAATAGCGATAATATAAAATACTATATATTTATTATTTCAAAATTACTCCACTATCATCTCAATTAATGTGAGATTTACTATATTTGAAAGAACTTAAAAGTAGTGATAATATAAAATACTATTTATTTATTATTTCAAGTATATTTATCATATTTCGAGATGAACTTTTCAAAATCTTAACCAAGGTGAGGTTTATATGAAGTTAACTATTGTCAAATAAAATTATGACACATAAGCATCTTTGACTTCTAATGTCCAACTCAACCATAATGGTTGACCAAAGTAATTGAAATTCTATTTGTTAAAGAAATCCAACTCATACATGGCACATTTTTTTATAAGGCCCATTTTAGACCCCAAATTTCCTCTAATAGTCTACAACTGAAGATAGGCCTTGTGCAAGAGTGTATTCTCCTCATAGTAGTCCCATCCTTCAATCAACTATTTACAAGTATTCATTAGACTAGCTAATCTTCTCTGTTCTTTGACATGATAAATCAAATCATTTCAATTAACTTTTAACTTTTATAAAAATAATCTAACGTAACAATATTTTAACAACAGTATATATCCAAAAATACAATATTATTATTCTACATTCTTTAAAACATATAGTATATTAGAACATACATTCTGCTAAATAATTATTGATGGCCAAGATGTGTTAGTTTTTGTAGCTTGGACAAGTACTTCTATAGAGGCTATGTATCTAGCATGTAGAAGTGGTTCAAAAAGTGACTCTAGGTCAGCAATTTATCAAGTGATTTTTATTATTTTAATGACTTAAGTGACTTGTATACAGTTTGAGTGACCTAAGTGATTTAAGTCATATCAATGAGATATTAAGTCACAACCGTATATCTAGTGAGCCCAAGATCTAATCTTGACCGTTGAGATATGGAGGTAGTTGAAAAGTCATTAAAGAAGTTATAAAAGAGACCTAAGGAGAGTGGAGAGGCATACTTTTGAATGAGAGAGATTTTGGAGAGATCAAGAGAAGAGAGGAAGAGAGGTTGCAGCAAGGAGGAAGGGCTCAATTTCCACGGAGAAGAAAGTGGCATGCTTCCCAAGTGTTACGCCTCAGAGTATCTGTAGTGTTCCCTGCAGGTCCCTCAGGGGAAGGGGTTAAAAAATCGATAAAAAAGCCAAGTTGAAGCATAGAGTGTTGATTTGGGGCTAAATACCCCTAATCATGTCATGGATGATCTGCTTGATTTCCACCTCCAGGAAGTGTTCGCCCTATAGGGGTTGGTGCCCTTGGGGAGGTAATCACTTGGACGCATGACCAAACTCAGTTATTTTCCATGTAAAAGGTGATAGCATTTGTTCAACACACCTTATTTGTTCACTTGGACCTATTTTACCCCTCCTCTAGATCGTGTACCCACAAATTGTACTTCCTTATTGAAGAAGCCTACAAGGATAATGAAGGAGGGCATTGAGGGCACACATCTGTTGGGATTAGTTGGAGCATGATGTCCTCTTTTTGGCACACTTAACACTTGGTGTAGCCTAATTGCACTTTTATATTGTTATTTTATGTCTTTTGGTGGCTTAGCCCCCAAAGTTGTGGGTGAGCAAGCCAAAAGTTATATTTTTACATTATCTTGTAGACTAATAACTTAAAATTAGGTGAGGCTAGTCTTATATAAATAGTGCCTCACTCTCATTGTAAAAACACAACATGATATGGGTTCATTATGAGATCTTTTCTTTTTCTACTAGTGTATTGAATCTCTTGATGTTATGTGCACCTCTCTTGGGATAATGTTCTTTGCCTAAAGGATGAATGAAGTTGTATCTAGGGTTTCTATTGCACATGCTATTGGTTGATGCTAGAATGGTTGTACTAACTCAAGTACAAAGGTGACCTAGGACGAAATTCTGCTCATCTTTGTTAAAGAATCAATAAGTTATACTTTGACCTATTTTAAGGATGCTTTATGGTGCATTACTCTTATGTGTTGGGTTTCTTGCTGATATTTTGTTAACCTAGCATTGTATTGGGCCTTGGACTGCTTCACTTCCCATAATTAGGCTCTTCTACCTAACCCTTGAGGTCTCTAGTTGATGCCCTAATTGAAAGTATTGGAAGCCATTTCAAGAGAGGGACATTGGTACTGATATCTCAATGCCCTAGGGATTGAGACAAGAATCATATGCCCTATCTTTTCAACAAAAACTCTCTTTTACCAATTTATTTTACATCCATTCCTATATTGAAAAAACCCTAAAAATATAATATTGTTGGAAAAACTCAAAAAATTTAGATAAATGCATAAAACCAATAATATTTGCAATTCGGTAATTATGAACCACCCATCAAATTCGCCCTAGTGGATTTATCTACAGATCTTGAAGGGCATCCTCATTTACCTTGGTGCATTGAGAATCGTGAAATTGCCTAGATTAGGGTTTTTGTAGGGTTTTTGGCAATTTTGACTGGATCATCAAATGCACCCTAGTTCACTTGATCTCCTCCCCTTCAAAACGCACTTTTCTGAGGTAGTGCCTTGGGAAGTGTGAAATCCTACCTTGGAAATTGTGAAGTGCATTGAAAGTTGTGATATTGATTGATGTTGACTGGTAGATTTAATTAACTCCTTTATATGTTTTATGTGTCTTTATTATTCATTATTGACTCCATATAAGGCATTGCTATTGGCTACAAGGCTAGTAGGAGGGTGATTGCAAGTACTCGTTCCTCCATTAGGGACTCTCCCCTGGGTTCAGAAGTTACCTGAAGAAGTTAAGGAGGTAGATTGAGGTGACATTGGGTCTTACCTCCTCTTATAGGCTTACCATCACTAGCACAAGGCCATACATAGTCTTCTTTGAATGGACTGCTAGTTTGAGCGGTAACATTGGCGCCGTTGCCGAAAACGCTTTAAGACTGTTGCGGGATGGTTGGGGCATGTTGCTCAGGTCATATTTTTCATCTCCCTAGCAAGAACGACATTTAGTAAGAAAATTGAGTTAAGTCTTTGCTTGGTATTTTGAAAATATTATTGTTAAGGACTAATCTTGTAGATCTTACCTAGCGACTCCACAAACAAGAAGCATGGCAAGCAATACAACATTGGAACCAGCGCTAAATCTATTTTTGGGATTTCAGGAACATATGAGGACTTTCGTGAAGTTGAGGTAAGTTCTTGTTTTTGTACTTTGATAACAATTGTTGTTGAGTACTAACTTGGCAGGTCTTATCTGGCGACTCCTCAAGATGGAAAAAAAACGAAAGATGTACGAGAGTAAGACAAAAGCCCTCAATTGTTGAAAAGAAGCTTATCTTGGGAGTCCATTAAAGAATTTCATGCAACATGACAAATGTTTATACGAATGGCCCTTTGAATTTTTCAAATATTTGGGCTCCTCCCCATGAATCAGTAGAGATGTAGATCCTTGTGAAATTCCAAAATTTAATGGCAATGAAGATTCGGGTACACCATATTTAATGGCATTTATGCAGTTCACGGATGAGAAAGGCATCCTTTATGAAGATGATGTGATGAAACTTTATCTTTCGATTTTAAGGGCTATGCCAAGAAGTGGTATGCGTCTATTGAAGCAAGGACAATTTCATCTTATGCAGATTTTCTGAAAATATTCTATAAACATTGGTGTCCCAACGACATGGACCAATGCATACCTGGGATTCAAGAGACGCGAGGATTGTACAATTCGTTCAGGATTGTTGTAGAAGGGTGCCATGACAAAGATCAATCCATTGATAGCTCCCATAAAGCAAACCTTATCGAACAAATCCATGATGAAGATCAGTCCTCGGAAGTCTTGCTTGAAGAAAACGTTGTTCAAGATCTTGTCGATAACAATCTCGACCTTATGTACAAAGATGAAGGTACCCATGAAGAATATAAAGACCAAGAGACCTGTTATCACCTAAGCTGTAGTTACCCCTATGGATGGATCCAGTCATGGATGGCAATAGGGAAGGGCAACTCAAAAGGTGCAACCCCGATCACCTCGACCTCCAATATATGGTTGTCACGCCAGTCGAGGCAACCTTCGCTTTATGTTATCTAGCCCAGACAACAAAGGGGGAGACCCGATCTACTCCCGACAGGAGAGATCAAAACCAAGACACCAAATCAGGATATTTCCAGGTGAAGTTAGATGTATGGTTTATCCTAGACCTAAAGATGAAGTCACAAGCCAAGTGAGGGGTTCAATAGGTATAGCTTTGGTTCATAGTTAATGTAATAGTGACTTATAATGTTTGTAGTGAGATCTAGGGCTAGTGTACTAGTTCAATGTTAGAAAGTCCACTGCCTTGGGAACTGTGTCCAATGCAGGGAAGTTAAAGGTTGTATTGGGGCTAACTAGTACAGATGACAAGTTTGAGCATGATACATGATAGCTTCAAGGGTTTGGTTCACCATGCATAGGTCAATCCACAAGTCAATCCAACAATCTAGGAAAGTCGAATTAACTTGAAGAGAAACTAGTGCCTTGGGAATTGGGAAGTGGAGTCAAAGTAGGGTTGACTTGTGGTTTAGGACTCCTAGTACTTGGGACAAGTGGGCAATAGAGGTCTTGATGGATGAATGGGTCTAGATCTAGGTTTGACCCAAGTGGACCACAATCCCTTAAAACAAGGAATGCAATCCCCAAGGCAAGATTTGACAGAATGACAGTCTAGACCTAGGTTTTGAATTATTCCGGTTCTGAATCTCCAAAAATCTCAAGTACCCAGTTCCTAGAAGTGAGTGAATTCACTTCTCCAAGGTGGTGCGACTTTGCCCAAGGAGGCTCAAAAGTGGGGTTAGGTGGGTCAAAACAAGTCGAATGGCATCCAAACTGTAGATCCAGGTAGATCGGTCAGGTAGGAGTATGGATCTATAATTTCGTGGCAATCCACCGGTTAGATCTTAGTAGATCTGAGTTTAAGTGTTCCAAGTGGTCCAAAATGGGGATTAAATCCCTTAAAATGTGGAATGGGGCCCACAAGGTGAATTTCAGGAAAGGGACAACCTGGGTGTATGTTATTGGATGTGTAGATGTCAAATCAAGTGGAATCTCAAACACCCATCACCTAGATCTAGGTCAACCGGCTCAATCAGTGAAGTGCGCCTTACTTGGGAGAAGCCAAGTTGGTATGGGAGAGGGGTCAAACGGAAGCCAATCCTCACCAAACTATAGATCCGGGATGCCGTGGATGCTATAGAGGTGGGTTTTCAATATTACGCCCAATAACCCACTAGATCTAAGTAGATCTGAGAAAATGCAAAAATGGGGTTTTGATTAATTAGGGTTTTAAGTGTTTTTGACAATTGGATAGATCATGGAGATAGAACTTACCTTGAGATCATACCTGAGTGATGTGGATGAGATGCCTTGATGTTGAGGAAGATTCCCGCAGAGATCAAATGAGAGATTGTTGATTTGCTTGCCAATTTGATGCCCTAGCCCACAAGTGCGCCTTCCTCTACCTGTCAAACCAAGGAATAAAATTCAATCAGTAAGATCAAGTATGGAAGAAATACAAGAGAAATGCAAATAGTAACATGAAATAGAAGGTCCTGGGACAGTAATACTCCCTGTTACCAACGAAGATCTCCAAAGAAGAAGTAGGGAGAGTCTCCCCTACCAATACCTCCTCCTCCAAGCAAATCGGCCTCCACCTGTAGATGCAAAATCGTGGTACAAAAGAAGTGGCAAACAAGATCTCCAATAACTCAGTGCAAAGGAAGAACCAACGAACGAACACCAAAAACATTCACCACAACACTGGAGATAGATGCAATAATAATTTTCTATTCCAATAATCCAGAGCCAAAAGTCCCTTTGCAATGAGAGGCTCTCTCCTTTAAATAGGAAGGAGAGGCACCAAAACCCTAACCACTTTTTTGAATGAATGGCTAAGATTATAAGATACAAAAGTCTAATCAATGGTTGAGATGAGCTCAACAATCTAATACATGGATCACACATAAAATATAACATAAGTGGACAAAATCGCCCTAGAAGAGGGGAATCCCACCAAATCATGATGATGAAATATCATAAGAGGCTTATGGTGGGTTCAAGGGGTAATTTTATCCCTCCTTGGTCAATCCCCATAGCACAATAACCAATAAATAATCATGAATGTACCAAATCGTGCCTCCATAGTGAAGTCGTGGTCCTCAAAAGACCTCAAAAAACCACAGAAAGTGCCATAAATGATGGATGCGGGCCCCGATGAAGCTGAAACTGCTGGAGAAGGTGTGGAAGGTCCCGATCTATCATCACTGATCATCCCATGCCATAACTTTGCCTCAGTAGCCCAAATCGATTTCCTCAATAGCCATTTCTACCAATCCTGAAATGCCTCGGGAAGCGTGAAACTGCCCCAAACAGCCTCCTGGAGTGCTGGCGCTGTCAAGGTGAGGGCACCAGTGTGTCCGGGAGGGGGGGTAATATGGTAAAAACAAGTGGCTGGACCACCCCCTCCATCATCAGCGCCCTAGGTCAACCGGATAAAAGTCATCTCTGCTCCGACAGGGCCTCCAACAGACCAAAACTGCACTGGGACAGCCTACTGAGGCTCAATCATCACTGTAAGTGCCCGGAACTGAAAACAAACTGTCCCATTGGACTCAGAAGGTCCAAATCTATCCAAGATGTGTACTCATACACCATATGAGTCTCTGCATGATCCAAATAAATATCCAATATACCGGAACAAGGCCAATAATAATGCTCTGTAAATGATCCAACACTGCTGTAACCCAAGAATCATCATCATAACCCTGTAGCTGCTGCATAGGACCATCATGTATGTGTACATAGACCATATATCATCTATCTATATCATCATAAGGTCTAACATCTCATGTTCCATTGTCCTCCATGGTCAAACTAGGTCTAACCAAGACCAAATATAACTCAGACCATCATCCAAAGCTGCTGCAAAGTGTCAAGGTTAATACATGCTCTACAACTTATTCAAATAGCAATTATAACACATAATGATCATAACTGGCGATCTACATCCAAATATATATTGTCGTTAATTATTATTATTACTCAGACCAGACTTTCAGGATCATACTCACTTCATAGTTGTGATCAATTTGCTAGTGAAGGGTGAAGGCTAAATTAACTGGCTAGGCTAAGGGATGACTTGACTGTCTTGACTTGGTGACACTTTGGCAAGGGAAAGGGAATACACCATAGTATATACTGAATGAGCAATAACACAGGGAATGGCGGTGTCTCACAAATGGATGAGTTGTTTAAAGAGGGTTTATTCACCTTCACAGATGCGCACAATCCATAATACAAATAAGGCCAGCAATTGTTTAGATATAGCATTTAAGTTCCATTGCTTTTTGGGCCTGAGGTTTCCATAGCCTTGATCTATGTGTGTTTACAAACACATTGCATAGATTTACATTTTTCTTTAGGCTTTCTGCTGCAAGTGTGTTTTTAAGGCACTTGTTTACCTGAGCACTTCTAGGTGTGTCATGGACAGCTTGTTTACCTAGGTATTTATTTTCCACAAGATATAACATTTTATTTTCATTGCCATGTTCATTTGGCATGCCTCTCATTCATGTGTGTTTAGAAACACATTGCATGAATGGGCTTTTCATACAAGATATAACATTTCATTTTCCAGATTTTGTATTGATGGCAGCACTAAAAGTTTCAGGTTTAGCCAACACAACTTTAGTGACTAGGGGGAATTCACAAGGAACTCCAACTCACCATAGGTAAGTTTTGTCACCAACTCAGAGCCGAGACACAATAAACAGGGAAGCTCATCCAATACAGAGGCTACAACGGGGAAAAGTCCTCCATGCCACTAGTCAAGTAGTAAGTCAGGGTGATAATCTAAAAGGTAGGCCATGGACGGATGAAGACAGTGAAATGATGGAGCCAACACTAGCAAGCCAAAGTATGGTGTAATGATCACCTCTATTCTCCCTAAGGAGGGTATGTACCAATGAGTATGAATAGTGAACTTCTAAGTCTGAGTAGGGACAGTATAATATATATAATAGGTCAACCAGGTCCATATATCTATATGATCGCTAGATCATGACACTAAGTGCTAAGACATGCTATAAGAATAAGTATAAAAGCAATCTAACCATAACACTATGATATACCTGCTGAGTCATATACCTGAAAGCTCATCAACCTGTACCATCATCTGTCCTCTGAGACTGCCGCTGTAACTCTGGGCACTACTGTCTGCTCTGTACCAATGGTATAATGGCTACATCGGTCATCTCTCTGAGTGTCCTGAAACTCAGTCATGGCATGGGGAATGCAACTGCTGTCCACAATCTGATAGTGATCCGATATAGATGCTCATCTCGGCATCTCAAATGCAAGGGAACTGGCTGAATAGTGTACTGGAATGAGAAAAATAATGTATGGTAGCCCGGCTACTATATATGTGATAACAAGACCCTAATCAAGGAACATGAAGAAATGTTGAGTCCTCCTTGTCTTATGGAGCCTTTTGATATTTTGAGACTCTTGGAAAAAAGCAATATAATTCCTCCACACAATGAGCAAAGTGATGATTAATGGGAGTTTTCTGGGCCCACCTAACAATGATTCTTTGAGGCCAAACAACATTAAATTTGAGCTTTGGGGTCTCACAGATTCCAAAGAGTAGGTTCTTGTTACACATCTGAAATCAAATGAGAAAGCTCTCCAAGTACTATTTCGAAGTCACAAGAGTGTTGAAAGCACAAGACGTGAACATATGGTTGTCGCTTCCCATCGTCACATCGATGATGAAGATTGGATGAATCCTTTTGCAATAAAATATGATGATGAAGCTCTTCAAAATGTGGGTCCTATTCGAGACGATGCACAAATGTGAACTTTATTTGCAGATGTTGAGCAGCCAGTTTTTTTTAATATCGATAAGTTTCAGATGATATACTTCAACAAATCCAAATTAGGTATGAAGACAGATATTGTATTTACTTCTCCTTACCATGACATTTGTTATTTATCTTTTCACCTAAATTTTGAAGGTATGAATTTTGTGGCTGATAATTTCAAATTTTTAAAGATTGTTGATAGTGACATGATTATTAGAAAGTTCAAGAAAGTCTTTGCATGTCCGAAAGAATGCTTGAACAGGTTCAAGAATATATTACAGTTAGCCTTCAACGATTCTCCAAAAGATTTCCAAGGTTCATCTTTACAAGTGATTTTCCAAGTTCAGAATTAGATAGCCAATTCCTTCCAGGCGAATTTCACGAAACAAAAATATGATGACGATAGTATATACCTGAGCCTAGTACAGGCGTGGATAGATGACGCTTGTGAAAGTAATCATCCTCCATGGCAGGAATTTGAAGGTTTTCAGGTTCCCAAGATTTTCCATCATTCCAATTTCATTCCGACGAAGATAACGGTATGTATTATGTTCATCCTCGATGTGGTTTTGTCCCGGATTATTTCCAAACACAAAGGAAGAAAGTTTGACAATATACTCAGGTGGCTGCATTGGTGGTATGATTTCACTTAACCCCTTTCTGTTATCATAATTAGGGTAGGTAGGTATAGTTTCATTCGCACCTGGGGTTAAAGCAGCAAAAATCTTCAAGCTACTCGGTGCGTCCTTGGGAGCAAGTCTTGAGTCAAGTACGGTCACTTGATCTTGACTCCTCCGTTTAGGCCTAACTCCTAACGAAGCCAAGGGGGGTAGACCCTATTAATCTTACTAAGGCTTTAGGTACTTAGTTCTTTTGAATGAAAATTGTTATTTAAGAGTTTTTTGGAATTAAAACATTGATCAAGACAATTGCAAGATGAAATCAACTATACAGCATATATGAACATAATAATCATGACAAAATATAGCTTAATTAAATGAAGCAAATAAGAAATATCAAAGACCAATGTCGTGGAGTCAAAGTAAGTGCTGCAGTAAAAGTAAAGGTTTTGCAATTGTGTTCTTGGTCAATTTTAGGAATTATTGAAGGATGAGTTTAAAAAAGGGAAAATGGGAGCTCTAAATATACCGTCAGGTACAAGGTGTAATGTCCGGAAATTAGGCAAAGGTGGCTCCTCACAAAGACATGTGGGTTGGAGCGGAGTCTCGAGGGCGTGTTCAACACTACACCAACAAGGATGTAGTCTAACGGTGCCCTGAGGCCACTGTCCAGTGGTTCCCACTTCTTTTGAATAATTTATCCACGCATTACTTAATGTTTGAGTGTTGGATATTCACTATGTTGAGGGTTCTTCAATTTATTAATGTGAGTTCTTAGTTAGATGTTTAAGAATTAATAAGTTGTTGCACTCTTTTCTAATTTCCCCAGGACCAGGCCAATGGAAAGAGAATACTTTGAGAGACAACAAAATGTTCAATCAAATTTGAGTGCTTGAAATAAAGAATGCTAAACAAAAATAACTTAGAAAAGAAATAGATATACTCACCAAATCTATGTATCACTTTCTGATCAACCACCACTAATTGGCAATGCCTTTATGTGGAGGTGAGAGCATACTTCGTGGCAACAAGATTGGCTTTATTTAATTATTTGCAAAAAATGAAAAGAAAATAAAATTAAACTACTCAATCAAAGTATACAACCTGCACAAAGTGTTAAAAAAAATTACACCACGAAAAGGAAAAACGTGAATCTCCCCAGGGGGTGGAATATGGGTGTTGTGTAGCCCACTTGTTTCTTATTACGATTTGTTACAACAAAAACACTTTTAGCTTTAAGAATGTCTTTGATTCTTATAAATCTGAATCAGGAAGGCTTACAAATAGTTAAGAAAAGAAACATAGAAGAAAGAGGGGATCTCTGGGCTCTGGATGGCTAAAATCTTCGAAATTTGGCCAGAGTTTCCTTCTCTTTTTTCTTTAATTCTGCAAAATCAGCAAGCTAAAATAGCAGAAATGTTAGTAGATTAGTTAAATAATACATAAAAATACAACTACTTAATACTTCTTGAAGACTAAAATTTTTATGAAGCACAAGTATTAAGTTTTAATGCTAGATTCAAGCTTAAAATATGAATTTAAATGCTTCTTTTGATCTAACAAAAATATGCAACAAGAGATGTATTCTAAACTTTAAAAAAAAATCTACTTGTTGAAGAGTAAGGGAACCAAGAATTTTTTTTATTTTAATAGCGTAGAAGAAACAAGAACCCAACTTCAGTTTTGAAAGAGTAGAGAACCAAAGATGCCTGTAACTCAACGACGATTAGACCAAGACAACCAATATCGAAGGTGGATGAGGACGCAACTGAGCTCAACCTCCTCCCTTGGATTTCTATCATGCACTGTCACAAACACTTGCAAAAAGAAATTAAATCTAGAATAACGTAATTAACAGAGATTAGAAGGGCATTAGTACAACTGAATACACTTGTTGATTTACTAGCTCTAATTAATCAAGCATTTGTAAGCAAATCAAATACAATGAATGCTTATACTATGGGCACAAAGGTCATCTAAGCTAGATAAATCTACAATTATTGCAAAATAATAAGTGATTAGATAGATATCACCTCAAAACATCAACCAAACGCACATCAAATGCGACAGCTGCACAGCATATGGCCTCCAAAGCCTTTCAATTTTATTCCGAAGAGAATCATAAACAAGTTACAAGAGCAGAGGTTCAATGCTTCCTCTCAAATGACTGAAGCAACCTTGCCTATATAGAAAAAAGAGAGAGCCGGAGGGGGGGGGCGCACTTGCCAAGAGAGAAACACACTTGATGAGTTGTATACAACTTGGAATGAATTGTAATAGATTGGAAAGGCTGAAAATCAGCTTTCTTCCAATTCCATACTCCACTACTATGCTTTATCTTACATATTGCTATTTTTTTCTTGAGAGTTGCGCCCTCCCTATGAGGAAATGCGCTCCACTTGGTGAAGGAAACTCTTCTTGCCTTTATTTGTCAAGAAAAACACTTTGGAGTGTTTAGAAACCTTAGGAATGTTTCCACTTTACTTTGCCAACTCATAAAACTCACTTTTGGGATGTTTCTGAGTTTTTAGAAATTGTCAATTTCTTTATTTTCTTCATTTTTTTGGTCTTTTTTACCATTTTCGAGTAATATTCAATTTTGGAGATAAATAATTACTCGAAAACTTAGGAAAGTGGGTTTAGAGGTTAAGTGGGTGCTCTGAGTTAGAAAACAAGCACCCCCATGTCTAATTCTTCCTCCTAACCACACTTTTATAACAATTTTAATTTTTCCAATTAAATTATTAAAAAATACCCTAAGATTACGAGAAAAATTATTTTTGTTGGAACTGACTCAAACTCCAAGGGGACCTAGTACATGTCCATACGACTCATTATTGATGGCTAGCATGTAAAAAATACATAGACACATAGGCTTTAATAACCTCCTAAGGTTCGACCACCATGGTAAATACTCCAGCTTTGGAGGTGTGAGTGAAAAACTCGGGAATTATACGCCACTAAAGCGCAACGCATAATTCCCAAGGAAAAAACACTATAGAGTATCCCCTTGATAGATAATCCTAAGGTAAGCCAAGCCTGTTACAAAAATACCATGCTGAGACCAACTTATTCGAATCCCCCCCAGGGAGTCTGGACATGCAAATTTTACAAAAGGGCCTAAAAATGGCCTGATGAACTTCTGAACACATGTGATGAACAATTGAATTGTTCAAGTCTTTGACTACTCACTGGAAATCCACCTAAGTGCAACCTAGTGGGTAACATTTTGGCTCCAACTACGGGACATGTGACCAATCTGATCTTTCTAAGGCAGGAAGTCATGCGAGATTTCTAGAATCTTTTGGTTTCTGCATACCACCAAAAGTGTGCAAGTCACATGTATAAATATGCCAAAATGAAACAATAAATTGCAATATAACGTATAATAATATACAACAATAAGTTAAAACAATAAAGTACAATAATAATGTATAATACAGAACTAATATACAAAATAAAATACTAAAAAGAAAAAGGACAAGGTTTAGAAAAGCCCCGATACACCGAATGCCCCAAATGGGCATCAAATGCTGTCGCTGAAGAACAATTTCAAGAACTGCCCGTTTACTGGTAAGAGCAACTTTTCTCCATCCATATTGTTGAGAAGAAATGAATTAGCACCGGCCAAGTCATAGATGAGAAATGGACCCGTCCATAAGCTATCAAATTTTCCATGCTTGCTCGGCTTCTCTCTTCGCTTATCCCAAAGCAAAACTGTATCTCCTATCTGAAAGGGCCTTGGCTTGGCAGACTTGTCGAATGACCTCTTCACTCTCTCTTGATTTCCGATACTCTTATCCAATGCTTTTCTTCTATTTTCATCTAATTCAATCAATTGATTAATTATGTTTTGAACCATATCTTGATTTGAACTGAAATCTTGAAGCAACTGATACACTGGAAGCTTGAGATGGATGGGAAGGGTAACATCTAGGCCATATACCAATTCGAAAGGTCTCTTCCTTGTTGCACTCTTCTTAGTTATTCTATCGGCACAAAGTGCAAATTTTATCTTACTATCCCATGACTTTTTATTATCACCAACTGTTTTCTTTATTGTGGTCATTAAGTTTTTATTACTTGACTCAGCAAGACCATTTCCTTGGGGATAATAGTTGGAGTGGGATAGGATAATGCCATATTTGAAACAGAATGAGGACATTTCTGTTGAACTGGAGGCTTTGGCATTATCAGTTGTTATCTTACTAGGCACACCAAATCTCGTGATGATTTTGTCTTCTAAGAAATCCATAACAACTTTATTGGTTGCCTTCTTGGTGGGTATTGCTTCTACCCACTTGGTGAAATAATCGGTTGCCATAAGGATCCAAGAATATCCATTACTTGAATTATCCTTAAACTTACCAATGAAATCAAGCCCCCATTGTTGGAAAGGGGTTTGGACCACTACTGGTTGAAGAGGCAAGGCTGCCAGCTTTTCCTTGCCAATGAACAACTGGCACTAGGGGCAACATCTAACAAACTTGTGAACATCTGTGAACAAATCGGGCCAATAGTAACCTGCTCTGAGAATTTTGTGAGTTGTTGTATCCGCTGCAAAGGGCCCTCCACAAAATCCTAAATGAAACTCAGCCAAAAGCTTCTTAGACTTTGGCTCATCAATACACCTAAGTATTATCCCATCCGGGTTATTCCAACCCAAACCATTTTGAGTGATACAGTACTTAGTTGATTTTAACCTTAATGCTCTTCTTTTATGGCCAACTAGATGCAGTTGGCAAATAAGGTTTTCTAAGAAAAAGATGATATCCGCATACCATTGATGTTGTTCTAAACGATGTAGTTCTAAAGATCTGACTGGTGTTGATTCGCTAGTCTAACATATCATTCCCAATGCCTTCTCATTTACTTTTGTCAACATCTTGGTTAGCCCTTGACCTTTGAAAAACTTAGTGGGTCTAATTTCTAAGTCGTACTCTTGAATTTTCGAGACCCACTTTCCCCTTATTCCTAGGCAGTCTTGCTGAAATAATATATCTTTAACGGTTGGGTGGGGGACATAACCTATTATTTTCGAACAACCAACATAAGTCTTGAAATGCTTAAGGGACTTCACCAAGGCCTAAGCCTGCTTTTCCATGGTAGTGTACTTCAACTCTGACTCTTGCAAGGCTCTGCACATGAATGCGATGGGTTGTTCAAAACCCTCATTATTTTTCTGGAGCAACACCCCTGCAATGGTATCCCCCGAGGCGAAATAAAAGATTTGGAAATCTCGGGAATAATCTAGGCTGATTAAGACTGGAGATTTAGAAATGGCCTCTTTGAGATTTTTAAAAGCCTCTCTTCCTTCATTTGTCCATTCAAACTTAGCATCTTTCTTCAATATCTTTTGCATTGGTTTCATTAATTCTGATAAGTTTGGAATGAACCTCCTTATAAAATTAATCTGGCCGTTAAAAGATTGAAGGGCTTTCACATTCTTAGGGATGGGCACCTTTTTAATAGCTTCAATTCTTTCTGGATCTATTTTAACACCGTAATTTGAGATGATATGCCCTAGAAGCTTTCCATCATCAACCCTTAAGACTGACTTGGCTGGATTTAGAGAAATACCATACTATTTACATTTTTCAACTACTTGCTTAAGGTGACCTATATGACTTGATCTTTCTTTGGAGAAAACCGTTAGTTCATCCTAGTAAATCTCAATGATTTTCCCAATCAACTCCTTGAATGCATAGTCCATCACCCTTTGAAAGGTGGCACCAGCATTCAGCAAACCAAAAGGCATTCTCAAATACTCAAAAGTACCCCAGGGGGTAGTGAAGGTAGTTTTATGCCTATCTTCTTTCTGAATTACAACTTGATTATAACCGGAAAATCCATCTAGGAAAGAGATCATTTGGGATTTTATTATTCTTTGCAGCAAGGATTCCATATTCGGCAGTGATATATTAAGATTTCGGAAATCTATACATATCCTTAATTGACCATTCTTTTTTCGAACTACGACTAAATTGGAACACCAAAATGAATGCCTTGTTGGCGCAATGATCCCAGCAACCAACTTATTTTCCAGTTCCTTCTTTACTATGGGTGCCAACTTAGGATTTATTTGTCTAAGTTTCTGCCGAAAAGGCTTCACTTCTTTTACTTCTTGTTTTAGGGGTATAGTGTGTTGAAAGACATCCTCCTTATATGCTTTAAGCTCATAATCTGTAAATGTGAACACATCTCTATACTCCCGAACAAGATTTATTAGGTCTTTTCTTTCTTTTTTATGTGTGCCCTTTCCTATTTTAATTAGCTTGGGGTTTTTATCATTTCCAATGTTTACTTCTATATAATATCTAGGCTTTAGAGCATCTTTCTTGACCTTGTGTCGATCTTGCCTATCAAATATCTGTTCCGAGGACACGAAACAACGAGGTATTGGATTATCAAACTAATTGCCCTCTCCTTGATACTCTTTACCCTCTTCCTGAAAGTTGACTACGAAATTGGAGAACTCTTCAACATTGTGAATGAATCTTGGGACTTGTTCATCATTCTGGAATATTTGCCAATGCTCCATGTTATCTGGAACTGATGGTCTAAAATTAATCTCTAGTTTTCCGCTACCATTTCACAGTTCCTCTGAAGGCTCAAGGGTTGAAGCTGCCACTGCTAACTTATCTGCCATGCTATTCTGATCTCTAGGGATTGCAATTAGGTTCAAGGCATCAAAGAATTCCAAGGTATCCCAGAGAGCATTTCTATGCCTTTTTAACCTTTTACACTTACATGCATATTCATTTTTTACTTGGAGGATTACTAAGTCTGAATCGCCTTTTATACTTAACATTTTTATCCCGTATCCTTAGCAATCTCCAAAACCAAGTAAAAGCGCCCCATACTCAGCCACATTGTTAGTTGCTTCAAATTCCAATCTGAAAGCAAAGTTGAAAATTTTCCCACTTGGTGAGGTGATAACAATGCCTACCCCTTTTCCTACTCTAGAATGTGCCCCGTCAAAATTCATTTTCCAGATTTCATCAACTTTTTCATTTTTTATATTTTCCTTAACTGCAGCTACGAAGGTGGAACAAATATCATAATTCCCCATGTTATCTTTGTTGTAGACATATTCATTAAAAGGATGTTTGGGGTTTTCTACATGATATCTTCTTTCCTCTTTGTTATGCAACTTGACAAGTGAATTTCAGAATCATGTACTGTAGCAAAAGTCCAATCCATTTGTATGGAGCCTCGCAAATCAACAGCCCACTTTCTTGACAATAACATACCCCATTTACCAAGAACATCTATAACAAGAATATCCATAGTCAGATGGATATCAGGGTATTTTGCTAACTTTGTTGGCATATTCAGGATGATACCAACCACATCAACTTCTCTTGAGTCCATGGCATAGACATTCTGGTATGGTTTAGTTATTTTTAGATTCATTTGTTCCATAACCTTTCTAATCATTATGTTAGAGGATGACCATGAATCTAACATACAATTGTGTAGAAGAAGATTTTTCATCAATAATGATATATAAAAGGGCGGATGGTCTTCTTTGCTTGGATCTTTCGTATGTAACACAACTGGGGGATCATCCACAACTTTATTATCATTAGGGAGGGATTTTTCTTTGGGCTTCTCAACCGGTCTTTCTGGAGGAGGATCTATGATTTTCATCAAATTTTCCCTTTGATGAAGCATTTTGAGGACTTGAGTCACAGGAACTAACATTTCAGCACTCCCAAACCAATTACCCAAATCAACACTTATATCATTGGTATCAGGGGAATTTATTACCTCTGGCACATATTGTTGAGTTTTTGATGGTCCAGCTTTCTCATTTCTCTAATAGGTAGCTCCTTTAAATCTAGCATTAGCCATTTCTTTGATCTGTTCAGGTGGAGGCCTCACACCAAAGTACTTGGAAATGTTATTTTTTTTTTACTATAATCACGAGCTTGTTTCCAATGTTCTTTTTCAATCTGGTGAATTTGTCCTACAATATTGATGTATTCAGGCTCGCTTGAAAATTTGTCATTATTACTAACTTCAAGGAATCCATGCTCTTTGATCTAACAGGCTTGGTAGCAAGTGGATTCTTCATAAATGCATCATAGGGTCTGTAGTAAGGGGGAACTTCTACAACCATATTAGCTGATTCTAGTTGATGAGGGAGCATATTATCTTGATGAGGAGTTTTCTTTTGAACCCAACTTCCCTTATGTGGAAAGTTCTTTTGATTAGATGCGGTCCTTTCCATGTTTATCACTTTATTTTGCATTATTTTCAATTGATCAACATAATAGCCTCCATGGCTTCCATTTTCTCAGTTAATTCCCTGATCTTCTTCTCATGAGCGTCATGGCTAGGTGCTTTATCTTTTGATTCATGCGGCTTGATGAGATGCCTAGTGAATCTAGGAATATTTGATTTTCTTGAAGATTGCATATTTAAATCAATTTTAATAGCCAACTCTTGAGCACTTTTTAGAGTGTTGAGTTCTTTATCCCTCAACTGATATCTCATTTCTCCACTAAGGGCTTCCATATAGTAAAAAAAGGATGGACTTGCCTGGTGGCTTGAAATCAGCATGAATGCTTGCCACCAAATCCTTGAATTTCTTGTTAAACTCCTCCATAGTTTCATTTTCGTTTCTCTTTATAGTATGGAGGGCAGTTAATCGATGGCAAGGTTCTTTCTTAACTCCCCATCTTGTCTTGAACCCTTCCAAGAAATCATCATAGGATGCATAGAAATTATCATCAAGGCCAAGGTACCATTCACATGCATCTTCTTCTAAGGACATAGCAAACAACTTCATATAGACATCATCATGTGTTTGAGTGGGATCTCTAACCCAACTAAGGAAGCACTTTGAAATCTTTCCTAGATGGATTTCGGCATTAACAACATTGTTCCCTTGGAAAGTTGGAAGCCTTTCGATAGCCTTGCCGGGTAGAGTGTGTGGTTGACCTGTTATCTGAGTAAAGTCAAGGGGTTTAAAATAGGCATCAGTTGTAGCCATATTATTAATCTCACTACTTTCTTCAAAAGGGAAATAGATGTCTGAGAGAGACTCGGATCCTAGATTTTCAAGGATCCTACGAAAAGCTAGCTTACTTGTGCTCTTTCGATAAACCTTTTCAGGTTCAGGAATGAAATCAAGTAAGCCTACAGGGTTTCTTCTTGTGGAATACCTTGATTGGTTTATGGACAGTGGAGTCACCAGCTGGACAGAGTTCAATCTTCAGATTTGTTGGACAAGATCAATCAAAAAGGTAAAAAAAAAAAAACCTTAGGGTAAGTTGAACTGCAGGAATAAAAAGATTTCTCCTCGACAACGGCGCCAAAATGTTGCTACCTCTTACGCACCTGGGGTTAACGCAGCAGAAATCTTCAAGCTGCTCGATGCGTCCTTGGGGGAAAGTCTTGAGTCAAGTACTGTCACTTGATCATGACTCCTCTATTTAGGCCTAACTCCTAACGAAGCCAAGGGGGTAGACCCTTTTAATGTTACTAAGGTTTTAGGTACTTAGTTCTTTTGGATGAAAATTGTTATTTGGGAGTTTTTTGGAATTAAAACTTTGATCAAGATGATTGCAAGATGAAATCAACTATACAGCATATATGAATATAATAATCACGACAAAATATAGCTTAATTGAATGAAGCAAATAACAAATATCAAAGACCAGTGTTGTGGAGTCAAACTAAGTGCTGCTGTAAAAGTAAAGGTTCTGCAATTGTGTTCTTGGTCAATTTTAGGAATTATTGAAGGATGAGTTAATTAAAGGGAAAATGGGAACTCCAGATATACCGTCAGGTACAAGGAGTAATGCTCAAAAATTAGGCAAAGGTGGCTCCTCACAAAGAAGTGTGGGCTCGAGCGCAGTATCGAGGGCGTGTTCAACACTACACTAACAAGGATGTAGTCTAACGGTGCCTTGACGTCACTCTCCAGTGGTTCCCGCTTCTTTTGAGAAATTTCCCCACGCGTTACTTAATGTTCGAGTGCTGTATTTTCACTATGTTGAGGGTTCTTGATTTTATTAATGTGAGTTCTTAGTTAGATGCTTAAGAATTAATAAGTTGCTACACTCTTTTCTGATTTCCCTAGGACCAGGCTAATGCCCGCAAAGGGAAAGAGCATACTTTGAGAGACAACAAAATGTTCATTCAAATTTGAGTGCTTGAAATAAAGAATGCTAAACAAAAGTAACTTAGAAAAGAAACAAATATACTCACAAAATTTATGTGTCACTTTCTTATCAACCACCACTAATCAACAATGCCTTTAAGTGGAGGTGAGAGCATACTTCGTGGCAATGAGATTGGCTTTATTTAATTATTTGCAAAAAATGAAAAGAAAATAAAATTAAACTACTCAATCAAAGTATACAACCTGCACAAAGTTTTAGAAAAAATCACGCCACGAAAAGGAAAAACGCGAATCCCCCCAGGGGGTATGGAATATGGACGTTGTGTAGCCCACTTGTTTCTCATTACGATTTGTTACAAAAAAAAACTTTTAGCTTTAAGAGTGGCCTTTGATTCTTATAAATCTGAATCAGGAAGACTTAGAAATAGTTAAGAAGAGAAACTTAGAAGAAAGAGGGGATCTCTGAGCTATCGATGGCTAATATCTTCGAAATTTGGCCAAAGTTTCCTTCTCTTTTTTATTTAATTCTGCAAAATCAGCAAGCTAAAATAGCGAAAATGTTAGTAGATTAATTAAATAATACATAAAAAATACAACTACTTAATACTTCTTGAAGACTAAAATTTTTATGAAGCACAAGTCTTAAGTTTTAATGCTAGATTCAAGCTTAAAATATGAATTTAAATGCTTCTTTTGATCTAACAAAAATATGCAACAAGAGATGTATGCTAAACTTTAAAAAAAAAGATTTACTTGTTGAAGAGTAAGGGGACCAAGAAATTTTTTTCATTCTAATAGCGTAGAAGAAACAAGAACCCAGCTTCGGTTTTGAAAGAGTAGAGAACCAAAGATGCATGTAACTCAACGACGATTAGACCAAGACAACCAACACCGAAGGTGCATGAGGACGCAACTGAGCTCAACCTCCTCCCTCGGATTTCTATCCTGCACTATCACAAACACTTGCAGAAAGAAATTAAATCTAGAATATGTAATTAACAAAGATTAGAAGGGCATTAGTACAATTGAATACACTTTCACGATCTCTAATTAATCAAGCATTTATAAGCAAATCAAATACAATGAATGCTTATACTATGGGCACAAAGGTCGTCTAAGCTAGATAAATCTACAATTATTGCAAAATTGAAAATAATAAGTGATTAGCTAGATATCACCTCAAAACATCAACAAACGCAAATCAAATGGGACAGCTGCACAGCATATGGCCTCCAAATCCTTTCAATTTTATTCCGAAGAGAATCATAAACAAGTTACAAGAGCAAAGGTCCGATGCTTCCTCTCAAATGAGTGAAGCAACCTTGCTTAAATAGAAAAAAGAGAGGGCAAGAGAGGGGGGGGTGCACTTGCCAAGAGAGAAACGCACTTGATGAGTTGTATACAACTTGGAATGAGTTGTAATGGATTGGAAAGGCTGAAAATCAACTTTCTTCCAATTCCATACTCCACTACTATGCTTTATCTTACATATTGCTATTCTTTTCTTGAGAGTTGCGCCCTCCCTATAAGGAAATGCACCCCACTTGTTGAAGGAAACTCTTCTTGCCTTTATTTGCCAAGAAAAACACTTCGGAGTCAATACAATGTGTTGCACAAGGAGTCCAAAACAATGTAGGATACATGTCCATAAGCATCCTGATTCCTGCCAGCTGTCACATAATTCGTATTGTCCGTTATGACTTGGACAACATGCTACGAACCTATCTCTTAGATGAACCCATCCAACAACTGACATAGCAATGTTGCATCTTTGACCTGTGCAGATGCATCCACAGATTTTATAAGCATTGTGCCCCTAGGACAATGAACCAAGAAATTGAGAAGGGTCCTACCCTTCATATCAATCCAACCATCTAACATCACAGTGCATCTTTTGACTTCCCATGAAGCTCGAAGCTTCTCCAACCTAGAAGTGCAATCGATATTTTTAATTATCAAGGATGGGCCTTTTATCACATATATAGTAGCCGGGCTACCATACATTATTTTTCTGATGCCAGTACACTATTCAACCAGTTCCCTTACATTTGAGATGTTGAGATGATCATCTATATTGGATCACTATCAGATTTTGGACAACAGTATGTATTCCCCATGCCATGACTGAGTCTCAGGACACTCAAAGAGATGACCGATGTAGTCGTTATACCATATGTACAGAGCAGTCAGTAGTGCCCAGAGTTACAGCAGCAGTTTTAGAGGACAAATGATGGTACAGGTGATGAGCATTCAGGTATATGACTCAGCAGGTATATCATTGTGTTATGGTTATATTGCTTTTATATTTATTCTTATACCATGTCTTAGCACCTAGTGTCATGATCTGGCGATCATATAGATATGTGGACCTGGTTGATCATATTATATATATTATATTGTCCCTACTCAAACTTAGAAGTTCACTATTCATACTCATTGGTTTTACCCTCCTTAGGGAGAATAGAGGTGATCATTCCACCATACCTTGGCTTGCTAGTGTTGGCTCCATTATTCATTGTCTTCATCCATCCATTGCCTACCTTTTAGTTTATCACCCTAACTTGCTACTTGACTAGTGACAGGGAGGATCTTTTCCCCACTGTAGCCTCTGTATTGGATGAGCTTCCCTGTCTATTATGTCTCGGCTCTAAGTTGGTGACAAAACTTACCTATGGTGAGTTGGAGTTCCTTGTGAATTCCCCCTAGTCACTAAAGTTGTGTTGGCTAAACCAAAAACTTTTAGTGTTGCCATGAATACAAAATCTGGAAAAATGAAATGCTATATCTTGTATGAAAATCCCATTCATGCAATGTGTTTCTAAACACACATGAATGAAAGGCATGCCAAATGAAAATGGCCATGAAAATAAAATGTTATATCTTTTGGAACTGTAAATACCTAGGTAAACAAGTTATCTGTAACACACCTAGAAGTGCTCAGGTAAACAAGTGCCTTAAAAACACACCTGCAGCAAAAAGCCTAAAATAAATGTAAATCTATGCAATGTGTTTATAAACACACATAGATCAAGGCTATGGAAACTTCAGGCCCAAAAAGCAATGGAACTTAAATGCTATATCAAAACAATTGCTGGCCTATTTGTATTATGGATTGTGCGCATCTGTTAAAGGTGAATAAACCCTCTTTGAACAACTCATCCATTTGTGAGACACCGCCATTCCCTGTGTTGTTGCTCATTCAGTATATACTATGGTGTGTATTCCCTTTCCCTTTGCCAAAGTGTCACAAAGTTGAGTCAATCAAGTCATCCCTTAGCCTAGCCAGTTATTTTAGCCTTCACCCTTCACTAGCAAATTGATCACAGCTATGAAGTGAGTATGATCTTGAAAGTCTAGTCTGAGTAATGATAATAATTAATGACATTATATATTTGGATTTAGATCGCCAGTAATGATTACTTTGTGTTATAATTGTTATTTGAATAAGTTGTAGAGCATGCATTAACGTTTGACACTTTGCAACAGCTTCTGATGATGGTCTGAGTTATATTTGGTCATGTTGACTTGGTCAAACCTAGTTTGACCAAGGTCAACCATAGGACATGAGATGGTTAGACCTTGTGATGATACGGATAGATGATATATGGTCTATGTACATGTACATGATGATTCTATGCAGTAGCTACAGGGTTATGATGATGATTCATGGTTTACAACAGTATTTGATCATTTACAGATTATTATTATTTGACATGTTCCGATATATTGGATATATATATTTTGATCATGTAGAGACTCATATGGTGTATGAGTACACATCTTGGATGGATTTGGACCTTTTGAGTCCAATGAGACAGTCTGTTTTCAATTTCGGGCACTTACAATGATGATTGAGCCTCAATAGGCTATCCCAGTGCAATTTTGGTCTGTCAAAGACCCTGTCAGAGCAGATGTGATTTTTATCCAGTTGACCTAGGGCGCTATGATTGCAGGGGGTGGTCCAGCCACTTTTTTTTACCATATTACCCCCCCTCCCGGACACACTGGTTGCCTCACCTTGACAGCGCAGGCACTCCAGGAGGCAGTTTGGGGCAGTTTCACGCATCCTGAGGCATTTCAGGATTGGTAGAAATGGTTATTGAGGAATTCAATTTGGGCTACTGAGGCAATGTCTTGGCATGGAATGATCAGTGATGATGGGTTGATGTCTTCCACACCTCCTCCAGCAGTTTCAGCTTCATCGGGGCCCACATCCATTACTTATGGCACTTTCTGATGATTTCTGAAGTCTTTTGAGGCCTACGATTTGTTGATAGAGGCACGATTTGGTATATTGATGACCTTTTATTATTATTGTGCTATGGGGATTGACCAAGGGTGGCTAAAATTACCCCTTGGACCCACCATAAGCTTCTTATTATATTTTGTCATCATGATTTGGTGGGATTCCCCTCTTCTTGGGCGATTTTGTCCACTTATATTATATTTTATGAGTGATCCATGTATTTTATTGTTGAGCTCATCTCAACCATTGATTAGACATTTGTATCTTTTAATCTTAGCCACTCATTCAAAAAGTGGTTAGGATTTTGATGCCTCTCCTTCCTATTTAAAGGAGAGAGCTTCTCATTGTAAAGGGGTCTTTGGCTCTTGGATTATTGGTATAGAAAAACTTTCTGGTGGAAATTCTTGTGGTCTCCTTTGCATCTGGTGTTCTTAGATGGTGATTGGAAAGTCTATTGCAACCTAGCATTTGGAATTTGTGGTAATATCTATCTATTTTGGAAATCATTGTCTTGTCTACAGGAGGGCGACTTCAACAAGGGCGATTTTGCAAGGCTTCTTCAAATCGACTTTCTTGGCATTTGCTTGTATCAGGGGGTTATCATTAGTATCATTGTGATCTATGCTATATTTCTGTTACTTCTCTTGTGGAATTAGTCTTATCTCTTGATTGCATCAAATCTAATATTGTTGACGTTTATTGTGCAGGAGAGAGGGCGCATTGCCTTCTTGGACTAAATCGACTTCATAGAAAACTACCTCAAAGCTTCTCAAATTGATCGGGTTTGCATAGATCATCATCATCAAGGCATTTACAAGGTTTCCCAGGTAAGATCCACAGGTTTGTTTCTCTTATCTTGATCCAATCCATTGACATAACTCATAAATTGTTAAAACCCTTATTATTTCAAACCTTCATTGTTACATTTTCTTAGATCTACTAAGATCTAGTGGGTTGTTGGGTGTAATATTGAAAACCCACCTCTATAGTATCCACGACATCCCGTATCTATAGTTTGGTGAGGATTGGCTTCCATTTGACCCTCTTCCCAAGGCACTTAGCCTCTCCAAGCAAGGGCGCACTTCTTGGTTAAGGTGAGTTACCCTAGATCTAGTTGATGGGTAGTTGAGATCCCACTTGATTCATGATCTACACGTCCAATAACCTACCCCCAGATTGTCACTTTTCTGATTTCTACCTTGTGGGCCCTATTCCACATTTTAAGGGATTTAATTCCCATTTTGGACCACTTGGTATCTTTAAACTCAAATCTAGTAAGATCTAGCCGTTGGATTGCCTTGAAATTGTAGATCCATACTCTCACTTGCTTAAACTACTTGGATCTAAAATTTGGATGCCATTAGACTTGTCTTGAATCATTTATCCCACATTTTAGCCTCCTTGGGTAAAGTCGCACCACCTTGGAGAAGTGAGTTTGTCCACTTCTAGGACATGGGTACTTGAGATTTTGATGGATTTGGAACAAGCATAATTCAAAACCTAAGTCTAGTAGGTCACCTTGTCAAATCTTGCCTTGGGGATAGCATTCCTTGTTTTAAGGGATTGTGGTCCACTTAGGTCAAACATTAAATCTGTAGATCTAGACCTATTCATCTATCAAACCTTTAATTGCCCACTTGTCTCATGTAATAGGAGTCATCAACCACAACTTAATTTCATTTGACTCCATTATCCCAATTCCCAAGGCACTGATCTCTCTCCAAGTCAATTCGACTTTCCTAGATTGTTAGATTAACTTGTGGTTTGACCTTTTGTGTGATGAACTAAACCCTTGGATGTCATCATGTATCATGGTCAAGCTTGTCATTTGTACTAGTTAGCCCCAATTCAACCCCTAAACTACCCTGCATTGGACACGATTCCCAAGGCAGTGGATTTTGTCACATTGAACTAGTACATCAATCCTGGATCCTATTTCACAAATCATAAGTCACTTTCACATCAACAATGAACCAAAGCTATACTCATTGAACCCCTCACTTGTCTTGTGACTTCATCCTTAGGTCTAGGATAAACCATACACCTTACTTCACTTAGAATTAACTTGATTTGGTGTCTTGGTTTCGATCTCTCTTGTCGAGAGTAGATCGGGTCTCCCCCTTTGTTGTCTGAGCTAGATAACATAAAGTGAAGGTTGCCTCGACTGGCGTGACAACCATCTATTGGAGGTCGAGGTGATCGTGGTTGCACCTTTTGAGTTGCCCTTCCCTATTGCCATCCATCAATGGATATATCCACAGGGGTAACTACAGTTTAGGTGATAACAGGGCCCTCTCAACTCCTCATAAGTGGGGGGCTTATACCTCGGCCCAACAATAGCAATAGCCGCAAACATAGGCACGTAGAATGGGTTCCTCGCAAAATGGAATGGAATATCACTCCATAAAAGGCATCGACCCACAAGTTTGTCTACTTCCTTTTTATCATTTATCTTGTACATTGACCTTATACCTGGTTGTCCACCAGACGCAGATCTTGGAACAAAGAAAGGAGATGTAGTTGAAGGCATTGCAGGAGATGAGGATAAGGTCTCACTCCCCCCTCCACCTGAAGTCTGTCTGATTGTCCTGGATTCTAATGCCACTCTCATTCTAGGTTCCTGCCTTAAAGCTTCCATTTCGTCTTTCCTCTTGCCAATACCTTCAATTGCAAGTTTGGCCCTATGAATAAATTCAGGAGTGGAGTTTTTACAAATATCCACCTCATGCCCTTTAAGTTGTACAAGGTGGAATTTGAGCCTACTTATCCCCCCCCCATCATCTACTTCCCACACAAATTGCATTAAAGCTTTTGTCGATTGTGTGGATCAACAGGCTCCGCATATTCCCAAAATGGATCCAAATTCTTCAGCATGTTTGTAACTTTGTGATATGGATTTTGGAAGTGAAAAGTTGAAAACTAGTTTGAAATTTTAAACCTGCAACAACAAAAAAAAAGTTTTTTTAGCTATTTTTATTGCAAAAAATTGCAAATTAGACAAACTACACCCTACAAACTTACAAAGTACAAATTCAAAGTGATCCTAGGGGCACACTAATGGCATTTTGTGGATTTAAAATGAGGGTTTTGGGTCCTATTTTAAGGCATGCAAAACTCTGATTTTATGATGTAATTTCCAGATTGCTTAAGAACAAAAATTAGAGGTTTTTTAAACATTTTTTGGTGGTTACTAGTACTTAGTTTCCACTGTCCAGACTTCAATCTCAGCCTCAGGTAACTTCAAACTTCAGTTCAGAATTCAGTGACCACAAACCAATCACCATTGTAGGAGGAGGAGGGCGTACATCAAGGAAGCAAAGGTCTGAGGCAGAGTCGCAGACACTAGACAGTAGACAGAGAAAAAATAAAAAAAACGTGAGAAGGGAGGGGTTTAACCAACACATACCTTGAAGCTTGGACGGTTGGATGACTTGGATCGGCGTTCTCTTCCACAGCTGCATTTTCCTCCACGGACTGGCCGTCTCCTCCACGTATTACCCTTCTCCTCCACATAACAGCCTTCTCCTAGACTCCTACAGACCGACTCCTACAGACCGGCGGTGTTCAGTATAGTATATACTATATACCCTAGCTCTCCTCCTTTGCAAGTTTGCAGCTCGAACGATGTGGAAAAACCCCAAAAAACGTGTGATTCTGAGTTTTATTGACCCCGCGGGCTGGACGGGCGATGTTCCAACATCGACTCGCGATTTTTACCCTGACGATTTTTTCAGCTAAAAATATCGCCAAAAAATCGCCGCGATATTTCCCGAAATTATCGGCGAGCAAGAAACATCGCGATATCTCCCGATGTTGTCGAGATATCGGCGATGTTGGTAACACTCTTATAAGATATAAGCTAATCATGCTTATAGTAATCTAATTATTCTCAGTTAACTTGGGGTGTTACAAAGTCCCCTTCTATCCCACTACCTAAGCAAGAAAGGATATGCTGTCAGCAATCTGAAAATTCAAGTTTGTACAGCAATAAACTTGTGAGACAGTTATGGAGGGTATGAGAAAATCAACATGCTTTGCCAGCCTGTAGACCAGCGCTCTCTTAGGGTTAATCCAGATCTGGAAATTGCCCAAACAGCAAGAAAAAGTATGTATGTATAAGAAGACAATGAAATCATAGGTAGAAAACAACCTCAGTGTGTCACCTATCTCTCACTATGGTGCAACCAATCTCTTGAATAATATGTGATTTGATACAATTATGCTTTGTTCTAGCTCTTTGAATCTCTAGCTTTTGTTGATTAGGTTGTCTTGCAGTGTATTGGTAGTTTACCGTGCACTTGCTTTGAATTTTTTTCACTTAAGGTGCATATTCATTTCATTCATTTCCATTAATTTAATTGTTACATCTATGTCGAGAATCTGATCTCAACCACCTAAAATTGCTCTTTGAAATTTACCCTTGCTCAACTGTTTATGGACCACCTAAGAGGGAGTCCTTTGTGTGCTGATCATCTTGGAATTTGTGCAGACTTTTTGATTTGATGGTAGCATACATCTTTTAGGGACACTGCCCTGAGACTGGAAAAGCATCAGTCTGAACAGAGAGACTTTCCAACCATGACAAGGGTTGGTTTGCCTAAAGTTCTGGGGAAAATCTGCTTGTACAGATTGGCATGATAACAGGAACATAGATTTGAGATGCAGAAACTAAATGACTTCATAGAATCAAGTCTATAGATTAGCCCATGCTCCTTCAAATTTAGGGGGGCTCACTTCTCTTCCAAAGTTTGGCTACTATACAAACTCCAGAGACTTGGCAAAACAGGTATAACAGATGTGCTCAATATGGGAAAGGAAGAATATTAAGCAGATTTTTTGGAAATGTAAGTTTGTAATATACCTGCGGAATAAGATATTTCAGATATATCGAAACCTCTTTTTTGGTACATTCACCAGAGCACAGACCTCTAAGGAAGCTGATAGCTTTGAAAGAGGGTGGCATGAAGATTCTGCTATTTTGCTGGATGGTAAGTTGTAGACTTTTGATCGTACTACAAGAGATATTTGCAAGACAAACCTTTGTTGTTTCATCAATATTTGTTTTCTTAGAAAATACATCATGTGTCTTGATCTAGAGGATCAATCATAGATGTTTGTTCTTCTTGCCTGGGTGGGTACAGAAGTAATTCTCTGCATCTCCTATGTCCTAACCATGTAGAATTGATTATTGACTAATATATGACTTGGTTTTTCACCAAAACTATTTCTAAAATCCAAGAACCAGGCAGAAAAGTACGATTATGCTAATATTCAAAAACAATAACAGAAGCTGTAGCTCACCCATAGGAGTCCTCATATGACCAATCTGACCATTCCAATACTCATAAACTGCAAGTGCTATTGGCTGGGTCAATAGAGGCCTCACCTGCATGCATATAGTTATGATCATTGCTGCCTATAATTAATTCTTATAAATTGTCTTGAAATGTATTAAATAACAATAAGTAATTATACAGAAAATCTAGCAAGGAACAACATAATGAACATATCATAATCTGAAGTGCCTACATATAGACAATTTTTCCACATTCTTGTGGTTGTAACTTCATTCATAATTCTACCATTAGCATCATCAAAACAAAAACTTTATGTGATCACTGCAGAAGCTAAGTAATACATACATCATTCATGAACTTTGTATGCTCTGGCAATGACCTGAAGCTCACAATATTCTCAAAGCTGCTGTAGCGCTCCATAAAATGATAAGTATGTTTGCCATACAGATCAGCAAAACATCCAAATTGTAGAACACCAGAAGTTCTATCTTTCTGCAGGAAAAACCCAATAAATATAAAGTGCATGTCAGAAGAGCTTCCCTTTAACCTTCATCACATAAAATGTGTTTCTTTTGGCCTCAAAAGTTTATTTAAGAAATTCAAAAAAGAAAGATAAAATCCACTTCAAACAAACAGCAGCAACCTGTGTTTCTTCTACAGAAGTTCAACCATATTATTGAAACTCTAAGCAGAAAGGTAAAATGTTACCATAGAATCAATAGTCCAATCTTCCCTATATATGACTGGCCTTTGAACAGCTTAGGCCAATAAATATGATCAAAAAGCTTGTGAAATAGGATCAATTTGAATGTGAACATATTTATAATGATGTCTAGCAGTGAGAGGAATACAAAGTCCTACCAGGAGGTCATGAATGCTAAGGATTTTTGTTAAAGGATTTCTTACATTCAACAAGCTAATGGTAATCACATAGCCAATCTAGCCATGATCAAGACTAAAGCCATGCAGTTATAAGTTATAACCAGTAAGCACTGGGGATGCATCCCAAGCATTTCTCCATCGCTGGAGATGGGGTGATGGCACGGGGGTGTTCCCGTTTGGCAGGGGGCGTCCCCCACATCCCCAAGACTATTCCCACAGACAAATGGGACATCCAGATGTCCCTTGATAGTATCAGTAGCATTTGGACATCACTTGCCCAAACCTGCACCAACGCAGCACTGATTTTGGAACAGAACAAAGAAAAAATGAACTAACCTCCTCCACCCCTACAAATTTTGTAAAAATGTAAACCATCCTAAGCCAAGGATTCACTAAACCCAATTTCTAGGTTTTAACTTCTTTTTCTTTATAATGGGCTGTGTTACACCTCAAACTAGCATGTGTGATTAAAGCCCAAAAGAACAATGCTAGCCCAACTGCAAATTAAAGGTGTCAGCCACTATCACTGTTGTGCCAGACTTTGTGAGGCTTCCAATTTTTTTTTTCTTTCTGAGCAAGATGCATGCTAGAGTATTGAGGCCTATCTTTGTTGCTCTTGAACCTCTACCTTTGAAAGAACAGATGAATGTGATGATCAATAATATGCCAATGTTGTTGATGCTATGCCAATACCATGATGACGATAATGCAATGATGTACTAAATGTTTCTATGGTTTAGTTGATGTATTAACTATCTAATGAGTATAGCTAGTAGTATCACACTTTCAAGTTGACGAGGGTAGTAGATCCTTGATTTACTTATGTACCATCAAACCTAGATAATGTTTAGTTGTCTTGCAAGGACTGGTACCCCCTTCTTTGGGTCCTTATTATGGCCATCCATCCATTTGTCTCACTTCATAATTCTGGTCTACATCCTTGGTCTAAGGTTGATGAAATTGAACTCTTGATCTACCCTGTGTGACGCCTTCATCACGAAGGCCTCCCAATTTTTCCCTTGCGTCTCAGGCAATGTTGTGTCGCAGTTGTCTTGTGACGGTTCAGGAGATTTGCTTGTTAAATCCTTGGGGTTTACTGCTTATCAAGCATAGAGAGTTGTTGCAGAGCAATGATCCTCCTAGATTGTTGGCATGAAAGTCCTTCCCCTTCCTATGCCTGAAAAAATAAATGAGGGCATGTGAAGAAGCTCCCAGTCCAAGACTCCTTGCACCTGCAAAGTCAAAGTCAAAAGATGAAGACCAAGTGAATAAAGACAAAAATCAGGAAAATTCAAGAAGCAAGTAAAAAGTTTGCCAACGAAGAAGGCCTCCAAAATAAAAATCAAAGTCCAAGGTCTTCAGAAATAAAGAGTACAAGAAGGAAGAGTCCAAGAAAGTAAATGAAGAATAGTCCAAGGAATTGAAATAAAAAGTCAAAGTCAAATGGGGGGAAGTAATTGCCGGTGGTTTGGTGGGGGATTATCTCACTACTCAATCACCCATTTGGAGACACTTCCCTAATGTTTGCCTAAGTGGTGGGGATCACAGAGATCCCTTTCTTCCTATATCTTGTGTCAACCTATTCATCTCATAACATAATTAATTTCACTTGTCTAACCATGGTTGTCCATCTAACTCACCCCATTAAAGAAACTAGTCCTTGCAAGTACTTGAATGTTATCATAGGATCTGGTTAGTAGGTAAATCTTACTTCTCATAAACCTATTTGAAGATACTTGTGGTGTAGGTATATAATCATGTATACAGGACTAGTTATATGATGATTCAATTGTGACAACTAATAACATTTGCTATGTATGGGTTCACATGGACACCCCTTATTGTTAGTCCATCAAGGACATTTATGACTCTAGTGCATCACCATTCAGATGCCATAGAGGAATTATAAAGCTATTTGTAGTTTCTCAGAGTTCCAGTGCCAATGTCATTCCTTTGAGGGGTTAAAAAGTGGGTTATCCATATCTAGAGTTCAACAAGGAATAATAATGATGTAAAAGCATATTTGGATAACCATTTGGCCTTTTACCGAGGCAAGTGAAGTCAGAATGATCATTACTACCTCAAATCATTGACTTCAAAAAAGGTGGTGGGATTCTCTCCAATGAAGCAGGTGTTGATTTTCACGGACATTCATGGGAATGTTATACTTGATATTTTTAATGATTTGAGGGTAGTGTTATCACACAACTTGTAGTTGTCTCTAAAGGTATCCCATCCAGGATGGTAGAGGTGTAGACAACTAAAGAGGTGACCCAAGAGATGCCACGGTTCCCAATGCAAGCTGGGTGTCACGATAACCGAGGCACTCTTCACTTTAGATCAAGACTACTCAAGATCAAGGGGGAGACCCTAGCCAATCAACAAAGACTAGCTAACCCAAAGATTCCTAGGGAAATGTGTAAAATGAAAGAAGGAGATCAATGGTGAGTTAGATCTAGGAAGGTTAAGTGGACCCAAGGGTTAAGGTGTGGTTGAAGAGGCTTAAAGAGTGACAAATGGTTCAACCAATGAATGACAAGGGCCACTTATGAGGTTCAATTTATAGATCTAAAGATGACTTAGTACCATAAAAATTAGCCAAGTGGGACCCACTCCTTAAAAAGTGGAAAATTGGTCCAAGTTGTGTCCACAAGGTCAAAGTTGAAATGAGATGGTACTAGGGGTGTGCTATAGCATGGATCTATCGATTTGAGATGAAATTAGCAATACCCACAGATGGGATCTAGCAAATGGCCAACTACCCAAGGAGTGTGAATTACCCCAAGGATGACTAGTGCCTTAGATTAAGGGCCAAATGGAGTCGAATGTCCACCAAATTATAGATCGGGATAGTTGAGATGATTATCAAGGTGGGTTTTCAATGTCAAGTACATGCCATGGCTAAATCTCCATAGATCTAATGCATCACCAAGTGACCCAAGTGGGGCACAACCCTCAAAATGAGGATGGGGCCCACAAGGTGAAGCACTAGGGGTAGGTTTTCAAGGTTGAACTAATCAATGCAAGAAGAATCTCACCTACCCACGTTTAGGAACTAGCAAAACTAGCCTTCCTCAAGGAGTGCGAATTGCCTCAAGGAGGGCTAGGTGCCTTGGGAAGTGGGTCAAATGAAGGCCAAACACCACCAAACTATAGATTCGAATTGTCGTGGATGTTATAGAGGTGGGTTCTTAATTGTATACCCAAAGCCAAGCTAGATCCAAGTAGATCTAAAAAAAATGAAAAAGAGGGTTTTAGATTTTAAGTGTTTATGTGACCAATAGGATGGAGAACAAGCGAAATGGATACATACCTTGTAGATCTTACCTCAAAAGCTTGCAGCTACTTTGCACATAGATGATTCTTGCCTTTAGTTACAATTCCAAGCTAGATCCAAATGAATCCAAGCATAATAGTCCAAGCCCTAGGAGGAGAGATGCCCCATTCAACCTGTAAATCAAACTACAAGATGTTAGATTTGATCCACAAATCAATGAGATCTAAGCATGTCATATCAAGAAAGCAATCAATGGACAAAGCACAATTGAAAAACTCCCTCAAGATGAAGACGTCTTGCCCATGGGGGATGTGAGCAACCCCTACAATCTTCCCATCAAGCAAGTTGCACTCTAGCTCCAAAGCAATTCGGCCTCCCTTTGTTGATGTCGATTTCACCTGTTACAAGCAAAGATGTCTAAAAGAAGAGATGCATAACCATGTACAAGAGAAACCTAATCAAAGCCAAGAAGTAGATCTCCAAAATAGTATTTTTATTCCAAGTTTTCCAGAGCCCAAAGGTGCTTTTACAATAGGGGGGTCTCCTCCTTTTATAGGATGAGGAAGACCAAAACCCTAAACCACTAAACCACTTTTTAAAACTAGTGGTGGAGATCAAAAGATATAACAATCTAATCAACGGCTAAGATGAGCCAATACAATATAAGACATGGATCACTTAACTAAGTGATGACATCATAGCCTAAAAGACTCTAATGAGGGTGACATCATACATGAGGGTGGCTAATAACACATGTGCCACAACAAATAGACCAAGACAAGTCACTAGGAGCACATGGTGGGGCTAGGAGGTATTAATACCCTTCACTAGCATGTCCATATGGCACAATAATATACGATATGAGTCTATGACATGTCCAAGTAATACAAATGATCAAATCATGTCCCCATAATCCGAGAAAGACATGCAGTAAAAGACCTCATGTAGCCACTGTGGACCCCACTGACCGATGCCAACTGATCTGGAAGAAGGGGGATACACCATGGATGACCTCTGAGTAGACCAAGTGCCACAACCTTGCCTCAATTTCCCAAATCGAATTCCTCAATGACCTTTTTATTCCATTTTTTTATCCTCCTAAAAACCCTGAAAATGCCCAAAACTGCTATCCAAGGTGCCTGCATTGTCAAACTAAGTGCACCAGGCTGTCTAGAAGGGGGGTATAATGGTAAAAACAAGTGGTTGGACCACCCCCTTCCTCTGTAGCGCCCTAGGCAACAACTAGCCTCCAATGCCTCTGTTGGACATGCTGGATCAGCATGCCCAAACTGGTCAATAGGTGGATAACTGCTAGAAACATGCCCAGGAGTGCCCGGAATTGAAAGATAAGTGTCTCAATGGATCCAGAAGACCCAAATACACAGGAGATGAGTACTCATACACCTCATGATAACCTGTGGGGATCATCTGTAGGGTTCACCATACCTGGACAGTGTAAAATATGATGATCTAGAAATAATAATAAAACTGACCAACTGCATCAATCATCATCTGGAACATATATCCAACATACGGAATCATCAATAGGTGCATGTGGGACCATATATCAACATCATCAAGCACAAGTGGTCCATCTCATCACGGATCCTAAGAATGACCATGGTCAAACTATGTTTGACTAGGTCAAAATACAACCAAGGACTAGATTATAACAAAAGACTAAGACATGTTCCTTTAACCATATTCACAGCTTAACTTAAAGTATAAACATCAATCAAGTGGTAGTTAATACATAGATATTTAGTGTTATTTATAATTTACTTGCACCAAAGCTTTAAAGACATACTCATCAATGGACATGGTCTAACTGCTAAGATAGGGTGAAGGCTAAGAAGAAGGCTAGGGAAAAGGGATGACTTGACCAATTCAACTAAGAGATACTTTGGACGGGGAAAGAGGGGAGCTACACACTATTTTGGACAAAATAACAAAGGGAATGGCAGTGCCTCACAAATGGGTAAGTTGTTTAGAGAGTGCTTATTCAACCTTGGCATTATGTCTATATCAAGTTGATCCAAGTTAATTAGGATCATTCTTTTAATTTCCATGGCCTTTTTGGCCTATATGACCCCTCTGGAATTTCACATGCGCTAAAAAGCACAACTAATCGCAGCTTGCATCCAGGGCATATTTACATTTATGAGGTCAGCAATATTTAGATATAGCATTTGTTTAACCATTGCTTTTTAGACATTTCTATACCCTTCGTGGGGTATTTTAGCAGTTCATTGCTTTAGCCTTTATTCATCGTGTGTTGAAAAACACATTCTAGAATTTTAAGTTCATAGGTTTTCATAAGAGAATTCCAATAATAAAATAGTACAAGTGCTTCAGGTTTTAGCTAACAACATCTCATGTGACTAGAGGGAATTCCGTGCTAAATCATACATTGGGGCAACCGACTAGAATGATCTAGGCATAAAATCCAACTCACCAAAGGCAAGTTATGTCACCAACTCAGAGCCGAGACACAAAACAAACATGGATGCAATCCAACACAGCGGTGGAAAAAGGGGAAGTCCTCCATGTCAATAGTCAAAAAGACAAATCAGGGTGAAAGCCAAAAGTAGGGAAGGTCATGGATGGATGGAGTCAGGTGAATATGAAGCCTAAGCTAGCAGACATAAATGTCATGAAAGACCATGTTCATGCTCAAAGGAGGGTAATGAAACCAATGGGTATAGTCAATGAACCTTTTAGTGCAAGTAATACATCCAATTCATTATTTAAACAACCAAGATATTTCATTTCATTTCTTAAATAACACTGCCACATCATGAGTCATATACCAAGTCAATGCTATGAAGATGGCTAAAACAACAAGATAATAATCCATGATAACAATCACAAGTCCATAGGTCACATCACATCATGCAAATTATCATCATCCAGAACCAACTGAAACACTGTTGCAATAATAACATCTGGAACTCTAGGCACTAAACTGAAATTGTATGAAACAAAAGATCATATCGGTCATCAAATCTAAGCTCTCAAGGCTCAGCCTTGGCACAAGGTCTACTCAATGTCTGATATATACTGCTATGATTTGTAAGTGATCTCAGCTAATGCTGCTCATCGTAGCTAATCTCTGTAAAAGCAAAGCTCTGGAAAGTGCAGATATCTGCTCAGCAAGAATAGTAGCCCAGCTACTATGGTGTGATAACAAGTAGATGTGGGCACCCAATTGGCCCCTGCTACAGCTTCCAACCTTTGCATGTCAATTCCTATATTCAGTTTGGCCATATAATACAGGGGTTTGCTCTCAGTGTTAGTGAGCAGCTTGGGTAATGTAATCAACATGCATGGGAAAGATGCAACCACTTTCCAAACAACGATTTGCTACTTTTGACCACTCAAGGGGATATGCTACTCAAATCAACTCTCTCCTAGCCAAGTGTTGTCCATTTGAACAATTTTCCAGCCGGTGGGGGGTTTGCAATGTTAATTCAGGCTAAGCATGGATTAATTAAGTACACATCTAAGGTTTTTCAATTAAAAATTCCTAAGTTGTGTCTAATAATTCATTAAAAGGCTATGTTGCCGCTAGAAACACACCTAGGGAGGAAACGTAGCAGAAATATTCAAGCTGCTCGATGTGTCCTTGGGGGCAAGTCTCGAGTCAGGTGTTGTCACATGGTCATGACTCCTTCGTTTAGGCTGAACTCCGTTTAGTCCCTAGAAAAGAGTTGCTAAGGCTCTTATTAGTTTATTAGTTGTGGATGGGATTTTTTTTAGGAGTTTCGAAATGGATTACTGAAACAAGCTACTGCAAATGTGGAATTTGTATTCAACAACATAAAAAGATATACTGCATTCATAACATACTTAACTGAAAGCAAATAATGATAATTAAATTGTACCAGTGCCAATGGAGTCAAAATAACAGAATGCTGCCGAAAAATAGTAAATGTTTTGCAGTGTACTTGGTCAGTTTTAATTTATTCAGATGATGAGTGGATTAAGGGGAAAGGGATTCTCGATATACCGTAAGGTATTGGGAATATGTTTGGATTATGACAAAGGTGGTTCCGCACTTGGAAACGTGGGCTGGATCGGAGTCTTTGGGAGGTGTCCAACACTACACCAATCGAGGGTGCAGTCTAACGGTATCCCGAGGTCACTATCCAGTGGTTCTCGCTTCCTTTGAAGAATTTTCCCACAAAATATCAAAGACTGATATGCCGGATTTTCGTAATGTATTGGGGAAGTTGTTTTAATTAAGGTGAGTTGTTTATTACATGCGGAAAATTAAAAAGTGCACACTTCCGCTTTTGGTTATCCCAAAGATCTGCGATGGGCAAGAGCATACACGAAAGGGCATTTCCAATTGAGATTGTAAATGCAAAAAAGGAAAATGTAAGACTAATTACTATGGCAAAGAGTATCTTTTCCCCAATTGAGCAAACTCTCTTGGGTAGTTCGGTAGAGCAATGTCGGGTTAGTATTCGCAACTTTACAAAAACCATGCAAGAAAAGCTAAATTGACCAAAGCAAGAAAAATGAAACTAATCTAAAGCAAAAAATAATGACACAGAAAAGCAAACCATTAAGGAGGCGACATGAATCTCCCCAAGGGGGATGGGGTGCGGGCGCTTGGAAAGCCCACTCCCTCTTCTTATTATTATTATATTACAAGTGAAAAAGGTGGCTACCTTTGGTTCTTACAAATCTATATCCAAAGGCTTACAGGTTTTTAGAGATGAAGAAGAAAGAAGAGTGTTGCTCTGGGAGGCCTTGAATGGCCTAGATCTTCAATTTTTTGGCAACACTTCCTCTTGTCATGGCGAGAAAAATATAAAACCAGCCACCTGAAATGCACCAAATCTGCGAAATCACACGTTAAAAGCATAAAAATTTAAGTACTTAAATGATAAACAATAACCCTAAGTACTTAGTCAATCTAGATCTACAAAAAATAAAGCTTTCAGATTAAGATCTAGTATTGTACTTAAATAAATCAGCGTTTGAATGTTCTTTTTTTAAAAAGGAACTAATTTACTTAAGCATATTCAAAGTAACTGGAACCAAAGAGGAAGTTTAATTATAAAAGTGAAGGAGAGAAGGAAGAAGGAGTTGCTCAAGTGCTCAAGCAGAATGCCCAAGTCTAAGGAGTCTAATGGTGGGAAGCAGAGGGACTATGTCTTTCTCAACTTAGATTTTTTATAAGATCTAGTATTGTACTTAAATAAATCATCCTTTGAATGTTGCTTTTTTAAAAGGGAACTAATTTACTTAAGCATATTCAAAGTAACCGGAACCAAAGAGGAAGTTTAATTATAAAAGTGAAGGAGAGAAGGAAAAAGGAGTTGCTCAAGTGCTCAAGCAGAATGCCTAAATCTAAGGAGTCCAACAGTGGGAGGTAGAGGGACTATGTCTTTTTTGAAGTGCTTGAAGAATGGTAGATTCAACCAAGATCATCCAGTCCAATCAAGCTAGGAAACCTGCATCACTAACAATACTTGCACAAAAGGGGATCAAATCTAGTATTTCAACAAATAAAGATTGAGAGAGCATAAGTACAACCTAGTACAGTCTGCTACTCCTAGATCTTTACAAGCAGAGAATAGTAAATGAAATCAAACTAAAATCATTTACCCTATATGTTAACAACAATCTTAAGGCCAGATAGATTGCCACAAAAAGAAAAGCAAAAAAAAAGGGCAGCAATATAGTTACCTCATAAGCCAGTAACAATATTCATCCACACACAAATGCAACATACCATGGACCTCCAAAGTCTTTCTATTAATCAAAACAGAGTTACAATACCAAGCTTCATAGCTTGGGCGGAGCCTTCGGTCCTTTGACCATGCCAAATGAGAGCTCAAGTTGTTGCTTAAATATAGTATGCAGAAGGAGGGGCACATTCAAGGAGGGAGGGCGACTTCCCACATGTGGCATCCGTCCAAGATGAGAAGGGCAAGTTGTGAGATCTTCATGAGATTGAAATGAAGAGGGATGTGCCACCTCTCTTAAGGTAGGTACACCCTCCTCTTGGAATTATAACCACCAAACGCTAGCTACCATGTCATATGCTTCACGTGAAGCATGAGAGGGAGGGCACATCTTCTCACTTGATATCATTCGTAATCTCCAAGATTTGACTCAAATCACATGCTTTATCCTCTAAGATTATTCGCCCTCCATAAGAGACAAACATGCCACCTTTTCAACATGTTTTAAACATGCCTCATCGATTTTCCCACTTTGTCCTTTTGTGCATTTTGTGTCCTTTTAGCATTTTTTGGCCATTTTGTCGCCTCCTTAAGAAAAAATGCATTAAGTGATAATTTAATCACCTGAAACATAGGAAAAGTGGGTCCTAGAGTAAAGAGGACGCTCTGAGTGTGAAAACGAGCATCCCCACACCAAATTCTGCCTCCAGAACATACTTTTATTACAATTTGAATTTTCCCATTTAAACCATTAAAAATGGCCTAAGTTTATGAGAAAAATTATTTTTCACAGAATTGACCGAAAATCCTAAGGGACCTAGTGCATGTCCATACGACTCATTATTGATGGCTAGCATGTAAAAATACATAGACACTTAGGCTTTAATAACCTCCCAAGGTTTGACCACCAAGGTAAATACTCCAACTTTGGAGGTGTGGTTGAAAAACTCAGGAATTATACATCACTGAAGCGCAACACATAATTCCTAAAGAAAAAACACTCTAGAGTATCCCCTTGACAGATAAACCTAGGTAAGCCAAGCCTGATACAAAAAGACCATGCTTAGACCAACTTATTACAATTCCCCATGGGGGTATGGACATGCAAATTTTGAAAAAAGGGCCAAAATTTGACCTAATGGATCTCGAGAAACTGATGATGAACAATTAGTTTATTCAAGTCTTCGACGGTTCACTCAGAATCTACTAGGTGCAATTTTAGTAGATAACATCTGGCTCCAACTGCGGGACGTGTGCTCGATCGGCCTTCAGGCAAGGAGAGGATGCGAGAACACCAAAATCTCTGGTTTATATAACATCTAAAAATATCTCAACTTGACAAGAAAAACCCTCAATAGCACAAGTTTTATGAAGAAACCAAGAATCACAAATTGCGTTTATTCATAAAAACTAAAACTAACTGAGGAAAAAGGTTATTGTTCCTAAGTACTAGAAAGAAATGCGTAAAGTAAATGCTCACTTTAAGGAGCTTATTTTCCTACTCTAAGCATGGTATAAAGTAAAATGTTAAGTAAAATGATAAATCCAATGTAACTGTTATCACCAAACTTGTAGGTGCCCCTAGAGATGAATCCAAGATGGATGGCAGAAGGGAAGGGCAACCAAAGAGGTGCAACCAAGATGGCCTCGAGTCCCAATGGATGGTTGTCACGCCAATCAAGGAAATCTTCACTTTATGTTATCTAGCCCAAGACAACAAAGGGGGAGACCCTGCAGATCTACTCCCGACAAGAGAGATCAAACCAATACACCAAATCAAGTCAAGTATAGTTGAAGTACGTAAGGTGTATGGTGAACCCTAGATCTATGGAAGAAGTCACAAGATGAATAATAGTTTGGATCAAGGAGTTTAAACAGTGTATCTTTGGTCCATTATGGGTGGAAGAGTGACTTATGATGTTTGAAATAAGATCCAGGATCAGGGTACTAGTCAATTATGAGAGAATCCACTGCCTTGGGAACCGTGTCCAATGCAAGGTAGTTAAGGATTGAATTGGGGCTAACCAGTACCAGAGATGAGCTTGATTGAGTGATATGACAATGTTAAGGGATTCAAGCAACCAAAACAAGGATCAAACCACAAGCTAACCCAACAATCCAGGAAAGTCGAATGGGCTTGGAGAAAGATCAGTGCCTTGGGAAGTGGGCCAAATGGAGTCGAATGTCCACCAAATTACAGATCTGGAATGTTGAGGTATTGAGGTAGGTGGATCTAAAAGATTAGGGTCATCCAATGGTTGTATCTCGATAGATCTGAGATTGAAGTAAGCCACAAAGTGACCCAAGTGGGGCACAACCCTCAAAATGAGGAATGGGGCCCACAAGGTCAAAATCACTGAAGTGACACACTAGGGGTAGGTTATTGAATGTGTAGATTACAGATCAAGTGGAATCTCACCTACCCAGGTGCTAGATCCCTGCAAACTCACCTCTCCCAGGAAATGCGACCTCCCTTGGAGAGGCTTATTTGCCTTGGAAAGTGGGTCAAATGAAGGCCAAATCACACCAAACTACAGATCCGAATTGCCGTGGATACTGTAAAGGTGGGTTTTAAATTTTATACCCAAACACCAAGTGGATCTTACTAGATCTGAGAAAATGTAAAATGAGAGTTTGTAAATTAAGGATTTTATCAATGAAGTAGCTATGTCAATGGATTGGAGCCAAGACAAGAAGAACAAATATGTGGATCTTACCTGGATAACCTTGTAGATGCCTTGATGATGATGATCTATGCAAACCCGATCAATTTGGAGTGATTTGAGGTAGTTTTCTATGACGTCGAATTGCCCAAGGAAGCCAATGCACCCTCTCTCCTGCACAATAAACGTCAACAATATCAGATTTACTGCGAACAAGAGATAAGACTAATGCCACAAGAGAAATAACAGAAAGATAGCATAGATCACAATGATACATATGATAACCCCCTGATACAAGCGAATGCCATGTTAAGATTTAATATGCTAAGATAGAAAATAGCAGCATTACATTCCATTTCACAACAATAGCATATACAGGATCACTGAAGAAACAACAAGCATAGTATAAACACAAGAGACACAGATTTATCCTGAGAAACCCTCATGGGGTAGAAAACCCAGCAAAGCTTCCTCAATATAGATGACCAGCAATATACAAAGATGCAAACCAAAGACATGATCTCCTCCTCCACCATAACAGACCTCTCCTCCACAAGTGCGCCTCTCTCAAGTGAGTGAGTGTGTCAAATGAGGAATACACCTCCTCTATTTATACACTACTCCGACTTGTCTTTTACACAAGAACACGTAGGCTCGAATTTAACCAATGGGTTAAATACCCCACTGCAACTGACTGGGCCGAACCCTCTAGGGTGGTCTAATAACCCTTTGACCCACATAACACACACAGGGCCGACCCCCACTAGGGAAGTCTAATAACCCGAGTTACCACATTCCGACGGAGGAATAAACATCTCCGGATATACAATAAGATCTTCACGGAGGAATGAAACATCTCCGGAATAATAAAGTACAAATATAATATTCTTTGAAGTTACAATATCTCAACACTCCCCCTTAACAAGAAGGATATTATAACAGCATCTGCACGAGCAAGGAGTCATCAACATCATACATGATACATCTATAAATCATTGGAAGCTTTCTCAACATCATTAGTAACTCAACCATTTACTGGAACATCTTCAATACTGGAACATCAACATCTTCAGTACTGAGTCTTTATCTTCTGCAGCACTCGAACAGCTACAATAACATCAACATCTATATCCTCACGATTATTAGCATCATCATCATACGATCATCAGCATCAAGATCATCTCGATCTACAGCATCTGGATCATCATGATCTACAGCATCTAGATCATCACGATCTACAGCATCTGGATCATCTCAATCTACAGCATCTGGATCATCTCGATCTACATGATCAGCATCATCGTCATCTAGATCAACTCAATCAGCATCATCGTCATCTAGATCAACACGATCAGCAGCATCATCATCTAGATCAATACGATCAGCAGCATCATCATCTAGATCAACAGTATTAGTATCCACACTAATACAAGTATACACATCATCAATACAAGTATCCACACAATACAAGTATACACATCATCAATACAAGTATTCACACAATAGCAGCATACCCTGCAACACACACGATCATATTACAGGATGATCAATCCTGCTCTCTTTAGGACATAGGTCCATGGATGATGCAATCCTGTCATGTATCTTTTGAACCGAGGTCCAAGGACGATCCAGTCCTACCATGTACCTTTTGAACCGAAGTCCAGGGACGATCCAGTCCTATCATGTACCTTTTGAACCGAGGTCCAAGGACGATCCAGTCCTATCATGTACCTTTTGAACCGAGGTCCAGGGACGATCCAGTCCTATCATGTACCTTTTGAACCGAAGTCCAGGGACGATCCAGTCCTATCATGTACCTTTTGAACCGAAGTCCAGGGACGATCCAGTCCTATCATTCAATTCTCGGAGACCTCATGTCTACGGCTCAATTCACAGGACCAAAGTCCGAGGACGATCCAATCCCCTTACCTGTCCATTCAAGATTTTTATTCTCGGAGACATCTTGTCTACGGCTCAATTCACAGGACCAAAGTTCGAGGACGATCCAATCCCCTTACCTGTTCATTCAGGATTTTGTTCTCGGAGACATCTTGTCTACGGCTCAATTCACAAGACTAAAGTCCGAGGACGATACAATCCCCTTACCTGTTCATTCAGGATTTTGTTCTCGGAGACATGCGTCTACGGCTCACTTCACAGGACTATGGTCCGAGGACGATACAATCCCCTTACCTGTTCATTCAGGATTTTGTTCTCGGAGACATGCGTCTACGGCTCACTTCACAGGACTATGGTCCGAGGAGGATACAATCCCCTTACCTGTTCATTCAGGATTTTGTTCTCGGAGACATGCATCTACGGCTCACTTCACAGGACTATGGTCCGAGGACGATACAATCCCCTTACCTGTTCATTCAGGATTTTGTTCTCGGAGACATGTGTCTACGGCTCACTTCACAGGACTATGGTCCGAGGACAATACAATCCCCTTACCTGTTCATTCAGGATTTTGTTCTCGGAGACATGCGTCTACGGCTCACTTTAGGACTGAGGTCCAGGGATGATCCAATCCCCTCATGTCCACCAAGGACTTCATTCTCGGAGACATCATGTCTACGGCTCTCTTCAGGATGATGCAATCCTATTCTGTCCACCAAGGACTTCATTTTCGGAGACATCATGTCTACAGCTCTCTTCAGGATGATGCAATCCTATTCTGTCCACCAAGGGCTTCATTTTCGAAGACATGATGTCTACGGCTCTCTTCAGGATGATGCAATCCTATTCTTTCTCGGAGACACCTGTCTACGGCTTCTTTTAGAATAAATGTTCAAGGATGATGCAATCCTCTTGTCACCTTAGACCCTGTCTAAGGACCATCCACCAACCTCTCTGTCGGCATCACTAATATAGGTATCCTCATCATCGACCTCACTATCGATGCAGGCAATCTCATCATGAGTTATCACATCACTCCCCCTTTCAAGGAGGGTCCTTCTAAACTATAATAAGTTTGTCTCAGAAAACTTTACTTGAGGTAGAGGTTTGGTTAGTACATCGGATAGGTAGAAGTTTGGTTAGTACATTGTTACAAATTCAAACTTTTGGTTCCTTTCTGCACCATATCTTGGAACACTAGATTCTTTGCCATCTTGATACAACTCTGCCTGTCACATAGGATCATAGTTGGGTCTATCTCTAAGTCAAACAATCCTGAAGCCATACTGCTTCATAACTTAGCAGAGCAAGCAGCCATATATTCTGCTTGTGCTCACGAGATCATGGCTGATCCCAGACAATAACATCCTCTCGATGTGCTCTTCCTGTCTGATACACTTCCTTCCCAATCAACATCTATGTAGCCATCTGAAGTCATGATCTCCAAGATAACATAGATCAAACTCTTATTGTATCCTTTAGGTACCGCATCACATGATTTGCAGCTTATCAGGTGAACACATCTAGTTTCCACTAGATACTGACTCAAGGTGTTCACAGCAAAGCATATATCTGACCTAGTATTCGTTAGAAACATCAATGACTCAATATTTTGTCTGTACAGAGTTCTATCCACTAACTCCGATGAGTCATCTACTAACAACTTCAAGAGTGGCCATCCCAACACATCAAGTCCTTTTAATATTTCTCAGCATACTTTCCTTGGTTGAGAAAGATTCCTTCTGAGCCTTGCCATACTTCCAGACCTAGGAAGTAATGCATCAATCTGAGATCTTTCATTTTCATTTCTGCAGCCATCTTCTTCTTTCTTTTCATGATCTGTTTCTCATTCTTTGTCAGAAAGAGATCATCGTCATACAATAATGGTATGATATGTTCATCATCCACAACCTTAAGGTAAAGGTTAGGAACAACTTTACTTTTGGTAAAGTCCAAGCTTATCAAGAGACTGTCAATTCTCTCTTTGTGACTGAACATCATTCACACTCTGCATTGAATGATATTCTGCATATCTATCTGTGCCATCTCTCGTTAGATGGGTCTACTGATATGAGCCTCAATATCATTTGAAATTTGTGGTGAGTTCCTTCTTGCATCCATGTCATCTGTGTATAGAAACCATATTCAACCTTGTAGCAAAGGTTGAGATCCACATGACCCATGGTGATCATTAAGCTCATCAATTGATTATCGATCCTGGGAACCCATACAGAACCTGATTCACACTTCTTCTTTAATTACACCATTAAGAGAATGGTCTAGCCACTTGGAGCAAACATCTCATCATGATTCTCTTCCTCTTTCTAAGAGAATCTTCTAGCCACAAGCCTTCTATAGTGTGTTTGATTTGTAAATCCTTTTGTTGAACATCCATCGATTGTTCATTGTTCATCATTCATCATGATCTTTCCTACAAATCAAAATTAAGTACATAATTAGTAATACTTCATAATCATCAAATCATATTGACATGATAACCTATTATGCATACAGATATCATTTACATAGTTATGCAACTATTCTGATCAATACTTTGGCACAACACTTTTCCATATCCTGTATGCATACAGTGGCTATCTAGATGCCTTCCATCTCTACCAGAACATACTATCGAGAGTGTGCACAGCTCTCAGCATGTCAGCAAAGAGGTTTCATTCTAGACAAGCAACAATGGAATGTTTGACCAACTTACCAATCATATGCATATTAGTAGTATACTGTTTCAATGCTCTATGAATATTTACACTCAGTATGATATATTATAGGAATACAAATATGCATACAACCTATTACAGACAATATCATTTATTATTTCAAATAACAACTTAAATACTTATCTTTTATGTTTGTGTGGTTGCCTCCCACTTGATCTTCTATATGTCTTTTGAACTTCTATTCATTCTGTGCCACTGTGCATGCTCAAGTGTGCACTAGTGTCATCCTCGTGATCTCATACACAAACATACATTCATTAGTATATTCTCAATATTATCAAAACATTCTAATTCTAAATAATCTTGAATATATATATGGTCATGATCATTAGTATTCAGAGTTTCAAGGAAGTCTTCTTTTACTCATAGTATTCTTCAGGTTAATTAAATCATCAAGATAAGAGACATAGTATGCATAAACCCTTGATTACTAACTTTATGAATAAGCATAACCAATCATACCAAGTATACTTATATAAGGGATCCTAACACAAGGTAAGATTCTAACTTGACATAGGTAAACATACCTGCTTAGTTATGTACAACATACCTAAACAATCTCTTCAATGATTTAGAGATCCTGAGCTAGAACCTGCATGTCTCATATAATATAACAAAGTCATACATACCTCGTAAGTAGAACAAAGATTATGGATGAGTCTTTGTCTTCATGTTGTCATGGTCATGGAACTTGATTTGTCTTTTGTGATGTAACTGTATCTTGTTAGCAGACAACATCAACCTCACACAACACCATAATGCATTAGTACAATCATATAGCCCTAATCAATGAATGTCTTCGATCATTCACATGCATTCATACTGTTACTAGGGTGATAAGACAATTCTAACATTAATCAAGATTGTACTAATAAATAATATGAAGACAAACACATCATGAACTTAATCAAGAATCAGATTTCAAGACATACCTGAACCTCCTTAAGTCATACCTGTCGAGACTTCTTGTAGTCTTCTTATGTAAGGCCTTAGCCTCAACTCCCCCTGAAACTTGATCTGGAGCTTGATTAGGGTTTGCTAGAGAAACCCTAAAAATTCCATCTTTGACTTTCACACTTCCGAATGAATGGAAGGATGTGTCTTGCTGAGCTGATCAAACTAGCATACTTCAATTTTGAAATCTCCAAAATTTGACCCCTCAAAATTGCCTTTGAAACTTCTGGATCTTCTTGACAGGATCCCGAACTAGGGTTTGATGAAGCCCACCCTTCTGCTCAATCAAAAGGTTTGATCCAAGGCTCTAAACTCTTATTTTTCTGAGGAGCTTCCAGCCGTGGTTACAGACTTCAAAAATTCCAACTTTTGCTGAAGCCCTAATTTTCCATCTTTCCGATCAAAATCCCGAGCTAGGGTTTGATCAAGCCCGGTCTTCTACCCAACCAAAAAATTCGATCTTGGTCTCTAAATTTCGATTTTCCTGAGTATCATTCAGCCATGGATTCCAATTCCAAAAATTCTAACTTTCTCCGAAACCCTAAATTCCGGAAGCCATGAATAAAGGTGCTCCAAAAATAATTCTGTTTTGACAGAAATATGTACCTGATTGTTTCTGCTATAACTCCGAAATGTTTGCTCCACGAGGTCTGAAAACTTTTTCTGCAGTAGCCTGACCTGTCATCTTTCCATCGTGACAGGTCTGACCTCAATTGGATTTTCTGAGAGAGAGTTATGCCAAATGTCGCAACGTGACCTGTTTTGGGATAATACAGGAGAGCGAACTTGTACGGCGTGCCACGTGTCACTGTTTGAACTTCGGCCTCTGAAAACTTTTCCTGAGATAGCTCGCCCTGTTATCTTTCCATCCTGACAGGTCTGACCTCAATTGGACTCTCTGAGAGAGAGTTATGCCAAATGTCGCAACGTGACCTATTTATGGGATAAAACCGGAGAGCGAACTTGTACGGCGTGCCACGTGTCACTGGTTCAGCTTTGGCCTCTGAAAAAAGTTTCCTGAGATAGTACAGTCTGTGTACTACCTGTCACTTTTTACGAAATTTCATTTGGAGCTTCCTAGTCCAAGTTATGACCTTTTTTCCTAGGTCACTTGATTTTGACTGAGATCTGGAAGAGGCAGAAACCCTAACTTGTACTGATCATAACTTACAAAGTGCAACGAATCTGAGGGTGCCCTTTGGACACAAGATACCTGGAGATGTTATCTACGACCTGTAAAGGTTTCAGATCTTGAACCTTCGCCAAAATGGATTTATAGCGAAAGTTCCACGATGACTGGTTTTTGCTATATAAAACCCTAACCTTCAAATTGTCGTAAGTAAAGCAAGTGTCGTAAGTGCCATACCTTGCCTTCCTTCAGTTTAGCTCTGATACCATGTTAAGATTTAATATGCTAAGATAGAAAATAGCAGCATTACATTCCATTTCACAATAATAGCATATACAGGATCACTGAAGAAACAACAAGCATAGCATAAACACAAGAGACACAGATTTATCCTGGGAAACCCTCATGGGGTAGAAAACCCAGCAAAGCTTCCTCAATATAGATGACCAGCAATATACAAAGATGCAAACCAAAGACATGATCTCCTCCTCCACCATAGCAGACCTCTCCTCCACAAGTGCGCCTCTCTCAAGTGAGTGAGTGTGTCAAATGAGGAATACACCTCTATTTATACACTACTCCGACTTGTCTTTTACACAAGAACACGTAGGCTCGTATTTAACCAATGGGTTAAATACCCCACTACAACTGACTGGGCCGACCCCTCTAGGGTGGTCTAATAACCCTTTGACCCACATAACACATACAGGGCCGATCCCCACTAGGGAAGTCTAATAACCCGAGTTACCACATTCTGACGGAGGAATAAACATCTCCGGATATACAATAAGATCTTCATGGAGGAATGAAACATCTCCGGAATAATAAAGTACAAATATAATATTATTTGAAGTTACAATATCTCAACATGCCAAAGCATAGATCACAATGATACTAATGATAACCCCCTGATACAAGCGAATGCCAAGTGGAGCGAGTTGAAGAAGCCTTGCAAAAACGCCCAAGTGAAGTCGCCCTCCTGTAGACAAGACAAAAGTTTCCAAAAAGATAGATCTTACCACAAATACCCAAATGCTAAGATGCAATAGACTTTCCAATCACCATCGAAGAACACCAGATTCAAAGGAGACCACAAGAATTTCCACAAGAAAGCTTTTCTATATCAAGATTCCAAGAGCCAAAGACCCTTTTACAATGAGAAGTTGTCTCCTTTAAATAGGAAGGAGAGAGTCCACAATCTAACCACTTTCTAAATGAATGTATAAGATTAAAAGATCAAAAGATCTAATCAATGGTTGAGATGAGCTCAACAATACAATACATGGATCACTAATAAAATAATACAATATGTGGACAAACTCACCCTAGAAGAGGGTATCCCACCAAATCATGATGATAAAACATATAAAATAGCTCATGGTGGGTCCAAGGGGTAATTTCTAACACCCTTGGTCAATCCCCATGGCACAATATCCAAGAATAAATGATCTAGACACCAAATCGTGCCTCTCTGGGAAAATCGTGAGCCTTAGGAGGCTCCAGAAATCATCAAAAAATGCCATAAGTGATGGATGTGGGTCCCGATGAAGCTGAAACTGTTGGAGAAGGTGTGGAAGACATCCCACTCATCATCACTGATCATCCCATGCCATAACCTTGCCTCAGTAGCCAAAATCGAATTCCTCTATAGCCATTTTTACCATTTTTGAACTGCCTCGGGAAACGTTAAACTGCCCAAACTACCTCCTGGAGTACCTGCGTTGTCAAGGTGAGCTCAACAATGAGTCTAGGAGGGGGGTAATATGGTAATAACAAGTGGCTGGACCACCCCCTCCATGCACAGCGCCCTAGGTGAACCAAGTAAATCTCATCACTGCTCTGACAGGGCCTCCGACAAACCAAAACTGCACTAGGATAGCCAACTGAGGCTCAATCATCACTGTAACTGCCCGGAACTAAAAACAAACTGTCTCATTGGACTCAGAAGGTCCAAATCCATCTAAGATGTGTACTCATACACCATATAAACCTCTACGTGGTCCAAAATAAATACTCATCATATCCGACAAACCAAATAATAATAATCTGTAAAAATGCTAAAAAGAACAAATCATCATCATAAACTTGAAACCACTGCATAAGCCCACCATGGTGACCTGTACCGGACCATATATCATCTATCTGTAACATCTGAGGTCTGCCACCTCATGTCCTGTGGTTGACTTTTGGTCAAACTGGGTTTGACCAAGTCAACCTGACCAAAATATAACTCAAACTGTCATGAAGCTGCTGCAAGGTGTCCAAGGTTAATACATGCTTTACAATCCATTCAATTAGCAATTATAACAAGAAGTAATCATTACTGGCGATCTAAATCCAAATATAATAAGTCATAATTATTATTTATTACTCAGACACAACTTTCAAGGTCATACTCACTTCATAGTTGTGATCAATTTGCTAGTGGGGGGTGAAGGCTAAGAAACAATTGGCTAGGTCAAAGAATGACTTACTGACTTAACACTGTGACACTTTAGAAATGGAAAAAGGAATACACACCATAGCATATAGTGGACAAGCAACAACACAGGGAATGGCGGTGTCTCACAAATGGATAAGTTGTTCAAAGAGTGTTTATTCACCTTACACAAATGCGCACAATCCATAATACAAATGAGGCCAGCAATCTTTTTGATATAGCATTTAAGTTCCATTGCTTTTTGGGCCTAGAGTTTCCATAGCCTTTGATCTATGTGTGTTTACAAACGCATTGCATAGATTTACATTTATTTAGGCTTCTTGCTGCAGATGTGTTTTTAAGGCACTTGTTTACCTGAGCACTTCTAGGTGTGTCACAAACAGTTTGTTTACTTAGGTATTTACATTTCACAAAAGATATAACATTTGATATTTCATAGCCATTTTCATTTGGCTTGCCTTTCATTCATGTGTGTTTAGAAACACATTTCATGAATGGGATTTTCATACAAGATATAACATTTCATTTCCATACTTTGCATTAATGGCAGCACTAAAAGTTTCAGGTTTATCCAACAACATCTTTAGTGACTAGGGGGAATTCACAAGGAAATCCAACTCACCATAGGTAAGTTTTGTCACCAACTCATAGCCGAGACACAATAAACAGGGAAGCTTATCCAATATAGAGGCTACAGTGGGGGAAGGTCCTCCATGCCACTAGTCAAGTAGTAAGTCAAGGTAATGAATCAACTGGGTAAGTCATGGATGGATGAAGACAGTGAATAATGAAACCGACACTAGCAAGCCAAAGTATGGCGGGAATGATCACCTCTATTCTCCCTAAGGAGGGTAAAACCAATGAGTATAGGCCAAGAACTTCTAAGTCTAAGTAGGGACAAATATGATATATATATAATACAACCAGGTCCACATATCTATATGATCGCCAGATCATGATACTAAATGATAAGACATGCGAAGAAAATGAAAATAAAAGCAGTATAACCACAACACCATAATATACCTGCTGAGTCATATACATGAATGCTCATCAATCTGAACCATCATCTGTCCTCTCAAACTGCTGTTGTAACTCTGGGCACTACTGATTGCTCTGTATAAATGGCTAAATAACTACATCGGTCATCTCTCTAAGTGTCCTGAAACTCAGTCATGGCATGGGGAATAAAACTGTTGTCCAAAATCTGATAATGATCCATAGTAGATGCTCATCTCAACATCTCAATGCAAGGGAACTGGCTGAATAGTGTACTGGAATCAAAAAAATAGTGTATGGTAGCCCGACTACTATATATGTGATAACAGTAACCACCTTAACATTTCATCAATATAATAGATTTTTGCCTTGTCTTTGGTTACCAACCAAAGTAAGGAATCGCTTATCAGAAAGTGCAAACCTGCATGGATATTCTGGAAGGGAGGGTTGGATGGGAAATCATAGGCATGTGATAGATCTTTGAAGTGCTTCCCCAAATGGTAAGTCCTCCTGCAGGCTTTTTCTATCCATGACTAGATAGGGCTGAGAAAAAACTTTGAATGATAAGGCAGACCAACTACCTCATCACATTGATCTGAAGGGCTCTTCTGATAATAACTTTCTATGAAATCATAAGCCCCAAGCTGCTCCAAATCATAAGGAACCTCCGTATGTGAAAATGATATCTAAGACTGCTCTTCAAATAGTAGTATCTGATCTGATTCTTCATTGCACTGCTTCTTCAGGTCTTCATTGTTGATGCTCATGTATGGCTCATACTGATCATATAAAAAGATTTCATGCTCCTTTTCCATGCAAAGATATCCCAAGGTCTCAATGTCCGTGCTTTCTGTGAAAACCTCATAAAAGGGTTTCTCAATAAAACCTCCAAGAGACTCTATCTCAGTCTTCCTTTCCTCAGATATGTCATTTATGGGATTTTCAATTATGCTCTCAAAAGATTCAAGCGCATCATTCTCTTCTTCAGACATGGCATAGATGGGATTCTCTACAAATGTCTAGTTATCATCATCAACATCAATGTCAATCATGTGGAACTCTTCATCACTCATATCATGATCCAAGCTATATCTATCTTCTTCATGCTCATAATCCTCCTTTTCAGAAAAAAGGTCATAAGGAAGGAAACCTTTCAAACCATCATCATTATACACATTGCAAACTTCTTCATGAATTTCAATATGGGCTTCTGCAATGGTTTCTTCTGGAAGTAGATCAGGAGTACAAATGTGCTCATCATCACTGAAATAGTCTTGAAAAATTCTCCACTCTTCAACATTTTCTGTTGAGGTAACATGAGGAGGGTCTTCAATAATATCTTTAATGAATGGTTCCTCGTGTTGTTCTTCAATGGGATCAACATGAGTCTCTGAAAATGGCATGTCATACATCATGTTGGATAACTCAAGATCTTCCATATGAAATTATTTTGAAGGAAAGAAGTAAGCAAGAGTGTTGCTAATGAATGATTCCATATGATCCTCACCTTGATGCCATTGCCTCAAAAATATCTTAAAGAAGCAAATGAGGGAAGTAATAGATTTATCAAGAAGGCCCTCATAAAACCGTCTTGAGGCGTCCCCTTGGAAAGAAAAAGCAAACATATGCATCATATGATCTTCATGATGTATGTCAAATTTGCTCATTCGTGAAAGGAACGTCACAATATGGAATCTTGCTAAGTGTTCCCCATCATGACCATAATAAATAGGAAGGAAATAAGATGTCTTTTCGCCCTCACACTAATTAGGAAAGGCAGGAAGTCTGAAGTAATCAATGGGTGGACATGCAAAGGAGATCCGAGTAGCAGTTTCTCTTCTCTTAATATCCATATCGAAACAAATCAATGACCTCAGTTCAACCATGAGCCTTTAAAATTTGATGTATTTGTATGGGCTCATCTACACACAAGAAGTCTCAACAATATATATGAGATACAAGGGTTTTATCCCTTCAATGGAGTCGCCACATGAGAATAAAAAATAAACTTTTTTTTTTTACTCACAGAAATTTCTATTTTTTGCTTTTCTTTGAAAAATTATAAAAAAGGAAAAAGTTAGTGGAGTCGCCAGATGAAAATTACAGATCTAGTCTAAACATTCATCAAACAAAGCAAAAACAAAAAGGTGAAAAAATCAAAAGTCGAATTCCGGGAATAAAAAGATTTATCCCCAGCAACAGCGCCAAAAAATGTTGTCGTAGGAAACACACCGAGCAGCTTGAAGATTTCTGCTGCGTTTCCTCCCTAGGTGTGTTTCCGACGGCAACATGCTAAAAGTGCACTTGGAAGTCTAATTTCAAGTTGACATTGCACTTTTTTATTTTTATAAAATTATTTAGCCTAATTAGCCTTGGTCGATAAGTGGCTAAAGGTGGAACCAAAGAAGGCAGAAATGTCCTTACAAATACCAAATTGAGAGTAGTCATCCAGGTGCATGGTATGTCATTAAATCAAGAACCCTTCACCCTCTTCAACCTATGCAAGGTACTACTAGTTATACTCATCAAAGCAATCAAATACAATATATCATGTAATAGCAATGCTACGCCCCAAATTCTCTGCAACGCACCCTACCAAATGTGCCAAAGAGGGGGATCTTTTCCAATGTAAAAGGCCAAGTTGGGGCTTCTTTATGTAAAAGTGTTGGTCTATATGGGTTCTAGACCCCTTGGTCAGTCATGGCAGGTCGTCTTGGTCATCATTTCAAGATGTGTTGGTCTTGTGGCCCTACTGAATTCCCCTCGATGGGTGGTATCTCCTCATCATGTCAGGCATTTATGCCTTGGGTAGGTATTGATTGCACTTGTAAGGGTTGTCACACCTGCTATAGCACACCTCACTCATACCCTCTTGGACCTTGTTTTCTGGTATCACTCCTCCCTCTCATTCAACTTGGTAAAAAAGAGCAAATCACCCACCTCAAAAAGCATCTTTTGAAGGTTGTACCATCCTAAGGAGGACATTTAGGGCAAAATACATATGTTGGGGTTAGATGGGACATGACCTCCTCCTTCCAAGCTCAACTTTTCATCATGTTGACGCATAAGATTAATTTTTATCATTATTTTATGTTTCGTGAGGTTTAGTCCCCAAATTGTGGATGACAAACCCTAAAAGTTCATTTTAAATTCAAATTAGGTAGGTCGGCCTAGAGGAGAGATAAAGTGGTCCTTTTTTCTAATAAATAAGTCATCCTCCTTTCATTTGTAGCCAAGATCATGGAATCAAATATCACTGAATTTTTATTCTTACCTGTGTACAAGAGAAATTAAGTGGTGTGCACCTTTCTTCTTAGCTCTTTCTAGGGTTTTTAATAATCAAATCTTGATGCGTGAGGCTTCTTTGCAACCTTTCAAGGCTATTTCAATTTGAAAGGATTCTAAAGTATCCTTCTCTTCTCATTTTCTCTCTCAATTGTGGTAAGATCTTGAATCTCTTGTTTTGCACTACAGGAGGGATCCAAGAGAAGAGCAATTCAGGGTTTTATGCATAAAAGTTTAGTCTTGTTGGGAGAGGCATTCCTCTTGAAGAATCTCTCTTGTTTTGGGCTTTGGCATCTTGTTTGCCCTAATTAGTTCAAATGCTAACATAACCAAGGATTTCTTAGCATTGCCTTAATTCATTCAAATATTGATCGGGAGAAGATGCTAGCCTCGATTTTTCTCATTGCCCTAAGGACTAAGACCTAGGTCTATTTCCTTCATCTTCACCATTCAAATTTACAAAAATTCTTTGCACTATATTTGAAAAATATAAAACATATAGATATATAAAAACCCTAAAAATTAAACATTTTGCAAAAAATCTAGAAAATATTTATTTTTCCGTTGTACTTTTATTTATATTGATTTTATTTGCACAAAATCCAAAGTAGTTACTGTTGTTATTTATTTCTTAACTTATTTATCTTATTAAAAATCAATAAAAAGTCAAAAAATCCACAAACGAGTTCGTTTTGCATCTGGTTTAGGCCATAAACTAGGCTAACCTCTGTTAGAGTTTGTAGCTCGAGAGGTACTTTTGTGTTGGCAATGCCTAGCACGTAGAAGGACCGACCAAAAGACTTTCTCTCTAACTTAACTTTATTAAAGTAAGTGGGTCTTTTTAATTAATTATAAAGTGACGTTATTATAAAGTTGAGTCACTTAAGTGCTTTAAGTGAACTCAACGAGGGATTATATCGTGGTCATTAGAGCGTGGATGGGCAAGATCAAATCTTAGCTCTTGAGATCTTAGGTTTAGGGTTTTATCATTATGAGTTTATAAAAAGACATTTAGAGAGAGAGGAGAAGCACATTTTACCAAGAAAGATTTTGTGAAAGAGAAGTGTGAAGGAGCAAGAGAGTAGCTACATTGGGCGCAAATCCCAAGACTGTTTGTGAGCACGCAAACCAAGGAGACTTCCAACATTTACCAAATTGTACAGCAGTGAAAGAATGCAAGTCATACAGTACTTATGAGTTGTATAGCAAATTGGAGGTGTTGATTTTGTTGCTAAGTTATATGCATGAAAATCGAGGTAGTTTACTGCAGGTTGAAGGTTGTACACTGTACCTATAGGTTACAGCAATCTGATACTTCAATTATGGCACAAAAACCAAGAAGATTCGCTGAGTTTGAGGGCCATACAGGTCATACAGTCTTGTGGGCACAGTTTTCTATGTGTGCACTATTTTCGAGGAGCTGGGAGTTGTACTTGAGGTAAGTACTAAGTTTTTAATGCAGGAAATGTATTGCTATGCATGCTTTTGTATCTTCTTTGTTAGATTTTTTTGTAAGAAAAGGTGATTCTGCGTGTTTATATCTTGAGGAGAAGATCTAGCACATGGTTTTGGTGGCACACGGTTTTGTTCCCTCAATTTTGGTGGCACATGGTTTTGTGCCCACGGTTTTGCATGTATTGGGTGTTATAAAAGAAGAAGCCTACCTCATTGTTTAGACACACAAGAGATCTTCACTCACTCTGAGAGGGAGAAGGGTCTATGTGTGGTAGTGAGCTTTAGCGAAGGTGCGTAATAGTAATGAGTATTTGTATTTCGGTCTAGTAGTGACCAAGAAGAATAAAAGAACTAGTTTGTTTGGTTTTCCCCAGAGGCAGCGGGGTTTCCATGGTAAATTCTTGTGTTTCATGTGTGGTTGTGTTTCTTTTATTTTCTATTGTGTATTTTATGAATGTTTCAGTTTATTATTATCCAACCCTGCTGAAGCTTATAATAAAAAGTAATTGGCAACCTAAGCTAAGTTTTACATGGTATTAAAGCGAGGTTATTTAAACAACCCTCAAGGAAACGTATTTTTGTTGAAAGACTGGATTTGTAGGTGTTTAAGGTTCAATAATAATGGCGGGAAAAAATTGCCAAGCATGTCTCTCCAGTACAATGTCTAAGGACGTCTGGTATATCGACAGTGGAGCATCCAGTCATATGACCGGACACAAGCATTATTTCAGCAACCTTGAAGAACGGAAGCTTGATTTTGACATTTTGTTGGGAGATGATTATACATACAGACCTACAGGGATAGGGACTGTAAAATTTGAGAGAGAGTCCAGTGGGGCCTGATACGATGGTACTAGCACCAGTGTAACTACAGAGGTGCCCCAGGGAGAGGGTGTTTTTTTTTTACCAGGAGGGGTGTTTAGCCAACTCATTCTGAGATAGGGGCATGGTCAGACCCTCTAGCTTCTCTTCTGGAAGTACTATGGCTTAATGGCATCGTTGAATGCCTCATGAAAGGGTTTGAAACCCTGAGGTTGGTGTTTGGGTCTTCCAGGGGTGGGTCACTGGATCACATGACCCCCACCTTATTTCAACACTACAGCGGCAATTGTTCCAGCACTGAGACCCACTCTCATCCTTCAAAGGACCTCCAGCACCCTCCTGGCCCTCCAGTTCACCAACGCCCTCTCTCTGAGCCCTCCTACAGAGGATGACGTCATCTTCTTGAGGCAGACTGTATTGCTTGATATAGGGGGGGCGTTGAGGGTTTTTCATCACTATTGGGGTTAGTTGGGGCATGAAGACCCCCCCTGCACAGTCTGGCCTTCAGTTTCGTCAAAATTGGCCTTGTTTAGCCATTTTACTCAAGTAGGGGTCAAATCTAGGGAAAACATCTCAATTTACCCACTACTTAGATTATTTTATATTATTTTTGTTATATTTTTAAGTTGACATTTTTAAATATTAAAGTGACCTTATTTTGTGTAAAGTGAGTGTGAGATCATATAAATAAGATCTCCTCACTTGGGATAAGATCATTATGTCTGTTATTTGCCCTAGCTAGGGCTCTTTGAAGGAAGACTCTCCTTGATGAAAGATATTTTGCAAATTTGAAGCATTTCTTGGAAGTTTTTCTTTTGTTCATGCCATTACTAAGGTGAGGCTAGAGTTGTTTGCTTAACACATGCACTTGGAGGTATCTATACTTTTTTTGTTTGATGTCTTTATGTCAATTGTATGAAAGTGATGCTTGTTAGGGTTCGACGGAAGCCATTGTTGCTTCATTTTCTCTTGATTTGCATGTCATTTTCATCATTGATCACCATTGCAATCAAGCTTGAGCTTTAGGTCTTCAAGTCTTTGCTTGAACTAAGCTTCCTCTACGAATCCTAAAGATTGTGGAGGTGAGCCCTAGTTAGCCAAGCTTGCCAAGTACCATCTCAATGAGAGTTATTCCTCTCATTGATGCCTTAGGTTTGGTGAATAGTTTTCTATTGATGCCCTAGTTGTTCAACTTCTTCATACCTAAAATCTGAGTTAACCTTGTAAATATTATTTGGATTTTTATGTTAGCTAGCCGAAATTTATTTAACTTCTGAGTTAGTTTATTTTATTTTAATTGTTGAGTTTATGAGATTAATTATTAAATTTCTGAGGTTATTTTAGTTTTACATTTTTAATTCTTAGTTAGTTTTTAATATAAAGAACCTAATTAAAACCCTATAATTTTGTTTTTAGACTGCTTTATGAAGTTCGCACCTCCCTTTTTCCTTGCTACCACCCGTTTCTTCCACCGAGCTCCCTCCTCGCTGGCCACTTCGCAACCATTTCCTTCTTCTCTAGCTCTTCCGCGGCCTCCACAGCTCACTCGCACCCTTTTTCTGCTCCCACAATCCGCAGGCTCCCCCCATTGTCCCCTTCTCGATTTTCGAGGCTCTCCCTTTTATCCTACCCCACCCCGCGGTCTAACACCCGCGGCTACCTACAACCCCGCAGCGGCTTTTCCTTTGCCGCTACCCACTTTCTCTGTTGCGGCCTTTTTCTTCAAGCCACCGTTCCAAACCCGCGTCCTGCTGCTCCTTCCTCGCCGCGACCCCTTTCTTCTTTGCTGCTGCTCCACCCGCGGCCCCCTCTCTTCTTTTGCGCCCGCATCCTCCCATCGACCCGTGGTTGCTATCCGCGGGCTCCTTTTGCAGCCCACCTTTTTCGCTGTAGCAGCCCCCTTTCCTTCCTGAGCTTCTCATCCTCCTTCGCTGCCCTCATTATCCTCCCTCGGACCTGGTCCCTGCTTCCATTTGCTTGCAGCTCCTACCCTTCTCCATCCGAGCCTCTCCCTCACTCTCCATTTGCAGCCACCCATCGTCTTTATCCATCTGAGCCTTTCTCTCATCTGTTGTCTCCCCATCCGAGTTTTCTCTCTTCACTTGACACAGGTCTGCAAAAAAATTGCAAACCCAGTGTCTTCCACTTGTCCCTTATATGCACACAGAAATTCAAAGGTCATATTCATGTTCTGTTCTAAGTGATTTTCTCTTGCATTTATGTTATTACTTATACAATCTCGAAATAGCATGCTCGTCAATTAACTATTTAAATGGTAAAAAGAAATTTGATTGCACTACCTTACAGAATATCTACGTCCTTACCATAATCTGACTTTTGTCGCTCCATATCAATCTAAAGATTTCATCTGCAGAAATTGGAATGTGTAGGGTTTGATAAATGCCTCAATATTAATGTGATGATGGTCAAGGCATGTCGTTTTACATGGTTGATAATCGACTGATGTTCTAATACTGAAATTTGATGACATATGGTCCTATTCATATTTTGAATGATAGTGCTTGCATTATCTGCGTCTGCTGATATAATTACTATAAATTACATAACTTTGGTTGCTAACGACGGATACTTTCTAGTGATATATATTGATGAATGATCTTTGACCAAGTTTCTTGTTTATAATAGATGGTGAATACTTCCGTTTGATTGTTAAGTAAGATTAATCCCTACTTATTTGCATAAACACTAAACCTGTTCGCATCTAGCTAATGATAGACATTGCTAATGGTATAATTGGGTTGATCCAGATCTTGAGAATTGTTGTCTTTAATGCATTTTGGTTATTGGTGGAGTAGATTGGCAATATAGTCTTCTGATCCAATATTTGCTTACATGTTTATATATTTCATGTGATGATCTAAGTAGATTATTGATTCCATTTAGGCACTAGTCTAAACGTAAGATTGCATAGAATATACTTGGTTGTTTGTCCTAGTGTTTCACAGGATTCCACAAGGATACTTCTCCTTGGAGGTTTCTACTTCCGAAGAAGTTAGAACGGTGACCGAGGTGACATTGGGTCACTCTTCTTATTTATGCTTACTGGGAATTAGCTCTGCTAATTTGCCCAGTAACATTTTTGGCATCGTTGCCAAGGACATTTCAAAGATTGAAGTGGTTCATTATGGAGTCATCGACACCCTTGGCAAAACGACATTTGGTAAGAACTCAAAGGTAAGTCCTTCTTCCTTATATTTCAAAATATCTATAAAGGACTAACCCCGCAGGTCTTATCTGGCGACTCCACATATTTAAAGCGACTCCACTAGTCGATTCAAAACTCAGTCTCGATCACCTCAGGTATGCCCTTGTTTTTGGTACTTTGGTGAGATTTGTTAAGCTAACTTGACAAATCTCTCCTAGCAACTCCGACTGAAGAAAATTTACTCTAGAAAGACAAGGAAACCGGGTGACATGGCTTCTTCTTGCAAAGAAGATGTTCCATTTGAATTTAAGGATTCTGATTATCCTACAGATGCAGAAAACAAGGTGGCTTTTGCTCCTCTCGATTTGTCAAAATTCCCTAGGCATTCTGATGAACAACTAGAGTTTTTTTTGGTTCCCATTCGATTGCAGTCGTGGTAAGGCTGGGGACCATGTTCTATGGTTCAGGACGATGGCTAAAGAAAATCACGTAAAAAAGGAAGAAAGCCTTTACATGAGAACATTTATTCATCACCTGGGAGGAAAGCCTCTCGCTTGGTTTGTGGGCTTAGAAAAAACAACAATTTCATCGCTTGCAGAATTGATAGAAGCCTTCTGTAGCTACTGGGATCCTAAGAATCGTGATAGATGGATGCCTTGTGTTGAACAAGCAAGGAACTTGTTCAAAGAGGAAATCCATGAAGATCAATTCCCAGGAGATCTACAAGAAGATCAAGATGAAGTGATCCCAGAAGATGAAGAGCAAGAGGCCTCAGTTGAAGAAACTGAAGAATGTACAGGAATGGTAAGTGCTTCATATCCTCAAGTTACAGTTTCTTATGATATGTTGGCTCTCTTGGAAGAAAGCTACAAGTATGCGGAAAACAATGATTATTGGAAGTTCATTGGTCCACCGATGTACGATTCTTCAAGGCCTTGCAGCATCATAATAAACCGTCCACCGAGTATATATATGGATGAAGAAGCTTGCTCTGCCTACGATGAAGAATGGATCAATCCCTTTTCCTTACTAAAAGGTGCAGTGGTGCAAGATGCGGCCCCTGTTGACAATACTCTTGTGCAAAGCTTCTCTAGTATCTCTCAACTCATGATAAACCTCAATCAACTACATTCTACAAGAGGTATTTAGCCCTTTATATCTAGTATCGGTAAGTGATCAACAATTTTTTCCAATCAAGACAATACAGGTATGAGGACAAGTATGATTTCATTTTCACATCATAACGATTTATATTATCTTTTCATTTGAAATATGAAGGTTGTAATTATGTAGTTGACAATTTTGAAATGATAAAGATCAATAGGAGTACTAACATGATAATTATAAAGAATAACAATATGCATGTATTTCCAAGGGATTGTCCAAGCAGGTTACAACTAGTATGTGAAGATCCACAAAATCCACCTCCGCAAGTGTTTTCTCAAATGGGCAATCAAGCAATTTTCAAGCAAACTTTGTCCTCGATGCCAATATATCGTCAAGATGGTCCATACATTAGTTCGGTGGGAGCTTGGATAAATGAAGCTTGTAAAAGAGATTTTTCGCCATGGCAACGGTATTTCAGCTCTCAGATCCCCGTAGCCAGCCAATCCTCATTTTATATCATGATGGAGACCTTGGTAGAGGTTTGCTTCGTGATTGATCAGGTTTTATCATGGATTCTATCCAAAGACAAAGGTAAGGCAACAGGTATGAATTGCTTACTCAAATGGTTGCATTGGTGGTATGATTTTACCTAGTCCTTCTTGCTTCTCATGTTAGCGTTAGGTAGGTAGGTTAGATATATATTGTTATATATGCATTGCATTTGACGTTCTTCATGTTGTCATAGGTCAGTCATTTGTTTTTGCTTTTAGTCTTATTCGACGAACAAGGCAGGACAGAAGTGTCTATCTCTAGGTATTTTGATGTCCTCGGTCATTTGATGTGTGTGTAGGTCTACAGGTACCCAAATGATTCTTGGATTCTCGAGCACCCTCACAAGGAGTACTCACCCCGCAGTTGGAGCCAATGTTACAATGGTACTAGCACCAACGTACCTGCAGAGGTGCCCCAGGAAGAGGGTGTCTTTTTATGACCAGGAGGGGTGTTTAGCCAGCTCATTTTGAGATAGGGGCATGGCTAGACCCTCTAGCTTCTCTTCTGGAAGTACTATGGCTTAATGGCATCGCTGACTGCCTCATGAAAGGGTTTGAAACCCTGAGGTTGGTGTCCGGGTCTTCCAGGGGTGGGTCACTGGGTCACATGACCCCCACCTTGTTTCAACACTCCAGCGGCAGTTGTTCCAGCACTGAGACCCATTCTCATCCTTCAGAGGACCTCCAACACCCTCTTGGCCCTCCAGTTCACCAGTGCCCTCTCTCTGAGCCCTCCTACAGAGGATGGCATCATCTTCTTGAGGCAGACTGTATTGCTTGATATGGGAGGGGCATTGAGGGTTTTTCATCACTATTGGGGTTAGTTGGGGCATGACGACCCCCCCCCTACACAATCTGGCGTTCAGTTTCGTCAAAATTGGCCTTGTTTAGCGATTTTACTCAAGTAGGGGTCAAATCTAGGGAAAACATCTCAATTTACCCACTACTTAGATTATTTTATATAATTTTTGTTATATTTTTAAGTTGACATTTTTAAATATTAAAGTGACCTTATTTTGTGTAAAGTGAGTGTGAGATCATATAAATAAGATCTCCTCAGTTCATTTTTAGACATCAACTTTTGGGATAAGATCATTATGTCTGCAATTTGCCCTAGCTAGGGCTCTTAGAAGGAAGGCTCTCCTTGATGAAGGATATGTTGCAAGTTTGAAGCATTTCTTGGAAGTTTTTCTTTTGTTCATGCCACTGCTAAGGTGAGGCTAGAGTTGTTTGCTTAACACATGCACTTGGAAGTATCTATACTTTTTTAGTTTGATGTCTCTATGTCAAATGTATGAAAGTGATGCTTGTTAGGGTTGAATGGAAGCCATTGTTGCTTCATTTTCTCTTGATTTGCATGTCATTTTCGTCATTGATCACCATTGCAATCAAGCTTGAGCTTTAGGTCTTCAAGTCTTGCTTGAACTAGGCTTCCTCTACGAATCATAAAGATTGTGGAGGTGAGCCCTAGTTAGCCAAGCTTGCCAAGTACCATCTCAAGGAGAGTTATTCCTCTCATTGATGCCCTAGGTTTGGTGAATAGTTTTATATTGACTCCCTAGTTGTTCAACTTCTTCATACGTAAAATCTGAGTTAACCTTGTAAATATTATTTGGATTTTTATGTTAGCTAGCCTAAATTTATTTAATTTCTGAGTTAGTCTATTTTATTATTGCTAAGTTTATGAGATTAATTATTAAATTTCTGAGGTTATTTTAGTTTTACATTTTTAATTCTGAGTTAGTTTTTAATGTAAAGAACCTAATTAAAATCCTAAAATTTTGTTTTTAGACCTACTTTCTGAAGTTCGCACCTCCCTTTTTCCTTGCTACCACCCGTCTCTTCCACCAAAATCCCTCCTCGCTGGCCACTTCACAACCATTTCCTTCTTCTCCAACTCTTTCGCGACCTCCGCAGCACACCCGCGCCCTTTTTCTGCTCCCACAATCTGCAGGCTCCCCCCGTTGTCCCCTTCCCAATTTTTGGGTCTCTCCCTTTTATCCTACCCCACCCCGCAGTCTAACACCCGTGGCTACCTGCAACCCCGCAGCTCTCTTCCCTGCCATTCAACGGCCTTTTCCTTTGTCGCTGCCCCCTTTCTCTGCTACGGCCTTTTTCTTCACGCCACCGTTCCAAACCCGCATCCTGCTGCTCCTTCCTCGTCGTAGCCCCTTTCTTCTTTGTTGTTGCTCCACCCGCAGCCCCACTCTTCTTCTACGCCCGTGTCCTCCCATCGACTCGCGGTTGCTATTCGCGGCCCACCTTTTTCGCTGTAGCAGCCCCCTTTCCTTCCCGAGCTTCTCATCCTCCTTCGCTACCCTCATTATCCTCCCTCGAACCTGGTCCCTACTTCCATTAGCTCGCAGCTCCTACCCTTCTCCATCTGAGCCTCTCCCTCACTCTCCATTTGCAGCCACCCATCCTCTTTATCCATCTGAGCCTTTCTCTCATCTGTTGTCCCCCCATTTGAGTTTTCTCTCCTCACTTGACACAAGTTTGCAATAAAATTGTAGACTCAGTGTCTTCCACTTGTCCCTTATCTGCACACAGAAATTCAAAGGTCATATTCATGTTATGTTCTAAGTGATTTTCTCTTGCATTTCTGTTATTACTTATACAATCTGGAAATAACATGCTCGTCAATTAACTATTTAAATGGTAAAAAGAAATTCGATTGCACTACCTTACAGAATATCTACTTTCTTGCCATAATCTGACTTTTGTAGCTCCATATCAATCTAAAGATTTCATCTGCAAAAATTGGAATGCATAGGGTTTCATAAATGCCTCAATATTAATGTGATGATGGTCAAGGCATGTCGTTTTACATGGTTGACAATCGACTGATGTTCTAATACTGAAATTTGATGACATATGGTCCTATTCACATTTTGAATGATAGTGTTTGCATTATCTACGTCTGCTGATATAATTACTATAAATTACATAACTTTGGTTGCTAGCAACGCATACTTTCTAGTGATATATATTGATGAATGATCTTTGACCAAGTTTCTTGTTTATAATAAATGGTGAATACTTCTGTTTGATTGTTAAGTAAGATTAACCCCTACTTATTTGCATAAACATTGAACCTATTCGCATCTAGCTAATGGCAGACATTACTAATGATATAATTGGGTTGATCCAGATCTTGAGAACTATTGTCTTTAATGCATTTTGGTTATTGGTGCAGTAGATTGGCAATATAGTCTTTTGATCCAATATTTGCTTACATGTTTTTATATTTCATGTGATGATCTAAGTAGATTATTGATTCCATTTAGGCACTAGTCTAACAGTAAGATTGCATAGAATATACTTGGTTGTTTGTCCTAGTGTTTCACAAGATCCCACAAGGATACTTCTCCTTGGAGGTTTCTACTTCCGAAGAAGTTAGAACGGTGATTGAGGTGACATTGGGTCACTCTTCTTATTTATGCTTACTGGGAATTAGCTCTGCTAATTTGCCCGGTAACAGGGCCCTCTACCTAGCAGATGTTCTCTACTACCAGGGATGAAGAAGAACCTAGTCTATGTGTCAGCTTTGGAGGAGAAAGGATATGAAGTCTCCTTTAGGGATGAAAGGGCTTATATCAAGCCCAAAGGGCTAGGCAAGAACGCAGATCAAATTGGAGTTAGAAAGGACAAGCCATACAAGTTACAGTTTGGCTCACATTATGCACTGGCCAACACCAACGACAGTCATGACTGTGAACTATGGCATAGATGTATGGCCCATCTCAATCATGGAGCATTCAAAGTATTGAGATAGATCGTGATTCCTCCTTTCAACAGAGAGCACCAAGAAGTGTGCAAAGGATGTGTCCTAGGGAAATATGTCAGAACTGCATTTCCGAAGAGTGACACCAAGTCCAAAGGAGCCCTAAATCTGATACACTCATATATTTGTGGGGCCATGTCCTCTCCATTCATTGGAGGGAAGTTCAAGTACTATAGAGTTTACATTCCTTCTACCCAAAAAACTGTAGAACGCAAGGATGTGAAGTTTGAAGAAGACAAGGCATTCAGGAAATCCTGTGGGGGTTCTTAGGAGGATGAGTTCCTCAAAAGGAGGAGGAGGTTCCTCAAGAGGTATTCACATCTCCTTCCCAGACGAGAAGACCTCCTGCAGGTACTCAGAGTGAGAAGCATGAGGAAGAACAAGATCCTGTCAGAGAATCCTCTCATAAAAAGAGGCCCAGGTGGGCAGAACAGACATTGAAGGAAGCTAGGGAACAAGTGAAGGCTCCCAAAACCCTTTTCAAAGTTAGCAAACCTCCGCAGAGATACTCAGGGTATGCAGCACTCATGAGTGACATTCTTGATTATGAACTCACTAATTTTGAAGAGCCTAGAAAGAAAGAAGTTTGGAAAGATGCCATGGTGGAAGAGTATGCCTCCATCCTACGCTGTTGGGAGCGGGAGCGAAGCGAGGAGAGGGGAACGGGAGCGGGAGCGAAAAGCGAAATTTTCAAAAGCTTCCGTTTCGGGAGCGTTTTTTATATAATATATATTTTAATATATTTTGATGCATATAAATTAAAAAAAACATGTATTATGCCAAATTAGCTATAGAAAACATCAAAACATAGAATCTAGATATTCATATAACCATTTAATACACATTGATATAACATTAATCATCTAGTCTTCTAGATTCTAGGAGCTATAACTTATATCATTGTCATTAAATGATCATCATTAAATCATCAATCATCAATCATCAACAACATCAACCTTCAAATTTCAACATATAATATTTGCCATCCAACTAGGCCATAATGTTTACAAAATAGGTCAACCGCCAAAATAAACATGAAAATGAAATACAAACTACAAAGTACTATGAATCTACTAAGCTTTCTGCTTGCCACGAGTAACTTCCAATTTCTTTTCTCGTGTTCTAGGTGGAATAGGTGCTGGTGGAAGTGATTATGGAACATGAGAAAAAGATGAATGGCCCCCACGGGCTGAACTTGGCATTGTGAAGCTAAAGGCAAAACTCCTGCATCCGGAAAGCTGCTTCTGCTTGGGGGTGGCATCTCTGTATGGGTAGTCTGAATTGGATCATCATGATCACCCAATAGTTCAGCGTCCAAGCGCTCTAATGCTATGGCTCCATCCTCCACATTAGCCTCCTCTGGATTGTTGTCCCAAGTCACAAATGTTCTATCATTCTTGGCCGCCTCACAATAATGGGACAACAACCTCAAGTTGTAGTGCACATAAACCAAGCTTTTTGCGCGATCTAAATTCAGACTGTTTCTCTTTACACAGTGGATGAAGTTGTAGGTGCTCCAACACCTCTCTGCAGAAGAGCTATTAACAACCTGTGATAGCACCCTCACCGCCAATTTATGCAAATATGTGGCTCCAGAGCCATGCATGTTCCACCAAAGGATAGGATCCAATCTGTCTCGATCTTTGGTTGCAAACAGGGAACCAAAGCGTCCATGCTCACTTATGTATTCGCTCAATTCACTCTGTACTTGAGCACACTCTTCCTCATTAGGGACCAACTTGTCTAATGCTTGCATATACCCAGTAGCAACCTCTGGATCTATGTGGGGTTTTCTCCTAACTCCACCCCCAGGTGCAGGTTGGGCCAACCAAATTGGAGAATAGTATTTTGGGGTGAGGACATATGCAAGGGCATGGAGTGGAACATTTAGATTATCCCACCTTTTGACCACATGTTTATGAATATGGTCATACAAGATTGCATCTTTTTGCTCAACAATGTCTTTGATTATACCAAGCATGCTATCCATCTGCTCATATACCTCCCCAATCACCGGCTGATCTGTATCTGCAAAACGAATCATGTTATAAACTGGCTTGGTGAACTGCAGAACATACCTAACCTGTGACCAGAAATGACCTTCAAGAACGATGTCCTCCACCTCCTGAAAGTCACTTATATCTGATGCACTTGCAGCTTTGTCTTTCAATTCCTGCCATGGATCACTTGAGACCATACTAGCCAATGCCTCTCTTACCTTCAAAAGCCTCCTGAAGGTGAGGTAGTAGCTAGCAAATCTAGTCTTTGCAATCTTCAATAGCTCCAATTTAGAGTGATTGCGAAAAATGTGGTGGGCCAATGCTATGATTGGTAATAAATTTGATCATTTTCTTACCTCTCTTGTACAAGGCACCAATCCATCGATAATTAGGTTCCTTCATCTTAACAATATCATGCATCAAAAGGTTCAATGTGTGAACCAAACACCCTGACCAAAATATGTTGGGATACTTATCCATAATGATTGCTCCTGCTGCCTTACAATTAGCAGCAGCACCAGTGATGACTTGAATGACATTGTATGGCCCAATATCCTGAATGGTTTTAAGTAAAGGTTGTGCAATATTAATAGCAGTCTTGTAGCAATCTGAGTAGTCATGGGCTGAAAAGAAGACCGCACTGCTAGCAGAAACGCCAAGAATATTTATCAATGGCTTGCCTTTAACATTTGTCCACCCATCAGATACAATGGATACCCCATAGTTGGACCAATCATTTGTGAACTTTCCAAGAGCACTATTGATTTTGGCTCTTTCCATGTCAAGTCCCACGGTTCTAGCTTTGTCATACCCAGGGCTTCTATATCCTTGAGGGCCACCATTGATGGCTTGTACCATTTCGTGCCAATAGGGTGAGCGAAGAACATTGAATGGCACACCACATGCATAGAGTTACCTATAAACTTTTGAATCCACGTCATCTCTACAACCTTGGTCATGGAAATTGGAAAATGTTCTTCATATAGGCGAGACTCCATGGGGAGATGAGGCCCTCGATCGAGCCGATGATGATCCAGCTCCACTACCAAACATTCTCTGTGGGGATTCAAAATCAACCCTCAATCTCTTGGAGTTGTTTTGAGCGGCCTCTTCTTCCATCCTGTATTTGCTTCTCTCTTTAGCTCCCACTTTGTCACAAGTTTTGACTCCATGAGACTTACCTACATCGCATGGCATAACCCCACACAAATGCTTTCTCACCCGGGTATATGAACCTGTGTATGTTTTCCCACAATGGGGGCATGCAAACTTTGTGGTTCCACCCCATCTCTCTCCCCCTTGCCTTGTCACATACTTCCACAAAGGTGTTGTGTCTTTTTGTTTTTGCCCCACATCACCCTCATCCTCATCATCATCACCCTCTTCCCCTTCTTCCTCTTCTCCTTGGTATGCATCACTCTCTACCTCTTCCCCCTCATCGCTACCACCACCATATCTACTTCCCAATACCATCATAATGAGAAGAAGTGGAATGAAAAACCAAAACCACATTCCCATCATGTTTCTTGATTCAAGATGAGAGTCACTTGTTCCCTACAATAGAATGATGGAGAAGAAGAAATTGGAAAGAGTAGGAGAAGAGAACATTGCAAGTTTTCCATTTTTTAACATAGTGAAAAAAATTGCAAAAACAAACAAAGATGAGTTTTTAGAGCCTACTTTTTAGCTCTTCAATGGTGCTTAAATGTCTCTATGGAAGCTTCAATCTCCCTTGCAAGCTCTCCCCTTCAATCTCCCCTTCAATCTCCCACTCAAAGCTCAAAGCTCTCAAACAACTAGAAAACTCACTCCAAGCTCAAACTCTTCCCAATCAAGCAAATGAGTAATGGAATGAGTCCAAATTGGACTCATTCACCCTTTATTGGCCCAAAGTGACCTAGCCCACCAAAAACAATATAAAAATCGAAGAAAAAAAATTCAAGAATCCGCCCTGTCCGCGGAATCGACCTCGGGAGCGATTTCGGGTTCGATTTTTAAGCCTGGGTTCGATCTGGAATCGACCCGGAATCGATTAGGAAGCGACAATTCCTCAGCGAATTGGCAAAAACTAGGGATCATTTTTATCATGCCCAATTCGTGAATTACGGAATCGATTTCAAGCAGAATCGATGAGGAATCGCGATTCTGGAATCGATTCCTCATCGATTCCGTCCGGAGTGCGAATTGGGTTCGATTCGTGAGGGGTCCCAGCGATTCCCAACAGTGTAGCCTCCATCATGAAGAATGAGGTATGGGAGATAGTACCTCGTCCAGAAGACAAGTCAGTAGTCAGCTCAAAATGGATCTATAAGATCAAGCATGTTGCAGACGACAGCATTGAAAAGTATAAAGCCTGATTCGTAGCCCGAGGATTCTCTCAGAAAGAGGGAGTGGATTGATGAGATCTGTTACCAATTAAGTTGCACTTAGCTGGACTTACAAACGAGCATGCCAATGATGAACATGGTTCATGTTTTTCTTCAAGTATTTTGAAGTCCATCGGGGCTTTTTCAGGGCCCTTTTTAATTTTTTCAGATGTTCATGCCCTGCAAGATTTGTAATAAAGTGTACTAGCATGGTATTTTTATGTAAAGGACTTGTATTCCTAGGACTTATCAATCAAATCAGGTATTCTAAGGAGTTTTTTCACTTATTAATTATGTTTTGAGTTTTAGCAAGGCATAATTTTTGAGTTTTTCTCCTGCTCCTCCAAAGTTGGAATGCCTAACGTGGTGGTTAGGCCTTAGGAGATTATTAAAGTCCATGGGTCAATATATATGAACATCCTTAGACACTAGAATAAAGTCATATGGACATGTGCTAGGTCCCCTAGGTGTTTTTTTATGTTTCGGAAAAATAAATTCGCATATTTCCAACCTAGGTCCCCTTTCTAATCTCCCTATCCGCCTTAATGGTGAGCATCAATTGGCATATTTCCAACCTATATCCCGAAATGGTACAGTGCTTGCCTTTCTATTAAAACTTTATATACAACTAAAAGAAAACTTCATATACAACTAAAATAAGTTCATTGTGATGTCTCCCAAGGTTTGGAACCATTGAATGCCAACTACCACATTAGCCCTTCCAAGTAGTAACACGAAAAATTCTTCGGTGAGGACATAATCACCTAGCTGAGGAACTTAATATACAACTAAACGAAGTACATTGTGATGTCTCTCAAGTTTTGGAGCCATTGAATGCTAACTACCACATCAGCCCTTCCAAATTCCTAGGTAAGGACATAATCACCTAGTTGAATAACAAAACTTCTAACCATGACACGCTTTATTGTTGATTTTCCTGCAATATGCACTTAAAGAGCAACTAATTAATATATTTCGAGAGCAAGAGGCCTCACCAATATTTCATCTATGTAATTGTGTGTGCTCCCAGAATCAATAATAATGTTGAAAATAAAGTCAACCTAACGAATTCAACAGCTTACGTCAAACCAAAAACTATAACACAATGTTCCCTCGAAGCCACTTGGCCAAGACTTATTGATTGCCTCAAACTTTGGTGCAAAACTAGACATGATAGAAGACATTATGAGGAATCAAGAGAACCAAAGATTTCTTACCTAAAGGCGTGATTCTGATTTTTTTATTAAAAAGTATTGTCAAGATATCCAAACATTAGTTAGTTCTTGTCCTAATGTTCATCTTAGTGGATTTTTTTCCAAGAAATATAGGGGCATTAGTTTGAGATATGCTCTTTGTAATAGCTCGTTTTTCCTTTTATGAAGAGGATTTTTGGATGCCATTGAGATTGGATAGCTTTATCCTTCGCGTGATACAAAATGCCATCTAATCAAGTGGCAGGTTAAGAGACTTTGTCTAGCCATTCTAGAAGATCCTTTTTCAAATTGTTGTTTCTATTTGCTAAATTCAAAGCTTCTTGCAATTTTTAGTAGCATTCCCTCTTGGATCTTACTTCTTATTCTGTGCGATAACATCGGTATATAGCTTAACCTCAATTAGTATCAGAGATTAGTCGGACGTGGAGAGATTTCTCGAAGACGATGTTGTAGTTCTTAGTAATTTGTTGGACTTGTATGTGAGCTTTAGATGGCCCTTGCATCAGCGTTCTACATTCAACAACAAGAATTCAAGGATGCCAAGCATTGGATAAAGACGTAGTTGTGGCAAGTAGACTCTAGAGCTCTGCTACGTATATTCTTGGGGATAGCTTCTCAATCTTTCTCTTTGGTTATATATTTATTTGGCAGTTTCAAATTATTAACTTATTGTTCTCATGATTGTTTCGTAAACCTTCTTTTACATTGGTATAATTTTCGATTTATAGCAAAGAGAGGACAATCAGGTTAGTGAAAGCGGGGTAGTGCTATAGCCACTATAACCACCACCAGGGTTCAATTCTTCAAAATAATGGTTGGTATGTTCCTCAACGGAGTCCTTGATTAGCCAAACCATCAATTCCCGCAAGTAATATGTAGAGCTTTTAATTCACCCATTAGTATACTCATTAATACCCTCTCAATATCAACTCCTATGAGTAGCATAGGTTGAGGACCATTGTTTTTTACCCTTGTATTTAACGATAAAACATTACATAATTATATTATATGTCAATTGGGTCTAGCATTGTTTTTTACCCTTGTATTTAACAATAAAACATTACATAATTATATTATATGTCAATTGGGTCTAGCCTGAGTGGTTAAAGAGGAGTGTTATCATCCTCAAGCAGGTTTAATTCCTGCAAATAATATGTTAAACTTTTAAATGAATATATATTGTTGACAAAGCCTCAAGCTTGTGCAGATCCTATGATCTACCCTGGGTACAAGAAGTGCCCAGCAAGCTTCCCCATAATTCCCCATAAAATGTATTCCACTAAAGAAGATAAACTTATTTGTATCTCAAATGCTCCCTTTAAACTCAAAAAACACATTATATTCTTCTTTCTATCAAAAAGACCCAAAACATGAACCGAACCGCACTGGCTTTTTGCATCTTACGTACCTTTAAACTTAAGAGAAGCGTTACCATGGCCTAAAGAGACTGAACACTACAAGCAGCCCACTTGGGCGGGGAAACAGGCATACAGAGGAAACTCTTCCTTCGGGGTTTACACCTGACCCCCACTGCTTTATCCATGTCTCTGGCGATTTGGACCTTGGTGGGTGGCGTGAAATGCCATTGCCTTGACCGCTGGACCACCACCCATTGAGATTTCGGTAACTTCAGATAAATTAATTCAATAAAACCTAATCCCATAAATTGAGATTGCGGTAACTTCAAATAAATTAATTCCATAAAACCCAATCCCATAAATTGAGATTGCGGTAACTTCAGATAAATTAATTCCATAAAACCCAATCCCTTAATCCCTTGACATATAAAGTAAACAAAGTAAACAGAAATACTGGAAAGAAATAAAATGAATTGCATCGCATTGAAATAGAAATACCGATTAGCTCAGCGACCGACCTGCTTCTCTTGTCCCCATTCTGTAATTAAACGGCACAACTCCACTACTTTATCTTCCTCTTCGTGTTTGGCCACCAATGTAGTGCTCATCAGGAAGCTACGATCGGAGACCATTCTCTTAGCGGCTCGTACGCCGAGCCCTCTACTCTTGCGCTCCTCGCTCATTTGGCCGCTCCCTGGACCTCCGTTCTTTTTCTTTTTCTCCTTTAATGCCAACCCGCAAAAGTACTCAAGGCCACTCTTGCCCGTGCCATTTTTAGCTGAAAAATGAATTGCTGAAGCTGCCACGGGTCTGAGGATCGAGTCGCGGCAGCAAGAACTGGGTATCTGACTTTTGAGAGAACCATGCTGAACTGAAAACAGTTGAGTGGCAGCCATGGAAAGATACTGTAATCCTCGGAGCCGAAGGATGGCAAAGATAAGGCTTGCCGCTTCTATTTAAACCGCTCTACATGTCATCAATGTTGTCCGTTTTTTCTAATTTAAATTAAATGATTGATACGTTTCACGAGCCCAAAGATCGGTCTGGATACTGCCAATTTCTTGAAAACATCAATATGGTGATTTGGGGTTGCGCGTAGCAAAGAGTGTCTGCCAGTACAGGCCTGGAATTTCAAATGTATGCTTCCCGTCAATTGAAAATTCATGATGGTATGCTGCCCGTCAATCGAAAATTCATGATGGTTTGCTGTTTTATTCAAATATTTTTATTATATTTTTGGAAAAAGGTTTGCTGTTTTATTCAAATATTTTTATTATATTTTTGGAAAAAAATGACAGTGTTCAAATTTGCCAAAAAAATCTAATATTAGTATTTGCTCATTGAGGAGCAAAAATTGAAGGCCGATAGGATACTTGTAGGAAAGAGCAAAGTTTGTAAAAATAATGTTAAGTTCATCAACATAGTGAGCCAACTACAATTGTTTTTTTCACAATCTTTATAGTAATAATCCAATGATTATAATAGCTCTTAAACTGCACAAACTACTTGTGAACAAAAGTTTGTTTTCATGCCATGTGCTATAGCAATAAATTTAGAAATCTCCATATACAAGTATAAGTATAAAAAACTCTTTCATGGACCAGCTCTTGATTGTGCCACAATTTAAGTTGTAAATGAATCTTCGTTATGCTTGCTTCAAGAATGGAAGATACAGTGGGAAACGCAAATATGTTTCTTTCTTCTCATTAAGGATTTCATGTCCACAATAAAAACTTGTCATCATTCTCAACCATGTAAAGGCGAACAGACCTACCACTACATGAACTAATCTTCTGAAAACTACTAATAAACCAAGGAAAGTAACTGGTTATCAATAACTCTCACCGCATCAAGCATTCACACGTCTTCTGACAACATAGATAGTTCACAACAAAGCACAATAAAAATGCAGACTTACAACACAATAGGAGTGGTGAATCTTCGTTATGTTTGCTTCAAGAATGGAAGATACAGTGGAAAACCCAGATATGTTTCTTTTTTTTCATTGATGGTTTCAAGTCTACAATAAAAAAATTAAATGCTTCTCAACCATGTAAAGGCGAACAAACCTATCACTATACAAATTAATCTTCTGAAAATCACTAATAAACCAAGGAAAGTAACTGGTTATCAATAACTCTCACCGCATCAAGGATTCGCACGTCTTTTGACAATGTAGATAGTTCACAACAAAGCACAATAAAATGCAGACTTACAACACAATATGAGTGGTCGTAGCTCTCAATGTAAAGGTTGTATTTATTCAACGTGGAGGTAGATGAGGAGAGGTCGCTTTGCTTGGCTGCTTTGTTTTTATGAATGTAAAAGAGAGTACACAGTTTACAAATCAGCTGAGATTAATATTTATATCACTACTGCTTGGGATAATCCATTATGAGCTTAGCTTGAAAAGCCATGCCAACAAGGAAACTGAAGAGCATTAAACTAAAAACATAGTAAAAGATAGCACTGTTACAAAAATATGAACAAGCATTTACGCTTTTTAGAGAAAAGGAATCCCAATAATATCCATTGAAAAATACACATTACATATAAACATTTCTGCAATAGTTTTTCAAGAAGAGAAATTTGCTTTCATTATCAAAGAAGAATAGATGAACAGCAAAAAGGGTTGGTTCACCACTATATAGCCTTGGAAGAGTTTGTTATTTGGTGAAATTGCAAAAATGAGAATAGTAGGCAAAGTTTTCATTTGAGTGTTGTACATATGAGAAAATACAAATGATATTTACAATTAAAATTAGGTGGACGCTTCTAAATTGGAAATATAGTCTGCCCATGCAGTAGCTTCTTCAGTTATGATATTATATTCGTCAGGCTTTAATAGTTTTAGAGACACTTCATGATAAGACAGTTATGTTTCTATATTTGTAACTTCTGTTGGTGCAGCCTTGCAAGTATCCTCAAGGAAAATGAGATGTGTAGATGTTTGCCTGACATAGAAGTCGATGTCTTCTTCTGTTAGAGCATCAATTTTCTTAATGTAGTCCAGGTTTGATTGCAACACTTGCTAGAGTTTTGTCGTCTACAGGTCCTTGGGGGGGAGCTCATCGATATTCACTGCCATAGGGAGCTGAAATTTACATTGAACCTGATGGATTACCTCATAGAAATTTGTGCACTTTTCAAGAGTTTTATCAATCTCGGCATTTAGTCGATTAGTGGCTTTCCTGAAAAATTCAAGGAATGCAATATCCAGCTTCAGGCTCGCTAGTATTTTTTCGAGGGAGGTGAGTGTTAACACCCAAAAAGTGTTCACTACCTCATCTACCACATTACATGGCTCATTCGTCCATTTTCCTACCATATTTCCATTAAAAATCCCAAAAAATCCCATTAAAAAGCCTCCAAAAGGCCAAAAAAACCCTCAAAATAGCCTTAAAAAGGCTAAAAAACCCCATTTTCCTCCAAAAATAGCAAAAATCCCCTAAAAAGGGAATAAAAATATAAAATAATGAGGAAAAGGAGAAAAAAACCCTATACAGCTGCTCTAAACCATGTGTTTCTTAAAACCATGGGGCAGCACTCCACCACCAAAAAACTATAAATAGGTGATGGAGATCCCTTATTCCATATCCACAATCACAAGCACCCTTACTCTGCCAAAATCTCTCTCGAAACCCTAGTTCACCATTGAACTACTTTCACCTTGAGAGCCACTTTTGGCCCATTCCCATCATTGGAGAAGGAGAAGGAGCATCTAGAAGCTTGGAGCATCCTCTTGGACACTGCAAAGGGCTTCATCAAACTTTCTCATTGAAGGTAATATCAATACAAAAAGCCATTCTTTAAATTTGATGTTTATGTTTCATGCATGCTTTAGAAGTAATTTATTTTCTGTTTTAGCTTAATTAGTTTAATATACTGAACTGCTACTAAGGAGTCCATTCTCCTTAGTAGGTGCTCATTTGCACAAGCTAGGGGTAAAACCCTAGCTACAGTTTTGGCGACTCCCCTAGATTTCGAATTTCTGGTTTCCGTTTTTAAATTTTTTCACTTTCGGCTGTCCCTTTCGGCCGCCGCATACCGCGTTTTTTCCCTCTGCAGTCGCGTCCCGACCGCGCCTTTCAGGCCTTTACCTGCGACCCGACCGCGGCTCTCAGACTGTTTCCGACGCTCCGCCGGCGGATTCAAGTCTGTTACCTGCGATCCGACCGCGGCTAATCAGCCTGTTTGCCGCAATCTGACAGCGCCTGTCGGCCTTTTTGCCGCGACCCGACTGCGTCTTTTTCCCTATTTCCTGCGTCCCGACCGCCGCTGTTAGCCCGAAAGCCGCGACCTGACCGCCGCTGTTTCCCTCAAACCCGCGGTCGGCCTGTTCTGATTTGCCACAGACCCGCGGTCTGATTTCTGCTCTTTTCCTGTTTTGAGCCCAGCCCCTTTTGCTGCAATATTTTCTGCATCTGAACAGCCCTCTGTCCTACCTGCAGCCTTACTACCTTACAGCCTTTCTGCAACATAATTTCTGTGCCCTTTACAGAATTCTTTTAAAAATTTCGTTATTTTTAATTCAGAAAATTTTGCAAGTTAAAATTTCAATTTCATCATTATTGATAGTTGGAAGTTGCACCCCTTGTGGCACTTCTATATTTTGGGTTCATCACCTCACGAGCACACACTCTGTCACATAAATCAAGTGAGCCTTAAAAAGTACCTAATTGAACCAACATTCTAACCCCACTTGGGGAACACAAAAGAATCATTGTAGTTAGGTAGGGTCGGGGGGATAGGCTTCCAATAACACCCCTCGGTCACTTTCACTTGAGACATAGTTGTTGTCCAAATAGGGAACCAAAATCCCCTAGTACTTTTTGGCACGGTCACGACCAGTTTGTCAGAGGGCCTCTCCCTTAGGAGAGTTGAAGTCGGGAGACTGGTTCCGGAGGCCTGAGTGGAATACCGCACTCCATTCAGTAACCGAAGGGCTACCTTTCGCGGTTCGCGGGATATCCCTGTATAGAGGTATTGCGGTCAACGAACTAAACGGCAGATTCACCTTTCTGGACGTGTCATGAACGGGGTATCTTAGTTGCCATTCTTCTAGGATTGACTACCTGGTGTCCCTCCCGGTAGGGGGATATCATAGCCACTTGGATTTCCTACTCATATTGTCTGACTTGGATTTCATCACCTTGCAGAGGATATGTTTAGTTGAGTCAGAATACTTTTAGTTAGGTGTTTGCATGCTCCTTTACCTCCCTTTGGTCTAGTGAGTCCACCATTTTTTCATTTTTAGGAAACCTGCTGCTTGTTGGTATTCTGACCATCTTTGTTGTTACTCCACCTATTGTAGCACAGCTGTTGCAGTGGGTGTTTTGAGTTGGTTGTTGGCCTGAGTGCCTTGCTTTTTAGCTCTCCTTCTGCACACTCGGTTGCATTAGGATTTTTGAGCTGTTTTTACTCACCTCAACCCACAGAGATTAGACACCATCTGTCACCATTGAGTCCCCAAGACATTCTCGGCGCCTCAGGGGCGAGCCCCCACAGCACGGTTCTCTTGACATCATTCGTCATCGATTCCGATCATCATCCGTTGATACCACCCATCACAGATCTAGAGCCTTGTCACTTGACTCCACTCGTCAGCGACGTAGGTCTCCGTCCCCAGATAGTGACGCACCTTACTTTACCTCTGATTCTGACGAAGAGTCTGAGAACCCTATTTATACTGCCCCTACTAGCCCCATGGCTGGTACGACTTCCACTCCGTTTGTCATAGGGACCATTGGTGGCACATCCACCACCACACCAGTTACTACACCTGTTTTGGGTATGCCCTCCATGGGGCCCCCATCTACCGTTCCTCTCACGGTACCTATTCCCGCAGCGGGAATACCCATCCCCACTACATCAGTGGATCATACTACCTATGGTGGTGCTGGACCATCCTCCACTACCTCAGTTCCCCCACTTGGGGGCACCACCCCAAATCTTGTCCCTCCACCCGGGGGCACTGGCCCCAACTTGGTCCAAAGCACTACTGTGTCACATCCTTCTTCCCGTTTGCCATTCATGGCTAGCCTCAACCTACCTGACCTGGCCATATTGACCAACGATCCTATTCGACACGACCCTACATGGCCTCATATGCCTACCAAACTACCCTCTGACATCCCTAAGTTCGAGGGCAAGGCCGGTGAGGACCCACAAAACCATATCATGTCTTTCCACCTATGGTGTTCCTCTAACTCCATCGTGGATGACTCTGTTCGCCTCCGTCTCTTACAGCGCACCTTCACTGGCTCTGCAGCCAAGTGGTATATCGAGCAACCTCATGGGACCCATGCCACCTTTGCTTCCCTGGCCTCGACCTTCCTGCAGTTCTTCCAGTTGCCTGTCCACTATGACGCGGGCGTTGAGATCCTTCTATCTTGTAGACAAAACACGGCTACCCATATCACGGACCACATCCATGAGTGGCGTCGACGCCATAGCTTATGCAAGATCAAACTTGACGACCGTATCTTCCTAGATTGGTTCCTCAAATCCCTTCTCCCTGTTATCGCGAAGGATGTAGCCTCAGAAAGACCCCAGTCCGAAGAAGAAGCCATCCTTAAGGCTCAACAGTTCGACCTCATTTACGCCCAATCGGGTTACCTTTATACCATTATACCTGATGCCCCTCGCGGCGAGTCCTCCCAGCATGATGCGCCGGGGGCATCCCACGCTGTAGATGGTATCATTGGCCGTGTTTCTTCGCATCCCCAACCATTTTCTATAGCACGTCCTACCCCTGGCCCCGACCTGTCGCGGGCTACTTCACAGTCTGGAGCAACCAACTCGTATGCTCCTATGACACATCACCATTCCCATGGACCCTCGTGTCCACCTCAGTGCTTCGGGTATGCGACTCCTGCTTATGCTCCTCCAGTCGCCCCTCAGCCTTACTACCATCAGCAGGCTGCCTCAGCTCCTGCGCCTTCACAAGCCCCACCAGCTTATTATCCGCCACAGGCAGCCCCTGCGGCACAACCTGCTCCGCAGTCCTATCAGCAACCCCCTCAAGTTGCTGCACCTGCTCAGCCTCAACCTACATACCATCCACCGCAGCCTGCTCCAGCACCTGCGCAACCTCAAAATCTACCTGCTGCCCAAGGGCAAGTTTACGCCCAACAGAACCCGCAGCAAAACCAGAATAACCAACGAAACCAGGGCCAACAGAATCGCGGCAAGGGTCGTAATCGGGGGAACAACCAACCTGCAGACCAAGCTGGTCAACCGGCTAATCCCCCCGACAACAATAATGCGGCCCCCGCTAATCAAAACCCTGATCGCCCACCCAAGCAGGCTAAAAACCCCAATTTGCGAACAAACCATCCTTGTTCCATTTGCGGGGTCTACGGACACTACACACATGCTTGCCCACACTTAGAGCGAGCTCGGCAACTCTGGGTTGATGAGGCCCATCGCCAAGGGCATGCGGCTCCCCAAGCACCGCCCAACCCCCCCCAACCTCAACAACCCCCTTTGGTGCTGCAAAACCCCTTACCAACACAAGGTGTGGTGAACACTCAGCCGTTGGCCCCTCAAGCTAACGCGCAACCCCAACAACAACAGATCACATACGCCGCTCCTGATCAACCCATGTTTGACTCAGGTACCCACCACTTGCTGATGATGTCATCTGCTGACGTCAACCTACAGACCCGTCGGAACCAATATGGCTCCACCTCTGAAGCCACTCCCACGGATAAACCTACTAACACCCATCCCACAGATCAAGCGTTACGTATACCTCCGCCTCCCATAGACGGCGCTGCGAAAGCACCTCGTTTCCCACTTCGCCGAATCAATAATAACCCTAATGCGCGCGCTGCGTCAAACTACAACATCGTAGACGACCTAGCTCAATCTCCCGCAGCCATGTCTGCACTAGAGGTCTTGAAGAATTGCCCTTCCCAGCGCAAGACCTTACTCTCCGCCATTGGGGGCATTGACCCAAATGATTCGAATATGATGGCATTTGATTTAGACCAGTCTGAACCACGCCTACCTTCCAGCTTAGCATTCCAAGTTACTGTTTCCATTAGGAATCTTGTTATCCATCGGTGCATCATCGATGAGGGTGCCTCCACATGCGTTATGTCTACATTCGTATGGCAAAAACTAGGGTCCCCTCCTCTCCAGCAGTCCACCACTGCGTTACGCGCCTACGACGGTCGTTCGGCCCAGCCCCAAGGCCTCCTACCCAACGTTCCCGTCCAGTTAGGTGGTAAAACAGTCCTTATTGACATAGAGGTAATCAATGCTCAATTGGATTACAACCTTTTACTTGGCCGCAGCTACATGTATGCCATGCGGGCGGTTGCCTCTTCCGTCTTTCACACCATGATGTTCCCCCATGAGGGACGTGTGGTTAAAATTGACCAGCTCACATACTATGATCCCAGTGCTCCCGCGGCACCTAAAAACGTTCTCCCCATGGTTGAACAACCTGTTTCTCCTACCACCACTTCGTTTGTTTCCTCTTCAGGGCCTGGAGTCTACTCAGACGCGCCGATGACCTCCACCTTTCAATCCATTCCTCCGCCGTCATCTACGCCCGAAATGTCTGACTTATGTACCTTGTCCCATGACAACCTACCACCTAATACTCAACCACCCTTGTTGCCTAAACCACCATTGGTACCTAGCCACATTGGTGTTACACCGATCCATACCATCCCCTTCCTAGTCCCTCCATCGGGAGTAGTAAGCGCCCCGGTCATGGCTACCCTTAGCCTCCCTGGGTTAACCTTGGGATTACCTGTATGGTACCTTTCGCCTCCCGTCCGCCCGCCGACACCCGATGTCGTCCTCCAACCGGTGCAACCCATGGCTACTACCACTCAGCCACCTCCCGGTGTCTCTACCCCTTCGTCCTCTACGACGCCCCCTCCTCCTCCCCAACCCACTGGGGGCAGAGGTCCACAACCTTACACTGCTGTCCCACCTCCCAAGACAGTCAAGAACCCTCCAGTGTTTCGTGCTCCTCCCAAATGCTCGCTGTGCGATGAGTTAGGCCATGCCACTCACCAATGCCCACAGTTACCAGCATTACAGAAGCACATGCAGATGCTCGACGATGACCCCAACATCCCAACAGTCGAACTAAATCCCACTCCCAAGCCTAAAGATAAGTCCCTACGTACCAACCACTCCTGCGCCATATGCGGTATTTACGGGCATTATTCACATCATTGTCCCGATCTCCCGGATTACAGAGCAGCTCTCTATGAGATGAACAATCTGGATCTTGAGACGGCACCACCTACCATTGAGGAGATCTACCCCCCGGTCTCTTCCCCTTCTGAAGAGGTTAATATCATCTATATGATCTCTTCAACCACCACTTCCACTACCATTCCCTCGTCAACCGATTTGACGACACAAACTTTCCGTACCGATGAGGAAGTTCTTGAGGCCCTGACTGCCTCGGATTATCCCTGGGACGATATGCACCATCGTTCCTATTTCATCCCAGAAGAATCCTCCTCTAGCACAGCTAACCAATTCACAGTTGAGTCTAAAGACTTCCTCCCCACCAAGGTCGACTGGTTCAAGGACCCTATCCCTGCTCCTGATGCCTTCGAGGAGGGTAACATGGCCAACATCTCACCTGTCATCCAAGTTGATATCGCTGCCCCAGGACGTGCCCCTGAACTCATCACTTTAGGAGCATTCTGCAGTAAACAAGAGATTGAGGACTACATAAACCTTTTTAGAGAATTCCGTGATGTCTTTGCCTGGTCCTATACCGAAATGCCTGGTCTTGACCCTACAATTCTAGAGCACCACATTGACACATGGCCTGATGTACCCCCCGTTCGTCAGCAACAACATCCTCTTTCTCCCTCAAAGTCCTCAGGATGTGCCCCTGAACTCATCACTTTAGGAGCCTCCTGCAGTCAGCATGAGATCGAGACCTACCATCAACTCTTCCAGGAGTTCCATGATGTCTTTGTTTGGCCCTCTCCCGGAATGCCTAGGTTCAACCTCGCCATTCTCGACCATCACATGGACACACGGCCAGAGGAACTTCCTATTCATATTGAAACCGACTCTCAAGGCCCTCCTTTGTGCAACCCCCATGCTGGGTTGTATCCTACGGAGTCTCTATCCCTAGACTAACTCGCGGCCTCGTTGGTCCGCATTGTACAGTTTGCTCTCTTTTTTGTTTTTCACTTTTTTACCATCATCTTACATTCATCATTTCTGCATGATTACAGATGGACCGTCTTCCACCTTGTTACACTGGCTTTGCTGATGGCGCAAGCCGCTGGTCTCCCAACCTGGCTTCTGCAGCATGGGTCTTGTACTCCCCTTCCAACGAGATGATTCACCTTGACGGGATATGTATAGGCGCTGCTACCAATAACCAGGCGGAGTATGACGCTGTGACCGGTCTCTTGACTGCCGCCCTCCAAATGGGCATATGTCACCTTCATGTGTTCCTTGACTCCCAGCTACTTGTCTCCCAGCTCAACAACTGCTACCAGGTGCGTGATCCCTGCCTTTTTAGAAAGTTCCTGCGCACAAAACAACTCAGTCGACAATTTGAATCCATCACATTCACACATGTCCCCAGAGCCCAAAATAGTGTCGCAGACCAAATGGCCAACAACATCCTAGAATGGCATATCAATCATACCATGTAACATCATGCATCATATTCCCATCGCATCTCATAAAAATATATCAAAATCCAAAAAAGATTGCATCGCATCCACATTTGCATCCATGTACATAAACCACATGCATATCCATAGGGGCATCCACGTGCCTAAACATACATATATCATGTCGCATCACATAAAATACACACGGGGCATCCACGTGCCTAACATCCTAACCTACTTGCATCCACGTGCAACGTAACCATATCATAACTCATAAAGCGCATCCACGTGCGTACACATAAAACAACATCATATAAAAAGGTGCATCCACATGCATATATATATATATATCAAAAAATATACATGTTTGGTGCTATACATGTCCTGAGTACCCCTGTACTCAGCTATACAAAAAATGGCTATACATGCCTAAAGCCTCATCTACATACATGCCGTAGCTACAAAACTCGGGGGAGTCCCCTGCGCCCCCTAATGGGAGTCGTATCCTGCATCACTGCCTGTATCGGCTGCCTCTGAATCCTCCCCTCGCTCCTCCTCCGGCAAGTCCTCCTCTCCTCCGGCCTCTTGTGCCCATACCCGGTCCACTAGGACCGCCACCCGGATCGCGATGGATCTGAACTCTCGGGGAGCCATCATGCAATCCTGCACTATAGCAGGGTCGATATCCCGCCATCCCTCGTCGGTCACCCCTACCAGTAACCGGTCTAGTAGCTCCCGGACAGACTCTAGTGTCACCTCTGGATCCCAGCGCCGCACCTCTCCTCGCCCAGGCAGCGCTGGAACGGCCACAATACCTCTCCGTGCCACATGTCCTGGCGGTGGCCTCGGACCCACATCTGTAAGACCACCCATATGTCAGTCACAATATATCTATCTACTATCCTATACATACAATTTGACATACATAACATTCAATAAAGACACATACGTACCGTCGGGACCCCATGCCTGTCCTGGTGCTCGTGGCGCCTCCGCATCTCCCGTGAAATCCATGTCCCGATACGGGAAGTCGTCCAGTGTCAGTGGTATCTGGAGCCACTGCAGGTACAACTCCTGCGTGAAGTACCTGCCCACGTCGCCGCCACCACGGCGGCGCATCATCTCGCCCCAACGAACCATCCGGGGCTCCCTCATCCCTCCTGGCCTGATCGGCACCCGTGGCCGCAGTGTGGGTACCCTCTCCATAAAGAAGGCACATAAGAAGGAACCAAAACAAAAGCCCTTGCCAGCTTCCTTCGCTGCCGTCAGCTGTCGCTGAACGCAGGTCAGGAACATCTGGCCCCACGCATAGTACACTCCATCCAGTATGCGCTCTACCATCTGCATCTGACCCCCAGACACCTTCTCAGATGACTGAGAACCCAATACTCGTACCACGCATGCCGCCATGGCCTGCACTGCCGGCTCCTGTAGGTCCCTCACCAAAAGTGCATTCCTATGCACCCTCGCGTCCGGATCGCAGTATCTCCCCAACATATCCTCCATGTCGACATCCGCGGCAACCCGCGGCTGTGTGTCTGCTACCCTGCCTAGACAAGGTAACCCCGTCAGAAAGTATACATCGGTCAGGGTGAGGTCCACCCTCTCACCCTGTACCCGGAAAGCCTGGATGTCCGGCTCCCAGAAGCTGATCAGACGGTTCAGCAGCAATGCTGCTGACCGTATCATGGGTATCTGTGCGAACTTCAGAAGTCCGCACATTCCCAGCACAGCTCGCACATGGTCATTCTCTCGGATGAACACCATGGTCTCATCCGGGATCTCCCGCTCTCTCCAGAGCACCTGCGGCATCCTGTCAATCACACAAAGTAAACTCATCAGACCCATGTCAACTAAAGTAAAGCACTTTTCCCTCTCCCAGAAGACCCTAATAGCTCGGTCCAAAACCGCGGCTTTCGGGCTTCCTGCCGCGGTTTCCGACCGCGGCTGTCAGGCCTATTGTCGCGGTTCCCAACCGCGCCTGTCAGCCCTAAACCCGCGGTCGAGGGTCGCGTGTTCCCCCTTGGAACTCGCGGTACTCGACCGCTGTTCCATCTAGGAAACACGCGGTCTCCAACCGCGTGGTTCAACCCGAAACACGTGGTCTCCAGCCGTGTGTTTCACCCCGAAACTCGCGGTCTGCAACCGCGGTTTCGACCCCCTAACCCGCGGTCCACCCCACGTGGACCGTACAAATAAACCCTGGGACCCACTACCCCACCCCTGACCCTAAAAAACATGCAGGTATGAGTTTAATGAAATACCTGTATCTCACGGATCTGAAATCAGCCAGACGGATCGTCCAGAAATGCCACCTAAGCTATGGTCCACTCTAATCACAAGTCAAAGTCAACAAGTACAAATGACACATGTCATGTTGGACCCACCACTATTTATAGTCAGTTGACTTTTTCTTGTTTTGGTCATTCTGGCCCCATACGGAGTCCGTTTTCCGAACCGTTTCCACCACTGGAATCAGCACGACGAGACCATCATGATGGTCACCTTGTTGCATTATTTTTGTTCCGTCATTTTTTGCCCATTTTTTCAGATGCCACTAGTCGCCTCGGTTTGCGTGCCACATCGGCCGTTCTCCGTTTTTCACATGTTTTATATCATCGGATTCATTTTTCCGAGCTGGTGATGATGCTAGAGATCATTTCTCGCTCTCGCCTCCAGATTTTTCGGGTATTTTTCCAAAAACGCCCCAGTCACCTCGGTGTGCGTGCCACATCGACCGTTACCCGTTTTTGACACCCTTTATATCGCCGGATTCATTTTTCCGAGCTCGTGATGATGCTTGAGATCATTTCTCGCTCTCACTGGGTACAATTTCAACATTGTGTCCCGACCCCTTGCTGCCTCGGTTTGCGTGCCACATCGGCCGCCATCGGATTGTTCCACTTTTTGTACATGAGCCATTCACTCCTGTCATACTGCAAATGTCTCGTTATTTTGCCACCATTTCATATACCCCGCAAGGAGGCCCATCAGTGTTCCCCAACACCCTCGTTCTTGGTCACCATTAATCTCCCTTGATTGAACACTTCCTCCTTGCCTGGCCATTCCTTTTGTTCGGTATAATTTTATCCCTTTTTCGGGCCGGACAAGTCCTTTACGAAAAAGGCACTTAGGGAGTTTCCGTTAAGCTCTTTTCTGACTCCTAAAAGAATGAAAAGATCGCCGAGCAATCTTGCTTCCTTTCATGCTCGTTAAAGTACCTGAAAGGGCGTCTATCTGGTATAAGTTTAACCCTTTTCCGGACCCGGTAGACTAATTACGAAAAAGGAATACTCTAGTCACACCGGCTAGAAGAGTTCTTCATTGCATCCTTTTATGCTTCTTTGGGCCTTGGAGACTAAATCTACGAAAAAGCAACCCCCTGGAGTCTTCTTACTTGCTTTCAGACTCTCTAAAATTGAAAGCAACCACGAGCATGAACTGTCCTGGGCTCGTAAAATCCACACGACAGTACCATTCCATTACTTCAGAGTCTTCTTATTTGCTTTCAGACTCCTTAAAATTGAAAGCAACCACGAGCATGAACTGTCCTGGGCTTGTAAAATCCACACGACAGTATCATTTTACACACACTTCTTCTAGTTCCTTAACCCATGAAGAAGTACCCTCCTGTGCCTCCTGGCACTATGATTGATCATCTCGGCAGCACCCCCAATCAGGTCGCCTTTGTTCAGAGTATTCTGCAGTCTTCTGCCATTTTTACACCAGCTTGAGTCTCCCTCAGCCAGTTATCCTCCCAGATCCATTACAGCTATGATCCCTTTCCCCTCAGTCAGTTTCATATGCTGCCAGATCATTCCCATTATCATACTCTGAACAAAGGAAGTTTGAGTCCACCCGCTCTACTTGCCCAGTTGTCCCCCCACGGTTTGTCAGTCTTACCATCAGTACCATCACATTTCGGTTCTTCACCTCGTGCTCCTGTCAAGGAAACATCATTGCCTTGATAGTTGCAGGTATCCCTCTGTCGACGACAGCTCCTCTATTCCAGAGGATAGGCCCAGAGGTCCCTACGCCTTGGACTTATCACCATCTGTGGTAAGTGCCTACGGATCATTCTGAGAGGAGTCATTATTGCCTCTCCGAGTGGTTGTTCCTCACATGCTCGACTTCAGCACCTTGATCGCATCATTGAGGATCGCGTAGGATTATCTCCCATCAGTTTTTAGTCGAAGACCCCGGATTTCCCTTGACTCTAGCACATTGGTGAGTCACTCCGGAACGACCAGTTATATGTTCCTGTGGATGTCCGGGCTGCGTTGGCGATTGTATTCGGAAGCCATCCAGCTATATGCTTCCTTGAGTACCCATTTCAGTTCCAGTTCAGTGTACCATTGAGAGTATGACCCCAGTCACTATGATCCAGCAGCTCATCAGTTCCTTTGGTACCACACTCAGCTGCACTGTTGATTGTTCCAGTGCACCAGTTCTGCAGTTCACACATGATCCGCTCAGCAGTGTGTCCCAGCTTTATGTCCCCTCTGGACTCATATGATGTACACAGTGGTCATGTCTATTACAGGTCCCCCTTTTCGGGCCTCACAGTTCTGTTTATGTATCTTGATACGAGCATGGGTATGCCCACCTCGTCCATATATTGAGATTATTCCTCATTCAGTATTTGAGGTCATGTATATTTCAGGTCCCCATTTTTTGGACCCCATTGTTATTATGTTATATCCTGATACGAGCATGGGAATGCCCGCCTCGTCCATATGATCAGATGATTCCTCATCCATTATTGAGGTTATGTACTTTTCGCTCTTGCAGTTGTTCGGGATCGTTGTTCCGGGCTTCAGTTTGTTTCTCCTCTTCTCTCCACATCCCAGGAAAACCATTCATGACTTATGATGTCCATCGGCCATACGATGAGCTCCTGACCTCGCACATCAGGGGGCAATCTGTTAACACCCAAAAAGTGTTCACTACCTCATCTACCACATTACATGGCTCATTCGTCCATTTTCCTACCATATTTCCATTAAAAATCCCAAAAAATCCCATTAAAAAGCCTCCAAAAGGCCTAAAATGCCTCCAAAAGGCCAAAAAAACCCTCAAAATAGCCTAAAAAAGGCTAAAAAACCCCATTTTCCTCCAAAAATAGCAAAAATCCCCTAAAAAGGGAATAAAAATATAAAATAATGAGGAAAAGGAGAAAAAAACCCTATACAGCTGCTCTAAACCATGTGTTTCCTAAAACCATGGGGCAGCACTCCACCACCAAAAAACTATAAATAGGTGATGGAGATCCCTTATTCCATATCCACAATCACAAGCACCCTTACTCTGCCAAAATCTCTCTCGAAACCCTAGTTCACCATTGAACTACTTTCACCTTGAGAGCCACTTTTGGCCCATTCCCATCATTGGAGAAGGAGAAGGAGCATCTAGAAGCTTGGAGCATCCTCTTGGACACTGCAAAGGGCTTCATCAAACTTTCTCATTGAAGGTAATATCAATACAAAAAGCCATTCTTTAAATTTGATGTTTATGTTTCATGCATGCTTTAGAAGTAATTTATTTTCTGTTTTAGCTTAATTAGTTTAATATACTGAACTGCTACTAAGGAGTCCATTCTCCTTAGTAGGTGCTCATTTGCACAAGCTAGGGGTAAAACCCTAGCTACAGTGAGGAGGAAATGCTGGGTTATTTTTTCTCCAAGTTAAATGTTTGTTAAGCTTGTTGCCAATAGTAATAAAATGTTGATGCATTGCTATTGAGCTTGCAACAATTTCCTGCATCCTTGCCATGAATTGTTTGATATTGTAGATTTGTTGAAAGAGTGTTTTTTGACAGTTTGAGACTTGCTCTTGAAGATTGCATGCTTGTGCCTAGAATGGTTCCATGAGTGATGTATTATCTCTCAACAACTTATCTACTCGAGTGTTCAATTCATTGGCCTTGTCGTTCGTCACTAATGCACATGTTTCAAACTCTGTAAGCTTTGCTTGAAAATCATTTGTCTCCCCTTCAAGAAATATGGCGTATACCCCTTATAATGACTGGACATAAGGAGCAACCCCATTTGGTGCGTTCAGTTCAGGTTTCCTGGCTTCTTCTTGAAAACCCTTCTTATTTATATGGATTATATTTTTATATTTGATTATATTATTTTTCACGAGGTAAGGTTTACCCTTACAGTTGTTACCGAATGCAACTTTAACTTCAATGCTTCATTTTCTGTGTTAAGGTTGTTGTACGCAACTAGTAAATTGTCTTTCTCAAATAATGTGGCTTGTAATTTTGTGTTTAACTCAATGGTCTCTCCACGTTCCTTTACCAAGGTGGCCTTGAGTTTCAACATTTTTTCTTTGTTTCGCTCAATACTGGTAAGCAGCTTGTCGACATTGTCAGCACTTGCTTGTGCAGCTAAGACATTCACGGAGGCTGTGAATTTGGGGTCCTTTTGGGTGCCTTCTACAAGTGTGTTTTCTGTGACGGTGACAATATCTAGTTGAGTGGTCATTTTCATTGTTTTTCTAACCGTCGTGTTATGGTCTTTCTCTTTGAATAAAAAAAAATTGTGTCCAATCGGGCCACTGTATGTTCTTTGGATGGGATAAACGACGTAAGCTTAAGCTCTGGAAATGGAAAGTGGCCTCCAGTTAGTGGGCTCAGCACGTTTGTGTCCATGGATTCTGGACTATTGACTTGTGGACTTGTTGGCTCCTTGTGCATAGCTGGTTGGATCTTTTCTTGCGCTTCTTTGCTAATTTGTTCTTCCAGAGCTTCATTTTCTTTAGTTTCTCTTGCACGATGAACTTCTTCGTTTTGCAATTTTTCCATTTCCTCTCTTTGATGTTGTTCAATTGCTAATCTTTATGCTTCATCTTTATCTTGTTTTTCTTGTACCATTTTGGCTATGTATTTATGCTTCCTCTTTCTTTTGTTGCTCTGCTGATTCTTCCCTTTGTATATGTATTTCTGCTTCATTTTCCTAGGTTGTAATTTTGATAGAAGTAGGTGCATGGTTGCCCTTTATTTTTTTGTGCAGCTCTTTCGCATTGTTGACCCTTTTATATATTTCCTCATCTACCAGGAAATGATCTGAGTATTCAAAAGTGATTTTGCAAGAAGCACAATGTTTAGCCACTTTACCTTTGTTGTCATTTCTTACAAAAATTATAGTCCCGAAGTGAAAAGCTTCCAAGTCGGAAACGAAGGCTTCAACAGCTCTAATTTTTTGGAACTTGTACGCACCAATGTTGAATGGTAGAGGTGGGTAAGATGTTTTTTTTAGATGGAGAAAGTCACCAATTCCATTGATGAAGACTTGTCTTATGGCTTCTTTATGCACAATGAAATCTGTAGCATACTTGGGCAGTAGATAAGGAGGTTTAGTGTTTTTTTCTTTGTTTTGCTCAATACTGGTAAGCAGCTTGTCGACATTGCCAGCACTTGCTTGTGCAGCTGCGACATTCATGGAGGCTGTGAATTTGGGGTCCTTTTGGGTGCCTTCTACAAGTGTGTCTTTTGTGACAGTGACAATATCTAGTTGAGCGGTCATTTCCATTCTTTTTTCTGACTGTCGTGTTATGGTCTTTCTCTTTGAATAAAAAAAAATTGTGTCCAATTAGGCCACTGTATGTTCTTTGGATGGGGTAAATGGCGTAAGCTCAAGCTCTGGAAATGGGAAGTGGCCTCCAGTTAGTGGGCTCAGCATGTTTGTGTCCATGGGTTCTAGACTATTGACTTGTGGACATGTTGGCTCCTTGTGCATAGCTGGTTGGATCTTTTCTTGCACTTATTTGCTGATTTGTTCTTCCTGAGCTTCATTTTCTTTAATTTCTCTTGAACGACGAACTTCTTCGTTTTGCAATTTTTCCATTTCCTCTCTTTGATGTTGTTTGATTGCTAATCTTTCTGCTTCCTCTTTATCTTGTTTTTCTTGTACCCTTTTGGCCTGTTCACTTTGGCTATGTATTTATGCTTCCTCTTTCTTTTGTTGCTCTGTTGATTCTTCCCTTTGTATATGTATTTCTGCTTCCTTTTCCTGGGTTGTAATTTTGATAGAAGTAGGTGCATGGTTGCCCTTTATTTTTTTGTGTAGCTCTTTCGCATTATTGACCCTTTTATATATTTCCTCATCTGCCAGGAAATGATTTGAGTATTCAAAAGTGATTTTGCAAGAAGCACAATGTTTAGCCACTTTATCTTTGTTGTTGTTTCTTACAAAAAGTATAGTCCCAAAGTGAAAAGCTTCCAAGTCGGAAACGAAGGCTTCAACAGCTCTCATTTTTTGGAGCTTGTATGCACCAATGTTGAATGGTAGAGGTGGGTAAGATGTTTCTTTTTTAGATGGAGAAAGTTACCAATTCCATTGCTGAAGACTTGTCATATGGCTTCTTTATGCACAATGAAATCTGTAGCATACTTGGGTAGTAGATAAGGAGGTTTAGTGCTTTTTTCTTTGTTTCGCTCAATACTGGTAAGCAGCTTGTCGACATTGTCAGCACTTGCTTGTGCAGCTGCGACATTCACGGAGGCTGTGAATTTGGGGTCCTTTTGGGTGCCTTCTACAAGTGTGTCTTCTGTGACAGTGACAATATCTGGTTGAGCGGTCATTTCCATTCTTTTTTCTGACCACCGTGTTATGGTCTTTCTCTTTGAATAAAAAAAATCGTGTCCAATCGGGCCACTATATGTTCTTTGGATGGGGTAAACGGCGTAAGCTCAAGCTCTGGAAATGGGAATTGGCCTCCAGTTAGTGGGCTCAGCACGTTTGTGTCCACGGGTTCTAGACTATTGACTTGTGGACATGTTGGCTCCTTGTGCATAGATGGTTGGATATTTTCTTGCATTTCTTTGCTGATCCAGAGCTTCATTTTCTTTAGTTTCTCTTGCAAGACAAACTTTTTCATTTTGCAATTTTTCCATTTCCTCTCTTTGATGTTGTTTGATTGCTAATCTTTCTACTTCCTCTTTATCTTGTTTTTTTTTTACCCTTTTGGCCTGTCACTTTGGCTATGTATTTTTGCTTCCTCTTTCTTTTGTTGCTTTGTGGATTCTTCCCTTTGTATATCTATTTCTGCTTCCTTTTCTTGGGTTGTAATTTTGATAGAAGTAGGTGCATGGTTGCCCTTTATTTTTTTGTGTAGATCTTTCGCATTGTTGACCCTTTTATATATTTCCTCATCTGCCAGGAAATTATCCATTCTTTTGGAAGAAAACCCATACCGATAGGTATCTACATGCGGACTCTCACCATATGCCTACCCAAAAGATAGGGGTATTAAAAACCCTTGTAACAAGGGCTATTAGAATTTCAGACGAAGACCACTTAGAACAAGAACTTAACCACCTATCTAATGTCTTCCAAAAGAATGTATACAACATAGGGAAAATTAAGAAGGTAATCCAGAAAGTGCGTAAAAAATCCCAAAGACAAAACAAAAATATTGAAGGAACCAAGGTCACTCTACCTTATATCAAGGGAACAACTGATATCTTAGCCAGGATCCTTCAAAAAAGGGACATTAAGGTTACCTTCTCTCCTCCAAATTCAATAGATAGAATGTTAGACTCCTCTAAAGACCCGGTGGAACCTTTGAAGCAGAAAGGTGTCTACGGTATTCCTTGCTCATGTGAGATACCCTATATTGGGGAAACTGGACGCTCCATCCAGGTTAGGCTCAAAGAGCATTGTGCAGACATCACTCATGATCGTCATCAAAAGTCAACTTTGGTCGGCCATGCCCACCACTCACGCCACCACATACATATTGAAGACACAAAGCTTATCGCTAGAGAGGAGCATTACAAAAGGACAAAAGTAAGGGAGGCCATAGAGATAGAGAAAGTACCAGTGAATTTGAATAGGGATGATGGCCTTAAACTCAGTGAGTCTTGACGACCGGTAATACGCCAACTAAAGAACACCAATATTAGGAATATTAACCCCAATAATTAATTATCTAATATTAAAATAAATAAAAAAAATTAACTAATTACTTTTAATTTATAACACTTTAGACATCTCCTTTGAAAATAATAATTTATTTAATAATTTATAAAGAAAATCTAAAATTCTCAATATTTAAATTAAAAATAATTAACATTTTTTAATAATTTTTTATAAACTTTTGATATCTCCTTTGTTAAAATTTACTTAGTAATTTATTAAGAAAAATTTTGAAATCTTAAATATTTAAATATTATTAATTAATATTTGTTTAATAATTTTTATAAACGTTGATCTCCTTCGTAATTAAATTTTCACTTAGTACTTTAGAAAGAATTTTTTTTTAAAGATTATTAATATTTAATAATTTTTTGATAATTTAAAAAAAAACTTTTGATCTTCAAACATTAGACTTTAGGTTGAAATATATTTAATTAAGAAAAATTAAATTAAAAATAAGAATTAAATTCTCATTTAATAAATTTTCAAGAAAAAAATTGAGGTTATTTTTATTGTCTCATATTCTAATTAAAATAAATAACATAATATAGCTTAAAACTTTTTTAAATATTATATAAATAAAAAATAAACAAAATTAATTAATTAATGAATAAACCTATTATTTAAATGTGTCGGTTAATTAAATTTACTAAAGAATTAACCTTACACCTATTAATGGTTAAATTCTAGACTTAGGTTACCTCAGGATCTTTTCTCCTCATGATGAGCCCTACTTTGTGGCTCGAAACATCGAGAAGTTAACTATCTAACGTAATCTCCTCTATTTTTCTGCAACTACCACTGCGTAAATCCATGAACAACTTAATTATTTGAGTATTCAAAAGTGATTTTGCAAGAAGCACAATGTTTAGCCACTTTACCTTTGTTGTTGTTTCTTAGAAAAAGTATAGTCCCGAAGTGAAAAGCTTCCAAGTTGGAAACGAAGGCTTCAACAGCTCTAATTTTTTGGAACTTGTATGCACAAATGTTGAATGGTAGAGGTGGGTAAGATGTTTTTTTTTTAGATGGAGAAAGTCACCAATTCCATTGATGAAGACTTGTCTTATGGCTTCTTTATGCACAATGAAATCTGTAGCATACTTGGGCAGTAGATAAGGAGGTTTAGTGCCCCCATACATCCTTATGTATGTGCCTTCTAATGAGAAGTAGTAGTCGTCGTACTCACCTATTACAGCCAAGGCATTGTCTGACAAACAATTTGGTTCTTTATTGAAGAGCAACCAATAAAGGGGCATGATTAGTTCTTCGCATAGTAGTTTGTAATACTCTTGATATCGATGAGCCCAAGTTATTTGGTATGCTACATGAAGGGAAGTCTTAGTCCGTTGCAAGTACATCCCGACTTAGGGGAAGGATTCTTGACTAATATACAATCAATGAGGTAAGAAGACATGAAAAATTCTGCTTTTTGTTGTGAAAGGCCGGTTTGAGCTGTAGCAATGTTTTTTTTTTACAAAAACAGTTAAGAGATTTTGTATTAATAAAAAAGGGGGCCGGAGCCAAGTTACAAAAATGAAGGTCTTGCAGCTTCTTGCCGGTGAAAAGCCTACAAACCTTCAATATCATCTTAGACTGACGTCTGATCTATTGACAATATGGACTTAAAAGACCTGGAAAAACTCAAGATATGACAGACTTTACAAAACTTCATGACAGACATGACATTACCTTCCTTACAGACTCCAAATGACATTATCTTCGTTCCCGACATTACAGTCTCAAAAGACTTCAATGGCCCAAAAAAGTATGGTCTTCAGGTTTCATCTAGACAATAGTAAAAAGATGTATCTGCCCTTACAAAAATACAAATAATTGAGACAAAAACACAGGGATTTACTATTTCCATAATTCCAAACTAGACACGGAATCTAGGGTTCAATTGGTGCGATGCTCTTCTTCCATGTTCAAGAGAATTTTCTTCAAATCCACCAGCTCCTGGCTCAGGTTATCCACTTTTTCCTCAATGCGCTGGGCTATGTCCCGAACCACCTGTATCTGGCATGCAAATCCTACATCAATTTTATCAGAGAGGGAGTCTGTCTTTGTGATAAGGCTGCCAATGCGGTTGCGCATCTCCAGTCACCCAATTTGCTCATTAGAATTCATTTGTTGCAGAAATTGCTTTATGTCATAATTCTCGTTCTTCAAGGCCAAAATATGTGCGTCCAGGATTGACAAACGATCATCTACACCGTGAATGAAGACTTAATCTCCAAGTGCTCTTCGATGCCACCATGTACTCGGACCTTGGCTCTGTGCTGCTCGTAGGCCACACATTCATATCCTTCAGGCCAAGATGGATGCCGCTTGCGAAAGTCAGGCAAAGGTTCATTACCCTAACGGGGTATTGTCTGCTTTCCATGGAAAGAGAAACCAACATCCGACATACTTTGATCACTGTGTTGCTCTGTCACTGTATATATCAAACAGCTTGTTAGGAAATGCTTAGAATGAGAAAGACGATGTGCCTTCTTCCTCTGTGTGTAGAAATAAATAGGGACGTTCTGCCTTTGCCCGATGTGTTGTTCTGTAGTCCTTTAGCCGTTTGAGAAGAGGTTTCACATGCGCTCCAGCTGGGGGCCATGTGAAGGACACGTGCGATCATCACTCCATTTGAGAATCCATGGAGGGTTTTCTACTTTGGTTAAAATGTCCAGGGGTTGCATGGGGTTAATACTATCTAAGCCCCCCTTGTGGAAATGATGTTTTTCATGAAATAATTGAGCATGAGATTCAAATCTGGACCCAAACATTGCTTTCCATAACCTGGTTACTTACCAAGACTCCTCGATCTAGCTTGACGCCGATATTGGCCATTTCATCAGCCTCTTGATTGTTACTTCTCAGAATATGAAGAAATCTGATGTTGGTGAATTCTCCTGCCAAGCACTTTAGAAGATTGTGTTGTTTTGAGACAGGACTCTTTCTTTTTTTACTCAGGTTCCGGCCATCTTTGATGACCATCATGGAATATCCACAAACCATGAGTTCATTGATGCCTTCCCCCCTAGCGATCTCCGGTCCTTTTATGAACGCAAGCCACTCAATGTTATTATTTGTTGAGCTACCTATTCCCCAGGTGTAGTCTTTCCTTTTTTTTCCATTGGAGTCAAAGAGAACTCCTCCCGCACTTGCCAACCCTGGAGCTGTAGCAATGTTGGACTCCATACTATATGATATTATATCTGCCCAATTGAAGATTGTACCATGTGTGGCAACATGGTAGATCAATGGAACCCAACTGAGTTTATAGTTGTTTCCGTTTGGTAGGCCGAAGATTCTGTTCAACATTAGGACTATGATTCGATAGGGGGTCCTTAAGTGTTGGCTGTCATATTCCCCACTACCTTTGGGTCTTAGTTGCTTGTATGGTACCATCATCTTTGTTTGATACCATCATCTTTGTCTGTCATATTCCCCGCTACTTTTGGGTCTTAGCAGTTGCTTTTCTGGTACCGATTTTCTATATATAAGCAAATAAAAATTTTGTCATAAATGCAAGCCCGTTAGGTAGGTCGGCAGTCGGCAAGCGACAAACGAGAAATAACGGTGGTCGACGGGGGGCAAGCGACGGACGGGAAATAATTTCCAAATCATCGCTAGCGACGTTCAGTGACCGGCAAATATTTGGCAAATCTTCGCAAACGGCGATCAGCGGGCGGCGTTTGGTAAATATTTTCCAAATCATTGCCAACAGTGGTCGACGATCGACCAACGAGAAATAATGTCCAACACATTGCGAGTGGCGATCACCAGTTGGCGTTTGACGTCTGGAAAATATTTTCCAAATCATCGCGAATGACGATCGACGTTCAGCGGGCGGGAAATAATTTTCAAATCAATTGGCATCCTAAGCTCCAATCGACGACCGCCGAGCTCTGATCAATGTCACAATGTGACACAACCATTAATATGAATGTGATAACTGCAAGCATGAGCATTTGACCATTGTTTACTTTGAACCATGTAGCCATAGTTTACCTTGGTTAATTATTCTTTAAGCATCCTTAACTATAGTTAACATGGTTGAATTTAGTGAACCATGTTTGATTTTGGTTGACTTTAGTGCACCATAATTACCCTCATTAATTATTTATTAAGCGTGCTTAATTATAGTTAACTGTGGTTGAATGTGACAAAACCATTAAAGAATGTACCATGGAGGAATGTCACAATCCAACATAAGCCTTGATGAGCGTTGTAATCCAACATAACCCTTGATAAATGTCAAAATGTGATAAAACTATTAAAGAATATACTATGGAGAAATGTCAGTATCGCAGTCCAACATAAGACTCGATAAACATCGTAATAAGCCTGACAAAACCATTAAGAAATGTACCAATGTGATGTCAATGTCACATTGGTACATTTCATTACTTTCATAAATTATATAATACAACTTTTACAAATAATATAATTACTAAATTCCTAAAGATTACCTTTTGTTTATTAAATTTTAAAAAATATTTTAAATAAATTTTATTTCATTTTATTACTAAGTAGCATAATTTATATATGTATAATTCCTTAATTCCTTCATTCATCTTTAATTTAAATATTATAATTATGTTTACCATTTATGCTAAACACTTAAACTTATTCAAATGTTAAAATGTAAATATTAGGTTAATTTTTGTTTATTAAACTTTAAAATTTCATTACATATATTTTTCAAAATTTTTATTTTATTTTATTTTACACTAAACTTTAAAAAATAAATCACCAAAAATTTTGTCAGCTTTTTAACAAAAAGATTAGTGAACTCACAGCCTCACTCGGGACCAACATTTTGAAGACATAACTATGGTTAGTAAATTCATAAAGATTATTTTTTGTTTATTAAACTTTAAAATTGCATTAAAAAACATAAACTATGATTAGTAAATTCATAAAGATTAATTTTTGTTTATAAAACTTTAAAATTTCATTATATATATATTTTTAGAATTGGTCATTTACTTATTTATAATTTAAATACTTTTTAATATTTAATTTAAAATTTACACATCATTTCTAGAATGTGATATCTTTAACAAAGAGAACAGTGAGCATAGTTGCCAATCATCCACTTTTTATAAAGTGAAAAATGAAACTATTACAATATTACAATCATTTAGTTTGTCATTTACTTAATCTTTGAATGAAGTTTTGTTCTTGATAAACATCTAAATTTACAAAGACTAACTTTTATTTATTAAATATAAATCACTATAATTTATATATTTATAATTATTACACATATTTATAATTATTTGAGGTATTTATAATTTTTTTTTTAATATTATAATATAAAATCTACATATCATATCATTTACAACGTGTAATATCTTTAACAAAGAGATTAGTGAACTCACTTTTTACATTATTTTATAATTAGAATTAGAATGATAATGTTGGACCTTTGGATTGCTGCCATAATTAGCGTACATACAAAATCAAAGAAGAACTAAATATGCATGATAGGAAGGGCTAATTTACTAAAGGCATAACTCTGGATCCTTTCCAAGTCGACACCATAAGCGAACGGCTGTGACCAAGCTTTTGAAGGCATAACTATAAAGGGGGATATTTAACAATGTAAACAACACTAAAGTGATAAATCAATGAAATTAAAGGAAAAAAAGAATGTCGTGTCATCAACCTTTCCAATAAACAAGTAAAAATAGCAACAATGCTTTGAAAATAGTTTATAAATAATTTAATTAATAATTATATATAGTTGAAAATAGTTTATAAATAATTTAATGATTAATAATTGTATATAGTTAAAAGTGATTTATTTCAAAGCAAGTAAAATTAGTTCTTTTATTGTTTTTGTCCAATTACAAATTACAAATTTGATATTTAAAAATTATAAAAATTAATTTTTAATTTTCATATATTTAATTTAATATAAATATTTTTCAAAACTATTGAAAAACTATAATAAATTTGTGTGTCAACAGCAAAACAAATTTAATTTCAATGAGATGTTTTTACTAACAGTTAGTTGCATTCAAACACATTGTGAGATTGATGCTTGAAAAGTGAGATGATTGCCACATTGATGAGACTCGTTACTTAATCTTTATCCGTGGGAGGCTACTCTAAATTGGAGTTTTGTGCATGAAACAATCTTTATCAATGAAGAGTCGGTTAGACCTCTTAAACTTGATTTACAAGAGAGTGCCAACATGGAGAGAGTACGATGGAAATTAGGATTTGATATGCATAATGATGTAATTTGTGGACAGATGGCAATTCAAATCCCTGCTCCAAATTTCAAAGATGATAACAACTAGTTTTAATCAATAAAAATTTAAATAGTACAATTTCTAAATTAATATTTATTTTAAAAATATTAATATATTTTTTAATTCTGACAAATAGCTTTCAAAATAGGTAAAATTAGTCTTATCATTGTTTTTGTCCAATTACAGTTTAGAAATTTGATATTTAAAAATTATAATTTTTAATTTTTTTTTTAATTTTTTAATTTTTTAATTTTTAAATATTAAATCTAATATATATATATTTTAAAACTATTAAAAACTATATAAAAGTCTTTATGGTAAAAGCCAAAATAATTGAAAGTGAAAAGAGTTTGTATCCTAACCGATTGCTATATAACTGTCTTCGGCAGGTATAATAATAATATTGATAGATGACTTTGAAGGACCGATCAATGGTAATTTGTTGCACGTTTGATGAAAAATTAAACCCAGCTCAAATTTAAACGAACATACGAGAAATGGTTAAGCGAAACACTTGGGATTCTCGCAAGAAAATCTCCACGGGAAACAATATCTCGCCGCTTGAAAACTCAAGTCGTTCACTAGAAGAATATTTATAAATGAGATATAATAGGGCTTCCACATGCTCAAACACTGCAAGATCCCCTCCCCATCACAGCTTCAGATCCTTCCTATTGAAACAGAGATATCCGCTTTTTATTGAGGAAGAAGAATATGGTTCTCATAGGGGACAAAGAACCCAAAGCTGCAGTAAAAAAACTTGTGCAGAGATGTGTATGACATAGCTGGACCAGAAATAAAAAAATAAAGCTTTCCTTGTGGCATGTCTTAAGAATAGTATACTACTCTACACAATGTTCCAAGTATTATCATAAACAAATTCGAGATTTTCTTAATTTTCTTCCATTCGAGAATATCTAGAAAATGAAAAAGGTGGAGATATGCGGAGGCCTGACAAAGATTTAACTCTAGATATTGCAATGAATGTAAGGCCTTGTCAGTCAATGTTGCCAATATCTATGGTTGCTTTTTGCAGGGTCATCCCTTGTGCTTTATGGATTGTTAAGCCCCATGCCATTCGAAGTGGTACTTGCCTTCGTGAACCCCTTGTTATAGGACTGATGGGGACAAAATTTGGATTGGAAGAATCCCATGGGGGGCCTTTGTAGTGGAGAAATTGGATTACAACATAAGATGGCAAAGTAGGTGGTTGATCATTGGAGTTGTACACAATTGCAATAACTTTTCCAAGTGAGCCGTTAACAAGGTCTGATGAGACACATAAGTTGGCTGTCAACATGACCTGCTGACCAACTGATAGTAGAACCTTGAATGGAAGTTGCCCATCATCGATTGAGGTTTGAAGATGTTGTTTCTTTTGCTCTGCAAAGAAATGTGCAACTGGCATGTTAAGGAGTTTTAGCATTTGTTTGTTGTGCAATGCAACAAAGCTATTAATTGCGTACAAATGGGTGCATTGCTCAAATGTATTGTTCTCTTCTTGTGAAAGGGAGGAGGTTGTTCTTAACAGGAAAATTCACCTTCCTGCTATTTCGAAGGAATCAAGGAAAGCTAACAATGCACGGGAAATCTCAACAAACTCCCTCACATATCGTGGATGGTAGGTTGAGCAAATCGTCAGCTGGTAATCCAAGCCAGAAAATGTTTCAACAGAATTGAACCTGGGTGGATGGAATGAAATCCATCTAACCCCACCAACGGGCCACCATATCCTTGACTAAATATATAAATTCTACAAACTCAATTTACAACTATTAAATATTTTTAGTTTTTAATAAAATTAATTAAAGAAATGTAATGTTTAGACTTGACCAAGTATACTTGACTTGCGATGGAGAGACTTAGAGATGGCTTAAAACTTATAAGTGATCAAATATTTATTAGTGTTTAAATCTTCTACCGCCAATCTAAGCGCAACTCCGAGAATCTTGTTTACGCATTTATTCATAAAAAAAAAAAAATAAGTACCATCTACTAATTTGTCACTTATTGTTCCACTTCCCACTCAAAGATGAAAGCAATTGAAATATCTATACTATATTGATAAAAAGGAAATAAACTAGCAATTGCACCTTGGGGTGCAATAAAAAAACGTCGTATTGCAAGTGAAACAAGGAAATGTTGTAGGCACATCTAAAGAAGCCATATGGAACAAAGACATATGAAACGAGAACTCCTATTTGAAGTATTGAACCACTAGAGTTGTTTCCATAGTGTTAGAATAGTAGAGTAATTGGATTATTGTCATTGTGAATGTAGGAATCTTCATCTAATTATTTGATGGATATTCTTTTATATAAATGCTAAATTGAAGCCGAAGGTTTATTGCCCATATGATGGGAGGAAAAGGACAATCTTTGTAGCTTGTTGAAGATTATAAGATGCACATGGAAAATGGAAGAACTTTTTATACCTAGTCCAAATCATCATGACTACCAGAAATTTACATACCCAAGAAGAGCAAAACATAATATATCACTACTACAGATGTTATCATTGATCTCTTCACATGTGATCTTCCATGAGTCCAATAAAAACTGGGTGTTACCTTTTTATCTCTGATAAAATCTTTGGATGGATTAGGAGCTTCCTTTATTGCTTTTGCTAGTCAATGAATTCATCAAAGGCATTTTGAGCATTTTTTCTTGCTTCTAATTTAAATCAACCTGATATGAAACCTTGATCAAGTCATCATGGCATTGTTGAACTTCATCAAAATTTGTATATAAATTTTGCTGGGCATCCCTCAAACCTTCACTGGCTATAAAATAATTACACACATGCAACAGATTCCAACAATTGCCTTCCAACCTCCCGGACAAGATCAATTGGAAATGGGCAGTAATTGTTTTTCCGTAGAAAATCATATAAGATTGGCCCAAACTTCTCAAAAACCTGCTTTTACATCCATCCACAACCTTAAACACACACGCTAACAACCGTATACATGATGTAGAGTATTCTAAAGTGTTTGTAAGCCAAAAGAACAGAGATATAAATTGCCACATAATATTGACAATGCAAATGTGGTTCCGATAGTCAAACCATTCGCGCATCTGTACACAGCTGTATTGGGAAAGGGCATACATCTCAAGCAATCATTTACACTATTCCATAACATCTTCCCTGCTCTGCCTCACCATTATCAATGCTGTATATGATATAATAATCATTAATTGGCATTAATGTGCGAACAAAATGGCAGGATTATTGTATCATTCTCCACACTAAAATGGCACTCAAGGGATGTACTTAGTAATTCAAAGCATACCATCTCATTGAAGTGGTCGCGATACTTCTCAAACTCTTCTTTAAATGGTTTCTCTCAAACTCTTCTTTGAATGGTTTCTCGGTCACCATTGTTGTTGATGAGCAATTGGCTAAGGTCACTAGGCATTTATTGGAAACACCTGTTGCAACGGAGGGAAACTGCAACCAAGGGAAAATAAATTGAGATGAAAGATTAATTACAGGATAGTTAAAATGAGTGAAATTGATAATAGGCACTCATCACCTGGGGAGATATAGCCTCTTAGTAGCCATTGGAGACAATCGCCATGCACTCCAATAATTGATCCCCTAATAATTGCACTTGAAAAGCTGAGGTATAGACAACACACGTATTCCTGGCAAAGCTGTGAAGTGTATAACAAACACATTTATGAAACCGCCAAATACAGCTCTATACCAAAAAATATAGAACTTGACAAAAAGAGAAGAACAAATGACATGGTTTACTTACCAATCTCAATCCACACAAGAAAGCCTTTCAACTAAATTTGCGTAAATCATGAAAGTAAAATAATTATGAATGGAGAGGGATAAGATACATACTCTTCGTAGCAAAGTAATGAATAGGACCATGTTAGCTCAATTATCCAATAAAATAGTTATTCACAGAAAATACCATAAAAAAATTTGTTCGGATATGGTTTAAAAACAAATCACAAAAGAGATGAAGAGGCCCATCTCTGCTACAAGCAACTTGCAGCTAACAATTTGTTTTCTTCTTTAGTGCCATCCTTCGGGTTTGGTTTAAAAACAAATCACAAAAGAGATGAAGAGGCCCATCTCTGCTACAAGCAACTTGCAACTGACTATTTGTTTTCTTCTTTAGTGCCATCCTTCATCCATCCTGGGAGAAAAAGGGGCTAGAATCTGTAACTTGCTTGCATCCGTACTTTTCGCCACCGATAGGAGGTTTACAATGGGGACAACATGTTGTATAACATTTTGTAAGATATCCTCACCTCTAATTGCATATCCTGCAAGAGATTTAATCTGAGAAATGCCCCCAGCTGTGGCGGTGACAACAACATCACAGTATCCAGCACCCATATTGAAAATCAATGCAAGTTTCTCAGTTCCACTTGCCATTTTAGCCTGAGATGCCATCTATTGCTGCTGAGCATACATTAGGGCTACTGCTGTGGGTTCTGGCATCAAAAGAAAAACATGCAAACCAGCCATAGCCCAAGTCCTTTCAACACGAGTTTGCCGAAACCGGATAAAGGGAACATGCATTGTCAATAAAACTGTGCGCACAACACGTCTTAGCTGAACCTCAGCCATGGCTGGCAACCAGTGTTGGAATTTGGCACGAACTTCACACATCAAACAAATTTTTAATGACTTTAATGCTTTCAGATCCCCCTCTTAAAAGGTTTTGTGGAAATAAGATCATTCATTATTGCTTCTGCTTAAATAACATACATTTCAATTTAAAAAATAACTAGACTAATGGAAACATATTTAATTTCTTCAATATCAAATTATTTCGGTTAATATAAGCCTATTTTATTTTTTCAATATCAATTACCGCACTCTCGTTACAAACTCTTCATTTCTATTTGAGTAAACCAACATTTCGAACTATCGTTACAAACTCTTCATTTCTATTTGAGTAAACCAACATTTTGAGGCAAAGAAATACTATTTTAAGGTTCATTTTTTTTATATCAATTACAGGACTCTTGTTACAAACACTTCATTGATCGTTACAAACTCTTCATTTCTATTTGAGTAAACCAACATTTCGAGGCAAAGAAATACTATTTTAAGGTTCATTTTTTTATATCAATTACAGGTCTCTTGTTACAAACACTTCATTTCTATTTGAGTAAACCAGCATTGCGAGGCAAATAAATAATATTTTAAGAAGATTTGTGAGTTATGGAAAACAACAATCACGAAATTGAAAATCTGACATATTAATAAATTGTTCTCTCTAAATTACGTTTTATTTATCTAGATTGATGAAACAACTGTAAAAAATAATAGCATTTATAGGTTCACATATAAATTATCAGGCGACTAGCTGCTCAAAGGAAGGTTGGGCAATAATAAATAGTAATTTCATTATTACTGGAAACCACCCATAAGAAGCATACTATAGTTAGTACAGTAGGCAATCAAATATGAAAATCAAAAACTTGTTAATTGTAAACAAAATTAATAAAGTTTTAGAAAATAATGTAAACTTCAAAAAAACGTTTTAAATGCAAAACCGGACGTAAGACAAGACGTCTACATAAAATATTAACTGTAAATTGACGGCAAAATGGCCCATGACGGGCACAAACTAATAAGACGTAAACAGTTAAATAGGATTACCAAATGTCCTGTGGTTCTTTCTCTTCCAACAATTTTTAATAGAGATGTTGCACAACTCTGTTTGAAGAATGCAACAATCGTTGTTGATATGTGGCAGGGGGAATCAGGGTGGTGTATCGGGATCCAGGTATGGTCGGTTTGCATGATAATCACCATTGTTGAGGACCGACTGAGATATTTGTAGAAAGAATGTCCACTCAAAGCAATCTCTCTATTTAAGGAGCAAATTGCAGAACAAATGATAACCTGAAAGAGCTAAAGAAGGAAGAGAACTGTAAGTAATGCAGGTGCCCATGTTAAGACATTCAATTGGAAATCTTACTTGTGTTGTTTTAGGAGAGCATACTGTTCTGAGAAAGTAGAAACACTTAATTTTGCCGAGTCTAGGAAAGATCAGTACTATATTTGCAAAGCATATTGTTCTGAGAAAGTAGAAAACACTCAGTTTTGCCGAGTGCAGGAAAGTGCATAACTATATTTTTAAAGCACTTGAGCTTAGCCCGCTAAATTTAAGAAAAGCTGCAAGTTTACACTGAACTGAAGCATTCAGTCTTCTCATTTCCAAGAAATTAGCTCTTACTGAATCAATAAAATTGACTGTATACATAAAATTGGCAGCTTTCTAATTTAGTCTTCTCAAGCTAAATTTAAGCAAAATTTTCTCTGTCATCCCTATTATAAAAACCAAGTTCAGAAGTGAATGATATCGACATGCATTACGTCTCTCTCTTATATTATACTAGTTTACAGCACCCATACAAAGATCAGCCCAAAATTACTTAACAGTGGGGAAGCAAGAGAAATAAAAGGTCCCCGTACCTTATTGGGGCCGCTGACTGAAGCCCGAGGACAAGAGCCTCATTTGGCCTTAAGCTTGGGGTGAAAAAGTAGCAAAAGGAAGAACACCTGAGCTCGGATTTCCCAATATTCCGCTAAATGTCCCCTGATACCTTCCCTGGCACACATTCGTCAAATATTTATGTCAACTAACCCTATTATACCAGCAAAAGTCTCTACTATTCCGCCAAAAACAATAGAGCCCTATGTTTTCCTTTCTAAATTTCCAATCACAAATACAGTCTTGCATGCCGACTAAAACTTCAAATAAACATACACAATTGGGCAGTGGTGGGATGATCAGCCATCTTCATTAGATTTTCCGTTAGATCCACAGGTGTAATCTGAGTGGCCTCCATCAAATTTTGAATATTGGGAAACAGCTCATGGTCTTCAATGGCGAGGTAATTGCGGGCAAGAATCTTGAATGTGTCTGTCCTGGTTCGCTTTGCTCTCATCCGATTTGCCGGGATTGGATGCGGACTTCTCTTTCTTGTCAGCCTCTTTCTCTGGCTGCTTATATATTCTATGACAATTATCGATTTGTTGCTGGTGGAAATGAGAAGCTTTCTCATATCAGTATTGCTATTCACTTGTGTGAGCTCCAGATCATAGATTTCGTACTAGGGTCGTACTAGAGGAAGTTAGCCATGGAAGCAATCATGTTGGTCGACTTGCCTGTTCCAGGGGGGCCGTAAAGTAAATAAACCCACTTCCACGCACGCCCCTCTCCTGCCCACAATCTTCTTGCTGTTGCAAGCGCTGCGCATCAGATCTGAGCTTACATGGGATCAAGAATTCGACCGCTGAGCATGAGATCTGAGCCTAGGGTTCGACCGCCTCAACAACATTTGCAGGAAAATGAATGCAGTTAAGAGTCCACAATTGAATGCAAGTAAGTAAGAGTAGGCAATACATTGGCAATTTAATGCAGCTAAGTCGGTGGACAAATAGACGAAGCATCATCAATCCGAATTGACAGACGAAATGAGTTGAATCGTCAGACGATTCATCCAACGGACAATAACGCGTAAAAATAAAATTTGAAGAGTCTTTCTCACTTGTAGAAACGCCTTGCGGCGTAATAACATACTTTTATGGGACCAGGGAATAACTAGGAGAATGTGCATTTTATTTTTTCCCCGAGACTTCCAGGTATTTTATTTTATCCAAGTGGGGGAATGGAGGTTTTTTTTCAAGGAGGAATGGAGGGTTAAATACAACATAAAGATACCTATGCATTAAGGGATTTTATAGGTATTGATTTTCATTTTATTATATATATATATTTTTGGGATAGTGTTACGAAAATAAAATTAATGTAAAGTTTTTATTTACTCATGTAAAGGAAGGTGTTTAACATTTTTTTAAGTTATTAGTAATAAAATTTAATTATATAATTTTTTATTAAACTATATTTTTCATTGTTCAAATTGTTTTTTAATGTATAAATAGATTCAGTGTCTTTGAATATCTCTATTACATTTAAATTGTGCAATCTCAATAATTTATATTTACAATTCCAATCATTCTTCTCAAATTTTAACCTGATTTTGGGTAAAAATGGTCCAAAAAATATGATGGAAAAAGTCCAAATCATAACATATTTAGATCACTCCCTTATTATTTTATATAAGTATTTTTTGTCATTTTTTATACTTGTGCATATAAAAAGTGCTTGGTATATATTGATCTTATATCAAATATATTTTATGTGGTTGTGCTAATTGATAGCTAAGAAGGTATAAACAAAAGTATTTGTGGATGGAAATAAAAATGTTATTGTTTTGATGATAATGATCAAATTATATTAAAAATGTATAGCTTGAGTGGTTCAATGATGTGAGTTTCATGTAGTAGGTATAGGGTAATCCCTAAGCTAACTACCTTTATTACATGCTATATTTTGATCATTTTGATTATTGAAAGATTTTAACTATGCTCACCATTAAAGGAAATCAATTAACTTCTAGAGATTTATTGACTATGATTATTATTATTTTTAACAGAAACGGCTAATAGCATTGATTATATATAAAAAAACGGATTACATCAAAAAAGATTGATCTGATTGCTCCCGTGAAAGGAAGACAACCATCAATCCAAATTCATCATGATTCAACTGATAATTAGCATGATACCTTTCTGTTCTGTTGAAGCTATAACATCTAACAAACTGTCCTAGGAGTAGTATGTAAAAGAAGAACATTTCTGATAGTATGCCTTATACAAAATTTGGGCGTTGAGCCCAACCAAGATGCCAACAAAAAACTACAGTCTAAAATGAAAGAAGCAGAGTTCCTGTGCATAGTGCTAGAAAGCATAGAAAACATAAATAAACTAGAAAGCCAACCCGTGGCTAGAGTAGATAAACTGCTAGTGAGGACCAACGTCCATGGCCGTGCCCACAGAGTCCGCAGCCATATTCTTTTCAGTACTTAGGTCCATGAAGTTACCAGCTGTTGCCATGAACTTCTGCAGCTTCTCCATCTTTCGGTTGATGTCCTCAAGTTCGTTGCCTGTTACTTTGAGCTTCCAGACCTTGCGGGGGTAGGCCAAACCTAAGGTTTCCTCCAAGTGCTCTATCTTTTCAGCCACACATATATTATGAGCTTTAACCTCAGAGTGAGAAGCAGTTGCAAAGTTATAAAGATGAGAAATTACCTTCCTGAACTCTATGTTTTCACCACGAACCATCCTCACCTGCAGCTCCAAATCCTACAAACGATCCAGGAACTCCACCTCAAACTTAGAGATATTGCATTTCCCGCCCTGCCCAACGACATTTCCTACCCCTGCGTGCCTTCAATAGGGACCAAGTCCTAGGTGGCTCTCGAATTCGGTAGAATCACCCCACCTTTCCTCAGGTTGTGCTCCCCTGCCACACCCAACATTGGAGCCTTGTCCCAGCTTGCAGCATCTTCCGCAGGTGGGATTCTCATCCCCCTAATAACTCCCAACTCCATGGCAATAGCACTGCCCACCACGCCCAACTCCATGATGAGCCATTTCCTTACCAACACAGAGACCGTTCCAATTAACAAACATCAAATGCAAACCGAGATAGGCAACGAGAGAATGGAGAATAGAGGACTGAGTTCTGGGAGAAGCCCAGTGCTGAGGTTTTATCAATCCAAAGAGCCCGCATGCCAACCAACTGGCAGTACTCTGAGGGGCATTTACTTCATGCATGCGAGGGGCACAATCGAGTAGGGAAAGAATCATCGATTCTCCAAGGGAGAAATCCCAAAAAATATTAATTATGATGCAAATTGAATGTGAAAAGTCCATAATGAGGGAGGGGGAAGAATGGAGGGTCTTAGGACTTAGCCAAAATTCCAACTCTTGGTTTAGGGAATCCAAGAGTTTTCCAAACTATCCTCATCGAGCCTTAGGGTGCCATATGCAAGCTCGACTCCAATATTCGTCATCTTGTCTGCTTTCTCATTCAGACCTCGCAGAATATGAAGGAAGGTGATCTCATGAAATTCAATACTAATGCATTAAAGGAGGTGATGCATTTTGGAGATGGGGCCTTTCCGTTTGGAAATAATATGCCTGGCTTCTCTGATTATGACTAGAGAATATCCAAGAATTGTGAGTTTCTTAATTCCCAGGCTGGTTGCAATCTCCAATCCTTAGATAAGTCCTAACCATTCCGCTGCATTGTTAGTCTTCCTCCCAATGCCCTAGGAAAAGTCTTTCTGCTTGTTCCCCAAGGAGTCTAGAATTACTCCCCCCACCCCTACCAACCCTGGATTTCCCTTTGATGCACCATCAAAAAATAAAATGCTACAGTCCTATTGAGCCATCCATTGCTGGAACTCATCCTTTCCAATTCTTATCTTCCATGTCAGATGCCTCGCACTTTTGAGTGAAGTAGACCAGAGAGAGGAGGGATACTGCAAAATAAATTCCGCCATCCAGTTTCTTTCAAGAACAAACAGAGGCTCATTTTGAATACTAGTCATCCCTCGCGAAGAAAGAACTTCAACCTAGAGGGTCTTGGCATCAATATAAACCTGTCTAGGATTGGCGACCATTCCTTCGAAGATCTCTTTGTTTCTTGCTGTCCAGACCTTCCAACTGATAAACCTGGGGAGGGCTTCCCAAGCTCTGGTGAAATCCAGATTTTTGAAGAAAGAGCCATGGTAGAAGTCCTTCCAACGATTAAATAAATCGCTCCAGTTTGTAGGCATCACTAAATTAACACCCAAGTTTCTAATTGCAAGGTTCCAAACCTCCATTGTGAATCTGCAGTTAAGAAAGAGATGATCTATTGACTCTTCAACATCTTTACATAAAACACAGTGAAGTGGCCCCTCAATACCTCTTTTTCTCAGGTTTTCTGCAGTTAACATTTTTCTATGAGCAAGAGTCCAGTAGAAAACATTCACCTTGGGGAGACTGTCTTTACACTAGACCTTAGCCCATTTTATATCTCCAACACCTCCTTCCTTTCTAGGTTGAGCATGTTGATAGCCTTCCTTCACTAAGTAAGCTCCTGTAGTTCCCCATCCACGCCTGTCTTTGAGATTGCAACTGATTGGACAGTGCTCTTGTAAAAGGAGGAGAAGGGCGTTGTAATCATCTTGTAGATGAATAGGGAGATCTAATTCCTTCCAGCCAATCCAGCGACCACTGCTAGACCAGACGGAGATATCGAACAAAGTGAGAAGATTGGACCTGTCCATCTAGTTTTTGAGGTGACTTAGCTCTTGTCGATAATTAGCTGGGGAGCTTCTTCCCAAAGTATCATACCAAATCTTGATATTCTTGTCGTTGCTAGCAATCCAATGCATTTTGTCCTTTATAATGAAAGCTGCTTTCTTGCACAAGTCCTAGATAGGGGAGCCTTTATTTTCCATGACCATATTTTCAATGCAACATTTTTTGGGCCCTGTCATGTATTTTTTCTACAAAACTTTTTTCCACCAAGCATCTTTATCAGTTACAATCCTCCACAGTATCTTAGCTCCAAGAGCCAGATTCATGATGCTTGGGTCTTTAACTCCAGCTCCACCTCTGTTTTTTGGACTGTAGACTGTGTCCCAGTTTATTAAGTGGAACTTCTTGGTGTTGCTCGCTTTACCCCCCTTCCAAAGAAAGCTTTTGATTTCCTTATTGATTTCCTGAACAATGTAATTTGGAGCAAGGGATATGGAGCAGACATAGATCGGGTAAGCGGACAGGATGGACTTGATCAGTGTAAGCTTCCCCGCAGGATTCAGCCATCGAAATCCCCACGTAGAGATTTTCTTTTTGATTTTATCGATCAAGCCTTGCCAATCCTCCTTCCTTTTTTTCCCTTTGAAGATTGGAACTCCAAGGTAATTGAAAGCATTCCAGTTGGAAGTTCCTTCAAAGCCAAAGATTCTGGAGATGCTAGCCAAGGTTGTCGATGGGCAATTCCAACCATACACTTTAGATTTTGACTCACTGATTTTGCCATCCGAGGCATTAAAGAAGGTTGTGAGAGCATTTTTGAAATGTTCGGCTATAACAGTGGATGCTCCGTCCAGTAAGATAGTATCATTGGAGAATTGGGCACTATTAGCAGCACGGACACCCCTAACAATATTAAGACCCTTGAGCTCTCCCGAGATCTGAAGACTTTGAATTCTTCGGCTCAAAGAATTGACCACCAAGATATAGAGAAATGGGGAAAGAGGACAGTCCTGGCAGAGTCCACGGGAAGCTTGGAAGAAGTCAGTTGGGCGACCATTAACCAAAGGGGCTATAGAGGGTCAGCTAATACAGGCCTTAATCCATTTGACAAAGATCTGAGAGAACCCAAAATTTGTCATGATTTCGAAAAGGAAGAAGTGGTTGACCCTATCAAACACGTTGGCCATGTCAAGCTTGACAGCCATACCTTGCTGCTTGCGATTCATGCTAGAATGGATGGCCTCTTGAACAATTATGATGTTGTCCAGAATTTGTCTTCCAGCAATGAACCCGCCTTGGGACTCCGAGATAAGGCGACCCATGATCTTCTTCATTCTAGTAGCCATGATTTTTGCCAAAATTTTGTAAGAAGTGTTACAAAGAGAGATTGGTCGAAATCGGTCTATGGAGAGGGAATTCTTGTCTTTAGGGATTAAGGCCAGGAAGGACGAGTTGGTGGCTCCTCCTATCTTGTCCTTATTCCGAGTCCAGTTCAACATCCTTTTCAGATCATCCTTGATTATGTCCCAAGCAGCTCTATACAAGTTTATAGTGAATCCATCTGGCCCTAGGGATTTATCAACTTGTAGGGACCATATTGCATCTTTGATTTCATACTCCATCATTGACTATGATTATTTTGTTCACTATTAACTATGTTAATTTATGATTGAGTTCACTATGTTAATGGTTAAAGGTGTTAAACTCTATGTATACAGTGGACGTGCATAAAAGGTGTGGACTTATGAATATGTTTTTTTAATCATTTTGTTGCACTAGCATCTAGTTCAAGTAATGGGATGTCCTAGCTCAGTATATTGCACAATAGGTAGCCCAAGGTTAGGTTAGTTTGTCTCTTGTATGCACGGGTTAAGTGTGTTGTTAGGTGCATAGGTTAGGGGTGTTTCTTATGTTATGTAAGTCACTTATGTATGTTGCTTATATATGTGGGTTAGGTGCATGGATAACTATGTGGGTTATGTGCATGAGTTAGATATGTGTAGATACATTTCTTCATTGCATTACTTAGGTTAGGTGTGGCATTTATGTGTGTGGGTTAGGAGTGACAATTATGTGTATGGATATGTGAATTAGTTATATAGGTAAGTGATAGTTTAAGTGTATCACTTATAAGAGTGAGTGCTTCACATATGTTAGGTGCATGGATTGATTACATGAATTACAATTAGGTGCATTGTTTATCTTAAATTTGTTACTTATGTGCATAGACATATACATATATTAACTGTCTATAACTTTATTGTTTACTATGTATATAACTTATATATACATATCAAAACAAATCGTTATTAAAACATAAATTATAATAAAATAAAATAAATACATTGTAACCAAAATCTTAATCAAATTGGAGTCAACCCAATACACCACTCATTATCAAGCGAGAACACAATTTGTTTTTCATTATCAAGAGAGAACACAATTTGTTTTACAAAACATGTGTGAAGAACACTTATACTTATTCTTTGTCTAATTAAATTTCTCCCAGGTGAACATTCAAATAGCTATATGGATTTCTTCTAATTACTCTTCAACACAACCATGAGGTCATCTATTGATAAGGCGGTAATAGTAATTATTATTATTATTATTTATTTATTCAAAATTCACAATCATTCCTCAACATGATCACTAAAGTACATGAATTACTCAACATTGATTTACATACATGGAAACCCCTGAGGGGTATAATATAGCTACACTTCTCTAAATGAGCAATTATCCTCGTAAATTTTATCTTAACCTCAAGTTCATCTATACATAAGGTGGCAATGCCATAGATTTTATTTACTAACACCAAACACTCTTATTTTGTAACCAACCAAGTACAATGTGCACTTGCTCAATGATTTGATACATAATCAATATGTGAAGCAACTCAACCTTCACCATACATTAAGTTTTAACATTATGAGTTGTCGGTAAAATGGTTTGCCTTAGGCGAATGCATGTTGTGAGATCATCCTTGTGGCTTAAGCAATTTCCGATGACAACGCCTACTGTGGGGCTATACCCGTTCCCCGCTCAAACCTCCTATGTTACATCATTTAACCTAATATCAAATTTACTCGATTCGTCTTTGAACTTTGCATCCTAATTCAAATTATCCCATTAATTTACCTCAAAATTCGAATCCTCCAATCAACTTCAAGGTTAATTTAAATTAAGTTAATCGTAACATATGAGGTTTGATTTGTCATCTAACTTTATTCTAACGTTTATTTATATGTATTTTTAAATCAACCTATTTAGTATATATATATACATTCATCAATTTGAAATAACTAAAATTGAACAAAAACCTATTTCAATTATAGTTTAATGTATACATATATATCAAAATTCCAAATAATTAATTTGAAAATATATATAAATTCAAAATTTTAACCCACAAAATTCAAATAATTCCATTAAATTTAAGGTAAGGAGGTTTTTTTTTTTTAAATTATATATAATTTAAACAATAAACAATTAAAAAAATTTAAACCTTTATAACCTATATCAAAAAATTCACCATGAATAATTAAAACATTTTAACAATTTAAACCCATAATAATAATAAAAAAAGAAAAAATTAAAAAAAATTATTCGTAAACCTATACTTAGCCTTAGCCCCTACGGCATCCTGGCTTCTTTTCACTCCATGAGATCCACCTTGCCCTTCTCCTTCCCTTCACATGGGATTCCACGCGGTAGCCCCACCTCAACAGTTCGTCCACCCTATCTCCTAACCTCTTCCACTTGTCACCCTTTCCCTACCATCCTGCTCCTCTCTCCTTCCCCACATACCACCTGCTAGCCTCTCCCATTGTCTCCCTCTCATACCCTTGTCCTTCCTCCGAGACATGACCTCCTCCATCGCTCGTCTTTAAATGGCATAAGGAGCCACGGGGAAGGACAAAGCTGCATGCATGCCACGCTGGTTGCATGCATGCCCTCCTCCCACCATCCCAAAGCAGGGTGCCCCCATAAAATATGGTCACTCTCTCCACGCGTGTGAAGGCCATTCGGCTGGGTTCGAGCTTCCTCTTCTCCAAAGAGAAAGGACTACCAAGTATGGAAATGTTGGTATCTTTGAAGTAAAATTTAGCACCCAAATATGACCTGAAGGTGGAGACAATCATCCTTTCAACCTGAGCAGCCATGTCCTAGCCGCATGCTTACATTGACCAGAGTTGCACCCACACATGATTAGTGGATTGTAGATGCATGGTGAGAGCTCAAGCCTTGCTGCAAATGAGATTGCAACTGATTGGGATTTTACTAAAGCGGTTAGAGTTTTGAAATATCTGGGATTGGAGCTTGTAGGCTTGAACCGTTGAGGATTAGTTTTTACAGAAATTCCATCCATGGATACAAAATCCAACGCCAAATATTTGACGCCAAGATTCCATAATCTATTAAGTTGCTGAACCATTTTTGAAGCTTGAAATGCATTAAATTCGTTGTTCTTGAGGCAGATTTGTAGTAATTAAGCACTGCACTGGAAATTTCTGGCGAAAATACGGTGTGAAGCTTTGAAATGCATTAAAATCCCCGTTCTTTATGAATATTTGGAGTCTCAAGAGAACCATGGTGGAAAATTATGGGATAACCTAATGAAATTAAAATAATATCGATCAAGGATCCTGGAAACTATATCGATCAAGGATCCATTGGAGACTATAATTTCCATTCGGTACAGCTGCTCAGCATGGAACAAGAAAACAATAATGTGGTATTTGTTTTTGTTTGTTTTGGTTTTGTAGGTGGAGGGGTGGTGGTGGCCGGTAGCTAAAGGTCGGTGGGATTGGAGGCTAGAGGTTGGTGGGGCGTGCATAGAGAGGAGGGCTGAGCTTGGAGGCGGGGAGGACGGATCCGCTACAGGGGAGGGGAGCGCAGAGCGTGGATTGAGGATAGGTCAAACGTTGTAACGCCCATATTTTGATTAGGCATATTTATCAATTAGACACACCATACTTTATTTTCTTATATATTCTGTTGAACTCAACTCGACTGAGTAAACTATATTACGATATGATGGACCTCATTATATGATGTTACTTTGTTTTATGATTTCACTATGATTATGATGTTACTATGTTATGCGGTTACGATGTCATGATTATCATATGATTTCTTTATTTTACGATTACAGTATATGTTTATATGTTTTCATTAATAAGATGTGAAATATATGATTCGGTACGTGGATACCATCTTCTTATATGAATTATTGAAGTGTTATATGTCATACGCATCTATGATGAACTAAAAAGGTTACATGAAATAAAATGATTTTGATAACATGGATCAATTGGCAATCAATGGGAAATGCTTCTATAAATTTGTACTTTGCGAAATACTAACCTACAGGACACAAGGGCTATGGGATAGCCAGTTACTTGATCTGATAAATGGGACACAAAGAAAACTTGTTCGTACAGTAAACCTTTGCAGCCAAAATGATGATACGATAACACAAACTGATAATCTCGATAGCAGCAAAGTATGAGTCGATAAGGGCGTAGGCCCAGTATGTTGAGAGGGATGGATGTGTTTTCCACCCTATGTTCCCATGAGACCCAATGTCATGGGAGGGCCGTGCTGAGACACGCTCCCCATGTTGTTGTGATGACGATGGTCGGATGCCTGCTAGGGGAGGATAGGTCCGCTGTTTAGCCGACGCTATCGCTCTCAAGTTCTATGTGGTCAGGTCGGTGAGTTCGACATCCACTTTTGTACTAGCAGAGGAAGGATAGGGAGGATGCATGATGTAGGTTATGATGGGAGGATGTGTTAGTTAGTACTATTGAGGTTTGAGTATTCCTTGATTCCGAGTTAGTGGTAGTAGGTACCCTTCCTTGTACATGATTGATTAAACTAATGTAAACATAAAGATAATGATGTGAAATCGTAAAGAATTAACTGTTAAATAACTGAGGATGTTAAAGTAATTGTACTATATATATTATGCTTGTTCTTCTACATGGGGGTAAATACTACTATTGGTTAGCAGGTATGCATAGGAGGGATGGGGTTTGTCTATAGTACATTTCTGATCTGTGCATACGCTGGCCACGCATGCACACATTACACATGTACACTAGTATCGATACACAAACACTTAACATATTGAATAGATGTATAAGTTGTCATAAGTAATTAGGTTAATCATGCATTGATCGAATTTAGATAATGAATATAAAGTTATTTAAGATGTGTAAAACAAGTCAATTAAGCTATGTATTACTTGTTGGTAAACATTGTGATAAACAATTGAGACAAGTGTCATCAGCTAACATTGTCATCTAAGAACTGTTGTAAATAAGGTAATGGTACCGTCTAATTAATTAGTAAGATTGTTTAAGCTCTTAGGGGTGCTTTGTTTAGAAGAACGACGATACTATGTAGATGTTAGGGTACTCATGTGATAAACAAATGATTTAAAAGACATTTTTATTAAATTCACCATTTATTATTACTTTGTGGTGATTTAATTAATATTATTACTTAATTAATGTTATTTTAATAATATTACTATCCATGTCATAACAATTGCAATATAGGTAAAATTTAAATATTGATTAATAAATGATTAGAGTGTGATTATTTCCATTACTAAGTTAGACATAATAAGACAACAATTTTGGAATGGATGTGATGTGATGGAAAATGGTTATTACTATTTAATTATTCAATACGAATCTTAGCATTTAAATTTCAAGATAAGTTATCTTGACGGATGAGGTAGACCATTAAGACACACCATGACCAAGTTGAAAAGGCCAACTATTTATATAATATTTTATTAATTACACTAATAACATTAAATACAAAGTTGGTGAATAGACTTGTAATTAATAAACCTTGTCCCGAATGGATAACCTTTGGGTAATGATTCCCACCGTAATAAATACTTACGACCATCAATCAAAATCAAATAAATTTACCATGAGTGTAATTAATTATTCGGTACATTGAGTGTGAAAAATACATTTTTATAATGTAACGTGTATGAATGAACTAAGTGAAAGGAGTAAATGTTTGAGGGGCTCGAGAGGGGGAGTTTGGGGCGGTGGAGTAAGCCCAAGGTCTTCTCGAGGAAGGAAATGTATATAGAGGGGGAGAAAGTTGAAGGTAAGGCGAAAGATAGCGGGAAGTGGAGAGAAAGGTTTGATAACAGAAAAAGGTTTGAGAACAGAGAAAGGTTTTGATGTTCGGATATCCATCATCTATTTCGGGATACATATCTATTTCAGGATCATCTATTTCGGGATACATATCTACTTCAGGATCTTGCATGATCTATTTCAGGATATGCAGTCCAGTCACCAGTTTGATGCCTCCAGCACCTTATCCACCTTCTTCTAGCACCCGGGAGCCACTTTCCACAGAGTTTTAGCCCTCCTAAGCTGAAAGGCGCCCTCTTCTCACCTACTGACTGAGAAGGGCGCACTTGCTCACCTACCACTGCAGTTTCACTCCAGTTACATTCAGTTAGCTCCGATTCTGATTGATTTCACTCCGATTTCACTCCTGACTGACTGTTTCACCTCCGATTGACCTCCAGTTCGATTAGGTGACTTGCTCTGACTCCAGTTAGCCTCCCATGAGCCCCCACTGAGCCTCCAGATCCTATATCAGTGCTACACACTTCAGTTACATTTATTATGATCAGTTAGACTCAGCTTGACACCTGGATGACTGTTTGTTGTGATTGATGAGCAACACCGATGATTGATGAGGACTCCTAGATTGAGTCAAGCTACTCCATTCAGTGATTCGAATGACCTCCTTAGGCAATTCGAATTGCTCTGTTCATTGTAACAGTTTGTATTGTAATTCATTCACCCTTTCTGGGATAGAGAGCACTGCGGCATGTTTTGCACAGTTTTGCACCATATTTTCTATGTTCATCTGTTGTGATTGATTTACTTGTTCATTAGATCTGCTGTGACTAATTTTACATGGTATCAGAGCCATTGCAGGGACAAGATCTCTTTTCTACAGGTGTTTATACAAGAAGATTTGACTGAATTGCTAAAAATTGCAAAAAGTTTGGCATGAGATATCTCAAGGGCATTCGCTCCTGTGCATGCAAAGCTTGAAAAATACTCCAATACCACTCCAGAAGCTTGAGTTACCACATAATTCCTGGATCTGATACATTGGACCTATTCAACATTGCTTGAAATCCAATCCCAGGTGTGATGCAACTCTCAAAGGGTGGATTGTTCGACCTTATTGTGGTTGTTTTTATGTGATTTGCAGGTTTATTGTCTCCTCCAATTGCATTCGCTACCTTCTGCATGCAAGCATTTCTACAGCAATTCCATTCGCTCTAGTCTGCATGCAAGCTTCTTCTTCATCATTTGACTCGCTCCTAGCAATGGAATACTCTTCTTCAAAGCCTATCCTCACCCCATTCAATTATTTTGATTGGAAAGATGATATGGAGATCATATTACGTTCAAAAGGATACTACCGAGTCACTCTTGGTCTTGAATTGGAGCCAAACAATGTGGCAGAAAGAACCAAACACTACAATAAGCTTGATGAAGCTTACGGTCTTCTTTGTCTCTCCATCTCCAAGGATCTTCACTTCCATCTCAGCGGATTGAAGACTCCAAAAGCCATATGGGAGCAACTTGAGACACTATTCGGCAAGCAGGATGAGCTTAGGGCTTTTCAATTAGAGAATGAATTGATTGGCCTTAATCCTGAGAATTTCGAGAGCATCAATGAATTCTTCACAAAATTCAAGAACTTGAACTTGCAATTGAAGAACAGTGGTGTTATCAAAGAGGATAAACAGTTGATCCTCTCCATTCTAAGCAAGCTTGGGAAAGATTATTCGGTATTTGTCTCCACTTTCAATTCCGGTCGGCTAACTACCCCGAATTGGAAGATGCCTACCTTGAATGCCTTCATTGAGTCTGTTACGAAAGAGCATGACAAGTTGATTCAAATGGGGTCCATAAGCTCCAAAGATTCAGCCCTATTTGTTCAAGGACCCAAGATTTCGAATGGTAAAGGAAAGCTAAAGAAGGAGAAGCCCAAATTCGAGCCTCACAAGCAAAAAGACAAAGGCAAGCAAACGGATGCACCATCCAGTTCGAAATCCAAGCAAAAGGGCAAAGAAGGTAACCAAAAATCTAAATGTACTTATTGTAACCGTGGCTTTCATCCCGAAAGTTCATGTATGAAGAAGACTATAGATCAAATGGCCCTCCTTTTGGAAAAGAACAACATAACCCTTCCTGACGGTGCAAGGAAGAAGGATCGGAATGACGATCATGAAAGAGGACAAGCACTCATGGCAACGGTTTCGAAGCCCACTCTCTTGATAGATTCGGGTGTATCAAATCATATGGCTGCAAATATTGATTCTTTTTCCTCATTCGATCCAAACAGCTCCATCCCCATCCATTTGGGAGATGACTCAAAAATTTCTTCAAAGGGCAAAGGTACGATTCATGTAGATCATGGATGCTTTCAGAATGTTCTCTATGTGCCTTCCTTAGCTTCGAATCTCCTTTCTGTGTATCAAATGACACATACTGGTGATCCAAAGAAAGTCACATTCAGCCCTAATACAGTTGAAATTTCTGATATCAAAAGTGGAAGACTAGTTGCAGTTGGAAAGGCAAACCACACTGCTAAATGTTATGAGTTTTCGCACTTTATTCCGCTTGCAAAGCCCACTGCTCTTCGCACACATGGTAATGAGGTTAGTAGGCTTTGGCATGAAAGATTTGGACATCTAAATTATAAGTATTTGCTGCTGCTATCAAATAAATCCATGGTTGATGGGCTTCCACAACTCCGTTCCTCGAAGGGAATATGCTCCGGTTGCGTTATTGGGAAGCACCCCGAGCACAGATTCGACCGCGGCAAGGCTAGCAGAGCCTCTACTATTTTGGGATTGATCCATTCTGATATCAGCGGTCCGCTGCCCCATATGTCATTAAATGGTTCAAGGTATGTTTTGACATTTATTGATGATTATTCTCGCTTTACATGGGTATTCTTTCTCAAAAACAAGTCAGAAGTGCTTGGAAAATTCAAGGATTTTAAGGCTTCTGTTGAGACCACCACTGAGAGCAAGATCAAAGCTCTTAGATCTGATAATGGTGGGGAATATATCAAGTCCGAGTTGCTGCAACTTTGTGCCCAAAGCGGAATCAAGATCCAACATACAGTTCCCTACACACCCCAGCAGAACGGTGTAGCGGAAAGGAAAAACCGGTCACTGAAAGAGATGGCTACATGCATGATTGAATTAAAAAGGTTTGGCTGCAAATCTTTGGGCTGAAGCAATCAATGTTGCTGCATATATACAGAACCGAGTTCCACATTCATCCGTGAAAGGTATGACTCCTTTCGAAGCATTCTTTGGTCACAAACCGGATGTGTCAAATTTGAGAGTTTTTGGCTCTACTGCATGGGCTAGAATTCCTTCTGAGAAGAGACGAGCTTTGGATCCACAAAGTATCGAGTGCATATTGATAGGATATGGGGAAGAATCAAAAGCATATAAACTCATGGATATCAGATCTAAAAAGATATTCATAGAGCGCAGTGTGCAGTTTGAAGAACCGCTTCAAGAATTGCAACTAGTTGAGGAGAAAACTGCCGATTCACCGCCTTCACCAGAAGAAGATTCGAGCAGCGATAATGAAGGTATGAGTTCTGATATTTCTGATATTGTAGCAGCATATGATGATAATGACATATCAGGTTCGGAATCCGACCATTCAGATCTCCCTCAGTTACCAAAGTGGGCCCAAAATACTCTACAATCTGCTGGTTCTAGTCTTGGAAATCCTGCTGATCCGAGACGAACAAGAGGAGACTTTCAAAGGGCAGGTATGGCTCTTTCTATTGCTGATCCATTTCTTCCTGAGATTTGTTATTTGATGGCTGGTTCAGATCCCCAATCATATTATTCAGCCCATCGAGATCCGAGATGGAAAGATGCCATGGATGAAGAGTACAGTTCTCTTCAAAAGAACAATACATGGGAGCTAGTTTCTCTTCCACCTGGAAGAAAATTAGTGAAGTGTAAATGGGTCTACCGTACTAAAGTTGCTGCTGATGGCACTATCAGCAAATATAAAGCAAGGTTGGTGGCAAAAGGTTTTTCCCAAGTCCAAGGAGTGGACTACACAGAGACCTTTGCACCGGTTGCAAAGATGGATTCCATCCGCCTTGTTTTAGCTATTGCCGCATCCAAGCACTGGGAGGTGCATCACATGGATGTGAAGAGTGCATTTTTACATGGAGACCTTGCTGAAGAGGTCTATATGTAGCAGCCAGAGGGTTATACATCAGATCCATCATTGGTTTGCAGATTGAAGAAGTCTTTGTACGGGTTAAAACAGGCCCCAAGAGCTTGGTACGCAAAGATGGACTCCTTCCTTCTTTCTCAGAATTTCCAAAGATGCAAATCTGATCCGAATGTCTATCTTCAGCGAGTTAAAGGTAATTTGTTGGTTATTGTACTTTATGTTGATGATCTGCTTATTACCGGTAGCACACTTACTTCAATAAACAAGCTAAAAACTGCCTTAAATCTAGCTTTTGACATGAGCGATTTGGGCTTGCTGAGTCACTTTTTGGGCTTGGAGATAGCTCAAAATTTCGATGGGATCACTATATCTCAGCAAAAATATGCTTCCGACCTGTTATTGAAGTTTAATATGGCTGAATGTAAAGCAGCCCCGTTCCCATTCCTCTCAGGAATCAGTCTTGAGGAGGGAGATTCCACACCGCTTGCAGATTGCAGTATGTATCGACAGTTGATTGGTTCACTACTTTATTTGACACACTCTAGGCCTGACATCTCATATGCCGTGAGTGCCGTGTCGAGATATATGCAGCAGCCACATGAGCTTCATTGGCGAGCAGCCAAGCGGATCTTGCAGTATGTGCAAGGTACGAGACAGTTTGGCATACATTATGCTGCAGATTCTGAGCTAGATTTCATTGGTTTTACTGATTCAGATTGGGCAGGTGATAGCATTGATCGGAAGTCAACTTCCGGTTATGTTTTCATGATTGGTCATGGTGCTATTTGCTGGTCCAGCAAAAAGCAAGCAGCCATTGCACTTTCTTCAGCAGAGGCAGAGTATCGAGGGGCAGTCAATGCCTGCATTCAGGCAGTTTGGTTGCAGGGTATTCTTTCCGAGTTTGGTTTTGGTGGCACTACTTCGACTGTCCTATTTTGTGACAATCAAAGTGCTATCAAGATCTCCACAGATCCAGTTCAGCGGCAGAGGACCAAGCACATTGAGATTCATATGCATTACATTCGACAGTTGGTGCATGACCGCACCATCATTCTGCAATATTGCCCTACTGATGAGCAAATTGCAGACATCTTCACCAAGAGCTTCACTGAGAAGAAGTTCTCTTACCTCCGTTCACTGTTGGGGGTGAGTTCCATCATGGTGGAGACAGATTGATTCATTATTATGCTTTAGACTTGAGGGGGGGCTTTCTTCCCACTGGGTTTTCCCTCTTTCCTCACTTAGTTTATTTTTCAGCATTTTTTGGATTATTGTATTGGGGTGACCTTTGGTCTTAGTTACCAGGGCCCCACATTATTTTAGTTGGCACATCATAGTCTAGCTTGAGGGGGGGTGTTCGGATATCCATCATCTATTTCGGGATACATATCTATTTCAGGATCATCTATTTCGGGATACATATCTACTTCAGGATCTTGCATGATCTATTTCAGGATATGCAGTCCAGTCACCAGTTTGATGCCTCCAGCACCTTATCCACCTTCTTCTAGCACCCGGGAGCCACTTTCCACAGAGTTTTAGCCCTCCTAAGCTGAAAGGCGCCCTCTTCTCACCTACTGACTGAGAAGGGCGCACTTGCTCACCTACCACTGCAGTTTCACTCCAGTTACATTCAGTTAGCTCCGATTCTGATTGATTTCACTCCGATTTCACTCCTGACTGACTGTTTCACCTCCGATTGACCTCCAGTTCGATTAGGTGACTTGCTCTGACTCCAGTTAGCCTCCCATGCGCCCCCACTGAGCCTCCAGATCCTATATCAGTGCTACACACTTCAGTTACATTTATTATGATCAGTTAGACTCAGCTTGACACCTGGATGACTGTTTGTTGTGATTGATGAGCAACACCGATGATTGATGAGGACTCCTAGATTGAGTCAAGCTACTCCATTCAGTGATTCGAATGACCTCCTTAGGCAATTCGAATTGCTCTGTTCATTGTAACAGTTTGTATTGTAATTCATTCACCCTTTCTGGGATAGAGAGCACTGCGGCATGTTTTGCACAGTTTTGCACCATATTTTCTATGTTCATCTGTTGTGATTGATTTACTTGTTCATTAGATCTGCTGTGACTAATTTTACATTTGAGAACCCAAGTAAATACTGCTCTCGGGATTATCAGTTTGTGAGCTCAGGGGCTTGGAAATCCTTTGATTTCCAAGGGCCAGCAGATAATAGCTGGTCGGTAGGGTGGACACATCATCTTGGCTGACTAAGAGAATAAAAACATAACCTGCTACAACCTACGGTCTACTAGCATCAGCATTAGGTAATTTCCTTGTTATTTATGTTATTTGATTATTATGCTAAAACGTACTCTAAACATACATATACCTTGCTATTTACTAATTTATTACTGTGAAACATATTCTTATGCTGAAAACAAATTGTTGAAGGAAAATATTGATATGTTAGTTATTTTTTTATACGAATGTAGGATTATTAAAGACAAAACACTATACTAAATGTCATTTAAAAGCATAGAATCTTCTTTAGAAACTTACTCACATATATTCGGATAAGTGTGATATGTAGAAAATTAACTCAGAAATTTTACTTAGTGCTATGTTGTAAAAACTAGAGCACTACAAACGTGGGGAAGGAGGAGATGGAAGGGAGTGTTGAGGAGGAAGGAGGAGGTGGGGAGGACGAATCCGCTACGGGAGAGAGGAGGCGGAGGAGGTCGGCGGCGGAATGAGGAAGCAGGCGGCGGCGACGACAGGAGAAGCATAACCATCCACGTGGAAAGATTCCATTAGCTCTATGAGCGAGGAATCTAGCCGACGTGGAGGTTATGCATCTCCGTGGTGAAACGCCTACTGCGTAATAATTATAATTATAATAAGATTCCACGATAATAGATTATCCTTGAATTTCACTATTCCCTATGACCAATTCCATAGTAAAAAGTAAAAATTGATTGTATCCCCTATGGCCAAAGAATCATCAACTGCTCACACAAGTCTATAACACATTGCAAACATATTGTAACATTACACGATGGATCTGTAATTAGTAATAGCCAAGTATTTGTATATATTTACTACACACTAACATTATGGATCTTTAACCATTAGCAGCTACTCCTTCATAGGCGAAGTTGAATATAAACGTGAAAAAAATAAAAGTTTGAATGCATGAGAGGCTTATTTAGAACCCATAAAGGTTAACCTTGCCTCCAAGTTATTTGGAACCTTCTGTCATTCCTTTGGAGTCTTGAGATACGTTTGATAGACTTTACCTCGATCTTAGAGCTCATTGAAGCTACCTTCGATCCTTTTTTGAAGAGGGCATAAATTACCTTGATCTTTTACAGGTCCAGTCACTTCAAACCCTGCTTGGTTTGTTGGTATGGGTAGGCATTTCTTGACAGCATTTCACTCATTGCGCCGAGAGGCGCTCTACAGTCCAATATGGGGTAATTTTGTGAGTCGAGTAACAAAATAATACAAAGTAAACAAAAAAAGAATAATACAAAGTAAAAAGTAATAAATATTATGTCGGCCATAAACAAAAAATAATAATACAAAGTAAAATGTAAATATGAGACTTAAACTAGAGACTTTAAAGCTTAGGATTAGGTGGTAAATATTATGTCGGTCATAAACAAAAAAGAAAAATACAAAGTAAAAAGTAAATATGAGACTTTAGAGTGTTTGTCCATTAACAAAATAATACAAAGTAAACAAAAAATAATAATACAAAGTAAAAAGTAATAAATATTATGTCGGCCATAAACAAAAAAGAATAATACAAAGTAAAAAGTAAATATGAGACTTAAACTAGAGACTTTAAAGTTTAGGATTAGGTGGCTCAGGTATTGCACTCAAGGAGCTATTCAAGGAGAGGTTTGCACCTTGGGAGATTTGATCCCTCTCGGCGCTTGATAGAGCCTAGGATTTGGATCTATGCTGGTCTATCTAAATAAATGGAGGGTGGGTGCGATATTAGAGACATGCCACCTATTAAAAGTTTAGACTCATCAAATGAACATATACTAGCCATGTAAACTCGGGAGGAGAAGGACCTGGGGTAACTGCAAAATTATTACTGGGAAATGTAAAAACCATTAACATCTACACCTTCAAACGAGTATTAAAAATTATGACAGGAGATGTAAACGGTTAGATGTAAAATCTACGGTATGAAAATTTTCACGCCCGTCATCATTGACGTGTCCATTTTATCACCAGCTGTCAAATACATTCCATAAGCATAAAATCGTTCTACAGGCCACCAAATTCTAGGCTTGACTCCTAGTTGGATAATTTCTTTCAACTATTTTACATAATTTTTACAGTGAAAGTTTGAACGATTTCCAGTGTCTAAGTGGGAGTTTACCGGGAGTTTGATAAGTGGGAGTTTACCGAGAGTTTGATCCGTTTGGTGAGAATATGCCGAATATTCATGCAAATGGTCTAGACTTTAGCTTACACAATCTAAATGTGTCATATATTGTAATTGGTTCAAGTCATTTTTTTACTTTGAATTAATCAACAAAATTAAAATTAAAAATATATATTAAAGTTTAACTTTATAATATAAAAACCTCGGATGCGGGTGTCATCATGCACAGGTGTCCACATGGTCATGAAGGCAGGGCATGCACTGAGGAAGGTGAAACGTGTGATGAGCTACATGGAGTACATGTCCAGGAGGAAGAGTTAAATGCCAGGGATTTGCGAAGGACGCGACGGGGACAACAAGGTCCGTGGGAGGAGATCTGATCATTCAAGTTTTAGAGGTAAGGGAAGGGGAGAAGGGGAGGATAGTACTCCCATGACGAGATGGGAAGGTCTAATCCTCACTATCCTCATTGATGGCGATTATTTTGCGCACACTAAATGGAAGGAAATCAGAGGTGGGAGAGATATCCTAGGTCTATCTCTAGCTACAATCTGTAATTCCATCCTTGGGTGCCTTTATGGGATTGACAAGGTGGTTGATTCGTGTCAGGTGTTGGATTTCAATCCTAAGACGAGCCTTAGTAGGTATAAAGGGGAAGTTGAGGAGGGGGGGGAAGTTAACATGGAGAAGAAGCTGCGAACTAAGAGATCAATTGCTAATTGGGAAATTGAAGACCGGGGTGGTAGAAGCATTGGAATGGCTCCCCGCCAACATATGAGGTGTCGCCGTGGGGGAGGTGGAAGGACTGATAGGGGCACTAAAGTGGTGGAATAGGGGCAAGTTTATATGGAGAAGACTCCTCTCGACGTCGAGGAAGCTATATCTACGATGGAGGAAGAAGAAATGAGTGTTATAAGGGAGAGGCATGGGCCATAGTTGAGACTCAACCCCTTATGGCTTCTCTGCTCCTTGCTGGCCAAAGTCATAATGGAACGGGAACGATTCAATGACATGGTGTTTCAAACTCTCATCAATTTGAAAACCGATTTGCAGAGAGGGGTAGCTGTCATTGACGAGGTTCTGGACGTAGCTAAGTGGTCGGTTCGTGACCACCCTAGGGGTGCATAGTCTCTCAAGAATGCCTCGACTCAAACCACACCAACCGATGCTTTGCAGTGATCAACAATAGTTGTGTCTCCTTTTGATGTTTCAGGTTAGCTCTTGTTTTTTTTTTCTGTGGCTTTTGGGTATGGCTTCCAAGAGCCTTATCTCGATGTTTGTAAGGGCCCTGGGGAGTTGTCTCTTGTTTTGTTTTTTTTAAGCTCGAATGGTTGGTTTGTTGGCAAGGTTTAGAGTGGTCAGGTCTGAACTCTCTGGCCTGTTTTGGCTTTATGATCTAGTTCTCTTTCTTTGTAAATGGGGGAAACAGATCTTCGGATGTTAATGGGGAAGCAGCTATGGTGGATTAACCCTCTGAAATTAGGTGGATCAACTTTTGTAGTTGTATGGACATTTTTTCGGTTGTAAAGTAATAGAAGGATAGCATCATCTTACTCACAAAAAAAACTTCATAATTTAAAAAATAATAATCTTTTATTTTGTTTTTTTAACTATTTATCTCTTATCTTATTAGCTGAAGATGTGATATGATGTTGAATTGACAATTTTTCATGAAAAATAAAAAATTGTGATTTATTTTTCTTTGTCTTGTTTAATTATCAATAATCCTTGAGCAGGAACGGAAATTGAGAAAAGTGAAAAGCTATGTTACCATATTAATACGGAGCCTTCACTTCAAAGCCAACTTCTATGTGGACAAAACATTTAGTATAAAAATTGCCTTTAATTAGTTTTTCACCTCTTTCAAATTGCTAACGTAGCACATGAAGAACTACCACATTGGATTTTGTACGTTACAATGCCAATATTTTAGTTCTAACAAAAAAGATACGTTACACTGAGGAAAGTACATTCAAGAACAACAAGTGGGAATTCTCCTTCTATATAGCGCTCACCTCAATCTAAAACCAATATTAAATTAATTAGAATTATCCTTGTAGATCACGCTGACCTCAATCTAAAACCAATATTAAACTAGCATTTGCCCCTTGAGGGAAAAAAATGAACGCCGGTAGGAAAAGAGGAAAGTTAGAAAGAACAAAAACATAGGCACACGCAACGAAGGATACTGGTAGGAAAAGAGCAAAGTTTGTAACAATCTCAGATTACAAAGACATAGGCACTCAACCAATAACAAAAAATAATGTTAAGTTCATCAACACAGTGATCCAACTACAATTGCTTTTCTCACAATCTCTGTAATAGTAATCTCAACACTATAGATTACTACTATATCTGGAATATATAAGCAATTTGAAAAAATATTTCTGCAATAATATCAATGAAAACAATGATTATAATAGATCCTAAACTGCACAAACTACTTGTGAACAAAAGTTTGCTTTCATGCCATGACCACATATCAGATCTCATACAACCAGATTCGATTAATATTTTTATATTTTTGACAACTAGTTGTGCCTAATTAGCCGTGTATATTTTTGATATTTTTGACAACTAGTTGTGTCTAATTAGTTGACTGAAACGTTGGAACTATATTTTCTCCGGGCACATATATGCAGTGGTTGCCCCGAGACGCAATGCATGGCACATTGACTATTGGATGGCACGTTTCTTAGAGGGGAAGAAAACCCTAAATGTCCCATTACGAGACTCTGAGGGAGTTGATTTTCCGATTGGGTCGATGGTTATAAAGGGAGAATATTTGAACCAGGTTTCCCACTTAGCAAATAGAAAAGGGTATACATATGAATATTATAGACCAGGTGGAGCCTACGCTCAGCGTCGATTCTCTTGAAGGGCGGTCAAGGATTCGAATTGCAGCGGATGAAATGTGCAGACCCGTAGTGGCGGCGTGGGCAGATATTGAGCGGCGGCGCTATTCCGCGTTCCAGGATATACACGCCATGAGACTGGCCGCTACGCCTGCACGCAGTATGGAAGATTCAAGAAACTCTTGCAGAGTTTTTATTCTGCTCTCCATCCTTTTAAGGTGCCATGGGCTTCCTCTTCGCTCCGTTTCAATGAGTTGGAGGGAGCGGTGAGGGGCGTGGGTTCTTGGAACTTGCTGTTTCTGCAGGATGATGGACGGCGTGCGGCGGAGGTCACAGGTCCTGGTGCGTAGGGTGTCTGGCCGTTTTTCTTCATCAGTAGTTGCTGAGGATCCAGAGTTTGCTGCCTGTCCACAGACTTGGATCTGCTGTTTCTTCTGCTGAGGGTTTCGGTTTGAAGACGTCCTGCTCTTAGGGTTTCTCTTTACTGTTCAAGATTCATTTTCTTGTGGAGAAGTTTTATTGGGTATATCTTTTTTTGGTTCAGCTCTTTATAAGCTGTTATCTGCTTATATGGGACAGAAATATGTGAAAATGTAGGGATCCTTGTGATTCTACTACATCTGCAGAATGTAATTTTAATCATCTTTTTGAAATAAAATTACGGACATTTTCCCAGGAAAAAAAAAATATATATATATATATATATATTATAGACCAGGTGAGATTGTATACCATTATACAAACTTAGTTATTGGCACAAAACTCCAGCTGCAAACGATGCCAAGGAAGAACTCATCAAAGGAACGATACTTATTGCCTTATTCTAAGCACGAGAGGTTAAAGGAAACCATTGGTATTCAAGGTGATCCTGATGGTCTAGTCGAATGACCATAGGTAGGTAATTTGATATGTGGTTTGCATGTTTTATTGTGTACTATGTTATAAGTATGTGGTGTACATGTATGCTATGATTTTGTTTCGTGGTCTCATTGAGTATTGACATTAATATTTTGACTATTGCAGCCATACATTGATAGCTTGATAGATTGATAAATTGCATAGACTTGGTACAACTTGATAAATTGCACAAGTTTTGTCATGGATTTGTTTTCTTTGTTTTTTTCTCCTGTTAAGTCATGAACTTGTTTCCTTCAATTTTATATTTCGATTGTGATTTTTATTTTAAGTTTGCTCATTTGCTTAGTTTTTCCATTTGCTTCGTTTAGGAAATTTTTGGTTTTAAAGTGAAACTTTCGATTTTTGCCTTTAGATTTTTATTATTTTTTCTCTTAAGATTTGAAGGGATCTATAGGACTTATATTGATTAAAGATGTCACAAATATATTCAAAGATCATAGTTTATCATTTAAATTTGATTTGAAATGAAAAAATGGTTGAACTAGTGCCAAAATAGAATGCAAGTTATTCTTGTAGCGCAATCATAAAAAATCAACACAGCGGCACTACAAGAATATCGCGCTAGCCGAAAGCACCGTTTTTTAAACTGAATTTTCGCATGAGTTCCATTTCTAAGTGACTAATCGCATGATTTAAGGGTGTTGATACGTGTTGCTCCAGTAATCATCATGAAAGCAGGTGTGACTGTGTCGTGGAGGAGATCGTGGTAATCATCAGCTGGAACAGTGCATATCATGACAGGAGGAGGTGTAAGCCGAATTTGATGTGAAAGGAGATATTTCACATATGTATCACGAAACTGGAGATTAGGTGGAAAGAGGACATGTGCCTGAAAGCCGGAAGTTGCAGTTACAGAGAAATTAGGGTTTGCTCGTTTTGCCAGTTGGTGGCGAATTGGAGACCTGAAGAGACTTGTACAGTTAAATTGAACAATTAGGTAGCTCAAAAATTGATTTAAACTTCTACTGCAAAACGGGAATAGGGTATTCCGCGTTAAATCGATAATGGCTGCTAAATTGGGGTTTTTTCTCAGTAAAGCTTGTTTTCTTAAAATTCATTAAGAAAAACATAAATGTAGGCTCTAAACAAAGCTCCTGTCAAAGATAGAACAATTTAAGAGTTCTTTGAGATGCTGTGACAAGTGGAAATTTGAAAATTAGCAGTACATTGAATCACTACTTTTTCAAAATCTGAAAGCAGCTGTTAGGTCATCAATAGAACTCCAAAAGTACACAGAATTCAGTTATTGAAAGCAAATGGGTAAAAGTGGTAAAACAAATAGGACTGAGCCCACTAAGCTGAAATGGATTGACCAATTTCCAGATTGTGCAAAGCTTTTTCAAAATGCTGGTTGGTTGGATTTTTTCAAGAAAATCGATGGCTATAACACTGAGATTTCTTATAAATTTGCCCAAAGCTATAATCAGGACATGATAGTATTTGATACTCTAAAGTTTAAATTGACTGTAGAGTTAGTTGCTGAAGCTACAGGAGTCAGGAATGAAGGTGAAATGTGGTTCAAAAAATTGCCTTTCACTTTTAATGATCAAAGGTACCTTTTACCTGGTATTACTCTAGACTGGCGCAAAGGGGTATTAATCCAGGAGGTCAGGGATGAGTGGGTGCAGCCCATTAAAATCTTACAAAGCTATATCACTTGTGAAGGCAGATATGCTTATGTTTTCAAATACCATTTTAGATTTTTACAGCATTTGGTTGGTGAATCCAAAATGAACCTTCCTTTCTTCTTATTCAAAAGTTTGCAAAAGATGTCAAGTAGAATTAAGCAGCATCAAGATCATACTACACAATCCATCTTTCATCATGGTCTGATCAAGCTTATTATCAGTACTGTTCTACAACGAGAAGGGAAGACATGGGAGCATTTCTTGTTTTGGTCAGGTTTTCAAACCAAGAAAAAAGAGCAGCAAAGCAAAAAACATGTAGACAAAGGGCAAACTCTAGTAAAAAAACTAGGTCAGAAGATCAAGTCTGAAGACAAGAAAGAGATTAAACTTGAAGAAGCACCAGAGTCTCTGAAGGGTAACAATGAACCTCAAAAGGTTGCAGCTGACAGCAAAGGTAAATATTCATTGTTTTCACAAAAAGAACATCTGCCTGAGAAACACATGGCGCCAGCAAAAACTCTCAGTGAAGAGAAAATGGTTATCACAGAAAAGGTTGCTATAGAGAAAGAAGACATTCAGGTCTAACAAAAGAGCCCCATCACTGTCTTATCTGAGTATGAGGGATATTTATTAGAGGAAGATGAATTCATTGTCAAAACTGAAGCTAGAGTGGACACATATACAGAAAATTACAATCAAGAGGATAAAACAAAGAAATCAAAGAAAAAGAAAACCAAAATCAAAGCTATAGAGCTAGCCACAGTTAAACATCAAGGAAAAACTTTGAAGATGGTGAAAGAGCTTACTTCAGAATGGAGACCAAAAACCAGATCTAAAAACAAGTTAAGGTTAAGTACGAAAAAGCTGCTAAACCCTAGAATGAATACAGAAGAGATAAGTGTACTTGATGATGAATCTTCAGATGAAGAACCCAAGATCAAGAAAGAAGCAGTTATAAACAGTCCAGTTTCTGAGCATACAAAAGGGAAAAAGTCGTTGAGGTCAACAGAAGACTCCAGTCTCACTCAAACCAAATTATCTACTGTGTTTCTGAAATCAAGAGATGAAATGATAGAGGAACAACAGAAGAAGGAAATTGAAGTTTCTTATTCCGAAAATCAGTACTTTATATATGAAACTACACCTATTGAAGCAACAAGTCAGGAAAACCCTATTGTTCATGGTGTGTCTTCAGAGCTGTTACAAGAAGGTGAAGATATTTTTAGAAGGCTGAATGTCCCTTGGTTGCCCAGTGAGATGCAAAATACCACAACAGGGAAGGCTTTTGACTCAGACATGGAGAACCTGCAAAGAACCATCAAACAATACAGGCATCAAATGGAATGCATGCAAGAGACTAATGATGCTCTAGTCCTAGCAAATAGAAGGCTAAGAGAAGATTTACAGGAAGTGAATGAGAATTATCAAGAGTTAATAACAGTTTCTAAAGAAGCCTTGAAGAGAAAGAGAAGCACAAATGTGCATTATGCAGAATTGAAGCAGATTGTCAGAGACTTGCAGCAGAAGAATGAAAAACTTACAAGGAAGTTAGCAGATACAGAAGCTGAAGAGAAGAGAGCCAGGAAGAAGGCCCAAATCTCGGATGGAATAGCCTTACTAGTTGAAGCTGCCAAAGACCTTTGAGTTGGCAGTTAGTCAGTTACTTGTGGATCTTTTAATAGATACTTCGGTTAGTTAGTTTTTAGTTATGCTTTTAAAGAAATATTTTATTTCACTTTAACTCATCGAGGAGTTGGTTGAAGGCAGTTAGGGTTTAGACCCTAACTAATTTTGTAAAAAAATAGTATTTAGAGTGAGAAGAAAGACACAAACAGGGTTCGATTTTTGGGAGAACTTCAGGAGGTCTGCTAGACTTATTGATGAGCTAAGTACATAACTCTTATATGCATTTGTTGACAGAATTATGAAATATATGATCCTTCTTACCCTTCAGTTTGTGTGTTGGCTTCATTGTTTAACTTGTTAAGTTGCTTAACTGATAAATTCATTGCTGGTCTATGTTTGTATGCTGGTAATGCTTATCTTTTATGAATGAACTTCAATATTATGCTCTGTTGGATTTTGGTGAATATATGATGCATCTTTGTATTCTTTACTTATGATTCAGTTCCTATTTTGCTCATGAGTGTGTTCCCTGTTTGTTCCCCAAACTTTATAACCAGAAAACCTATCAAAAAACCTTGAAACCTACTTTTACTTGATTGTATTTTTGAGATTGTGTTGGCTTGTTTCTTTGTGGCCTAGAAACAATTTCTGGCACAAACATCTCCCATCTAAGTAAACCATAATATCTGCATCCTCATGCCCATTTTCATTCTCGCTAGCACCATCACCATCTTCATGCTCATTATCACTATCCCCATGGTCATTGTCACCATCACCATGCCAACATGAAAATCACCACCATGCTCTTCCTACCCATGTTGTCACCATCACCATCCCATTTTCACCATAAGATTCCCATCCATCATCCACACAAATATAGTTGTTAGATACCTAATTTCATCACCCAAAAACCTAGAAACCTAGACGCCCAAGACTTGATCATGGTGTCCATATTCAACTTGAATTCCAAATACTCCAATGAGAGGGATTCTGTCATGGTGTTTGAGCTCAAGAATGTTAAGTTTGTAATTAAATCCATTGTCCCTCCAACCATGTTTATTCCTCAACACTTATTTATAGTGCACAAAACCTAAAAGGTCAAATTCATAAAAAGTTTGCATGAGAGTTTATGGACAATGCGCTCATGTCGGTCTATCCCAAATACACTTTCCAAAAATTACAACATTCAATTTTGTTGCTTGGTTTGGTTATTATGCCCAAGGATGAATTTTCCATCTCTCCTTTTGACACTTGACCTAAATGAAATTGGAGGCATGAAATGAAAATTGTGCATTGAAAGGACATGTCATTAGTTGCAATACATCTATTCCATAACGATATGAAAATTGTGCATTGAATTAATGCCTAGATCTGTCGACGTTTAGTAAGATTCTATTGCTTTAAGAAGAGCGTTGGCATACATTTAGAAGGGAAACACTAGCCATAAGTGCTCAGTGGATGATTTTGAAAAGTTGACCCCCGTGTGCAAAAATTGCACACTCCCTTACTGAGAAAAACCCTAGTTTCCAAAATGGACCTACAAGGTGATGCCTGGGCCATGGGACAGGCGGAGAGGGGCACCCCTAGCACTATATTGATGTCCTGAATCTAGCAGAGTTTATGGTTTGTCGATCCGAGCCACGATCGTCATTCTATGGCTCGTTCCACCTCGCATCCAAAAGGCCTCTAGGACACCTGCTGGCCCTACCTTCCAAGGGCATAGAATGACGACTGTGCAACAAAATCGGGTTCCGGGGAGTCATGCAAGTGTGTCTAGGAAGGTTCCAGCCACGAACGCTAGCCAGAAGTGCCCGTTGGATGATTTTGCAAATTTGACCCCCGTGTGCAAAAATTGCACACTCCCTTACTGAGCAAAACCCTAGTTTCGTAGATTAACCGGAAACTATTGCATTAGATAGCTTCACTGACTCCATTAAAATTTAATTGGACATGACATGAATGATTTAAATTCAATACCTTAGCTAGCTTCATTTCATTCAGTGATGGGCCTAATTTGATGGGAGCATGGGAACCCGAATTCCATTAAAATTCAACTGGACCCATTAAAATTCAATTGGACGTGACATGAATGATTAAAATTCCAGCCGGGAATGCTAGCCAAAAGTGCCTAGTGGATGATTTTGCAAAGTTGACCACCGTATGCAAAAACTACACACTCCCTTACTGAGCATCCAGTACATTGATGCTTTAAATGATGAACTCTTTCCTTTATGGCATTATAGGGATGCTTACCCTGCATTTAACGACGACATTAATTAGTTAATGGCTTCCTTGTTCGAAGCGTAGAGAAAAACCTTGTCACATTACAAAATCCTCGCAACATCATATCAATTAATAGGGGAGGCTGCCAATATGATCTCAATTTATGAGAAGCTTCCATGTAGCAATAATTTATACTCTGTATAAAGTGAATATTATTACTTGTTTTGAAATTTGTTTCCCTCCCTTAACCCCGTTTTGTAGATCTGTGCTGGCTATTGTTTGGAGGGAGTTATCCCGCCTAATCCCGTAGCCATTTTCCATTAGATTGTGTGAAAAAATACAACATTTATTGCCCTCGACCTAGCTCATTTTACCTCTTCCTAGTTCAAAGACGCTCATGCTCCTCTATTTAAAATCACATAAATTTTGGACCGAGATATCGATGATGTGCAAGCAGGCTCGACCGACTAGTTGGTACGGGTCCTAAAAAGACCGAAATACTCCACTCAACTCGCTTAAATGAATTTGAGAAATAATACCCCTGTGACTCTATTGAGCTAGTTTTGATGACATTTTCATGCGACTTGCAACTCGACATAACTTGGCAACTGGAGGCCAGATCGACAAATCGTCGACTTCGTTGGTCTCCTGGCGTGCAATTACCTCTAGGGGTCCCTCTCCCTCGTGTTCTCATGGCCCAGTGACTTCATTGTGCATTCATTTCCTAAACTAGGGTTATGCTTAGTTTCCTTCAATGCATTCTCACATTGGTGGGTCAACTCTGCAAAACCCTCCACCGAGCTAGTGTTGGTAGTGTTCCCACGTTGGCATTTCCCATACACACTTGTAGGAGCCAATGACACGCAATCTCGCTGCTCCGTTTGCGTTTTCGCTCCCGGACCGAAAGTCACCAAGTGTCCCTGAACGATATTTTCATGCGACTTGCAACTTGACATAACTCGGAAACCGGAGGTTGGATCGACGAACCGTTGACTCCGTTGGTCTCCTGGCATGTGATTACCTCTAAGGGGGCCTCTTCCTCGTGTTCTCATGTCCCAATGACTTCATTGTGCATTCATTTTGTAAACTAGGGTTTTGCTCAGTTTCCTTCAATGCAACTCTCGCATTGGTGGGTCAACTCTGCAAAACCCTCCATCGAGCCAGTGTTGGTAGTGTTCCCACGTTGGCATTGCCCATACACACTTGCAGGAGCTAATGGCACACAATATTGCTGCTCCGTTTACTTTTTCGCTCCCGGATCGAAAGTCACCAAGTGTCCCTGAACAACATTTTCATGCAACTTGCAACACGACAGAACTTGAAAACTAGAGGTCGGATCGACGAACCGTCGACTCCGTTGGTCTCCTGGCGTGCGATTACCTCTAAGGGGCCCTCTCCCTCGTGTTCTCATGGCCCAGTGATTTCATTGTGCATTCATTTCGTAAACTAGGGTTTTGCTCAGTTTCCTTCAATGCAACTCTCGCATTGGTGGGTCAACTCTACAAAACCCTCCACCGAGCCAGCGTTGGTAGTGTTCCCACGTTGACATTGCCCATACACACTTGCAGGAGCCAATAGCACACAATCTTGCTGCTCCATTTGCTTTTTCGCTCCCGGACCGAAAGTCACCAAGTGTCCTTGAATGACATTTTCATGCGACTTGCAACTCGACATAACTCGGAAACCAGAGGTCGAATCGACGAACCATCAATTCCGTTGGTCTCCTGGCATGCGATTACCTCTAGGGGGCCCTTTCCCTTGTGTTCTCATGGCCAAGTGACTTCATTGTGCATTCATTTCATAAACTAGGGTTTTACACAGTTTCCTTCAATGCAACTCTCAAATTGGTAGGTCAACTCTGCAAAACCCTCCACCGAGACAGTGTTGGTAGTGTTCCCACGCCGGCATTGCCCATACACACTTTTAGGAGCCAACGGCACCCAATCTTGCTGTTCCATTTTCTTTTTCGCTCCCAGACCGAAAGTCACCGAGTGTCACTGAATGACATTTTCATGCGACTTGCAACTCGACATAACTCGGCAACCGGAGGTTGAATCGTCGAACCACCGAATCTGTTGGTCTCCTGGCATGCGATTACCTCTAGGGGGCCCTCTCCCTCGTGTTCTCATGACCCAGTGACTTCTTTGTGCATTCATTTTGTAAACTAGGGTTTCAACCATATGCCTAAGTTACACTTACAAATTACAAATGAACTAGGGTTTCACATTAAGAAAGCACAACGGGGATAAAATTTTAATTGAATTCCATACCTAAGGATTGTATCATACTATGTTTCAATTCCTAAAGAGCCTGATATGGCCATGCCTTCTTATACTTGAGACAAAGATGGAAAACATAGCTTCCACATCCATGCACCTATTTGGAACCACTTTGTCGAAGTACGTAGCCAATAGAAATGCAATGTAAAATGGAAAATCTTAGTAAATGACCCACAAAGCAAGAGACTCTGAGTCATATTTGAATTCGCTGAAACATAAAATGCATACTTATCACATTGCAAGATACTCTTGGTCAACTTTGCACACGGGGGTCAACTTTGCAAAATCATCCATCGAACACTTATGGCTAGCGTTCCCAGCTGGAACCTTCCAAGACACACTTGGAGGACTCCTCGAAACCCGGTTTTGTTGCAGGGTTGGAATTCTATGCCCCCGGTAGGTATCCAACAGGTGTCCCCGAAGGCCTTTTGGATGTGAGATGGAACGAGCCATTGAATAACAATCATGGCTCAGATCAACAAACTGTCAACTCCGTTGGATTCAAGACATCGGGATAGTGCTAGAGGTACCCCTTTCCTCCGGTTCCATGGCCCAAGTGTCATCTTGTAGGTCCATCTTGGAAACTAGGGTTTTGCTCAGTAAGGGAGTGTGCAATTTTTGCACATGGGGATCAACTTTGTAAAATCATCCACCAGGCACTTATGGCTAGCGTTTCGGGCTAGAACCTTCCTAGAAACACTTTCAGGACTCCCTGGAACCCGGTTTTGTTGCACGGTTGGAATTCTATGCCCTCGGTAGGTATCTAACACGTGTCCTTGAAGGCCTTTTGGATGCGAGACGGAACGAGCCATAGAATGACGACCGTGGCTCAGATCGACAAACCGTCGACTCCGTTGGATTCAAGACATCGGGATAGTGCTAGGGGTGCCCCTCTCCTTCGGTCCCATGGCTCAAGTGTCACCTTGTAGGTCCATTTTGGAAACTAGGGTTTTGCTCAGTAAGGGAGTGTGCAATTTTTGCACACGGGGGTCAACTTTGCAAAATCCTCCACCGGGCACTTATGGATAGCGTTCCCAGCCGGAACCTTCCTAGACACACTTGCAGGACTCCTCGGAACCCGGTTTTGTTGCACAGTCATCAATCTATGCCCCTAGTAGGTATCCAGCAGGTGTCCGTGAATGCCTTTTGGATGCGAGATGGAACGAGCCATAGAATGACGATCGTGGCTCGGATTGACAAACCGTCTACTCCATTGGATTCAAGACATCAGGATAGTTAAAGGGGTGCCCCTCTCCTCCGGTCCCATGGCCCGGGTGTCAGCTTGTAGTCCATTTTGGAAACTAGGGTTTTGCTCAGTAAGGGAGTGTGCAATATTGTCGCTGAAAGTATGACAACATCATCGTCATTGGGCGGTGCTGCTGCATGAGCCTCTTTCCCCTCTTGCCCTTCAGGGCCTTCTGCTGCTAGTGCATGAGCCTGTGGACTATGCTTTGCTCATCGGTGCAAAGGTCTTCAACCCCGTACCCTTCTTGTAGCAACTACAAGTTTTAAAATTATCAAAAATATTAGCAATCTACATATATGTGTATAGTAAGGAAAAATAATTTACAAATGACACTAAATTGTTAACCACTTACTTCCCTGTGTAAAGTATCTAGTAAAGGTATCATATGTTTGGAAGGGACCAAAGCAAGGATGGACGCATACGATGCATGGGTGCGACTCTCGGCTGTGCTCATGATGTAAAGGTCTAGGGCCACTACTAGATGCTCCTCCACCACTGGAAGGTGGTGGCTCTACCCCACTGGGAGGTGGTGGATCTACCCCATCGACAGGTGGCAGCTCTAATCCACCCATAGATGGTGGCTCTGATGGCACCTCCTGGTACGTACCTTGAAGATACGTGCTATGGCGAACAACCACCTGTGCCAACAGTAGGAAGGACTCCTGTGTCTCTAGGACCAACTGATGTGTAGGCGGCACAGCTGGCCTGGGTAGCTGCCTACGAGGTGGAGCTATTGGGTGATTGGGATCTATGTGCCTCGCATTGGGACGTTGCTGAGGCATCCCCATCCCGATTCCCTGGTACTCCAAGATATCAAAATAGTTAACATGCTTCGCCATCACAAATTCTGCGTACATCTTTCTCAAAAAATACAGGGGCATTTCCCTGTTGTTGTGTGGTGGTGCATCAAACACCATGTACCATCGTTCGATCCAATTATCTATGAATGGTTGATATGTACACCACTCGATAGAAATGTGCCTTTTGGATTTCACTCGACCGTGGATCTCTAAAGAGGGAAAATATATGTTGTTTTGAGATTTTCAACTTCTTGACTTCTTTGTATCTAAGTCCATCCTGATATTGTTGCCTCTTTCTTTCTCTGAATGTGGCAATATCTTCCAGTGCACCATCAGACCTACTAAAGGTCTCTATCATTGTATCCAAATTGGCTGCAAGCATAAGATGTATATCATCAACAATAGTAATTGAGGCTCGAATTTCTCTGAGCCTTTGAATTTATCTTTGGATGTCTGATTGTGCATCCATGGTCGTCTGTCATGTCCCAAATTTGGTATTGGGTCACAATGGCCTAATCACATTGGCTCTATTCATTAGAGTTTGTCAAATTGATGCTAAAGGTCAAATAATTGCCAAGGAGGAAAATTACTAGTTTCCTAGGTTTGGGGTGGAAGCTTTGGGATTTGCAATAATGGGGATAATAAATGATGTTTGAACATTAGAATGGCATAAATATTTAATAAAGGATCTAAATAAATATATACAAGTTAAAATCAAAGTGGCATTTCATCATGAAGACACATGGAGGAAGTGGGACCCACATATGGCTAGATTTCCCCACTACATTTGGCATCATTCTCTCACCAATTCGAATTCAAGGTGAATGGTAACATACTTGGGGGAGTCCAAAAGGTATTATTCATTGCATGACTCATCCAAGGTCGAAATATAGAGGAAGAGTAACTCCCATGGAAGAGGAAGAGGCAATTTAGAGCTAGTGAGACACTTGGGCTAGATTCCCTAGCTCTATGACAACAATAATGAAGATGCTATGACACCTATGACACAAATCAGACCTGAAGGCTGACATATGACATATATGACATGTCAGGGCTAAAAATAGACTCCAAGAGGGCGCTCAAGGGTGTTAGGGAAGCTAAGATGCTTCCACATGTGATTTGGTGGAAGTGGGAGACTAGGAATTGTTGTACAAGTGGCATTCTTTGGAATCTCTTCCCAACATGAGTTGGCATGAGTCTCTTGGAAGGAATTCGACCCATGGAGGACATTAGAAGTTTATAAATGTCAATAACAAAGAATGAAAGCAGATTTTGATCATTTGTAGAATTTGCAATTGCATTTGTGAAGAGGGAGAGCTAGTGGATGACTAGTTTCTTGCCTTAGCCAATTTCGAGGGTGAAAGATTCCCATCCAAGTTGGTAATTGGAAAGGCCATTTAGACCTTTCATTTGGAGCTTTAATGGAGTCTTTATTTGCAGGTGTAAGCTACAGGGCAGCTCATGGTTTCTTCTATTGCAGCTCACTCCTTCAACCATTTCCAGTTTTGATGGCATATTCTTGATCCTTGAGGGAGGGCGTTTTTGGTGAGCTATTGTACTCTTTGGGGAAGCTTTTAATGCCCCATTTCTTTTGTAATATGAAGTAAATACTCTGTTCTTCATCTCCAAAAAGTTTCAGGTCGAAATTCCAAGTAGAAATGTATAAATCTCATTTTTAATGGACGAACAATGCCATTTCCCCACTACCTTGTTGTGAACCAATGTATTGATGATGATTTCGAATGAATGGATTATTATCTGATATATTTGTGATCAATATACTGCCATTGATGTCTTATACAAGTTTCATGTACTGTACTTGAGCATTTGAAGCATTTTTTACTCAGTTTAGTTGTATTGGGAAGTGAAATAGTGCCATTTCCCCAAGGGTTGAATTGGGGATTTTTGCAGTTGAATGGGAGAGGGTGAGAACAGTTGTAATAAACCATTAATGGTGCATATGAGACCTTAATAACATACTTAACACATCACTTACCTCTGTTCATAAATTTGAGTGGGTTTGGAGGCATTTGGGAAGCCATTTTCAGTACTTACCTTAGGGGGATTTGAACCCCAAATTACTTGTAAAATTGCATACTTGGTCCAGAATATTAAGAGAGTTTGCAGAGGTATTTTGGTGGACATATGTTATCCCTGAAAATCATATTCAATTCCTAATATCATTCATAAACCTTCCTTGAATATTTGAAGGCATTTGGAGTCAATTTGAGACCTAGAGACCAATACTAGTCAAAGGGAAATCACTAGTAAAGTTACCTACATTGACCAGAATTGAAAGAGTATTTGCAGAAGTGTTTTAAAGGTACAAAGGTATCCCTGAAACACATATTTATGTTCTAATATCATTCATATACCTTCTCAGAAGATTTGGGATCATTTGGGGCAAATTTGGGACCTAGAGATCGAAACTAGTCAAAAGTCGAACCAAGGAAAAAAGTGGAAAATTGCAATTTTAATAAAATTCCTAATAAGGGACATTACATCGTCACTGCAATAAAAAAAAAAAACAAATCATTAGAAATGTATACATGTTCTATAATGACATCTCTCAAAAATGAAAAATGTACAAACTTTGTGCAAGAATGAATACATTGCAAACATAAATATCATCTTAGGTATACATTACAAACATAAATATCATTTCATATGACCATTGTAGGAATACATTATGGGTCCTTGTGGGCATAAGGGTGGAGACCATGTGGGCATAAAGACCATGATGATTTGGCAAAGATATGTATTTTTTTGGTTAAGGATGGGCAAGACAAGACAAAAGACAAGGTGATGGGCATTGGCACACCTAATGAGCCAAATGACCCATACTGTGGTCATTTGGAGTTGGTCCTAATACCCTAGACAAGGATGACTTGGAGATAACAAGTGACATGAACAAAGAAGCATGAAGTGAACGATGGACATGTGGGCATGTGGACAAGTTGACATGCAGGCATCTTGAAGATGCATATGTGGGCATGTTTGTGGAAGCTTCGAGCATCCTGGAGGCATGCCAAAGGCCCCCATGCGGGTAATTGAAGAAGGTCTAGCTGCAGGCATGTTCAAAGGCATAAATATGGCCCTTGCGGGCATGAGTTACAAGCTAGTGTGGGCATGCTGGAAACAAAATTAAATGGTGATGATGTGGGTACGAAGACCACGTTTAGGTGGGAAAAAGAAAGTCTAAATAAATATATACATATATATATTTATAATTTATGAGGTGTTTATGGAAATCAAATTAAAATTTGATTTAATATTGACAAGTCGGCTTCCTATTTGATGAGGAAATTATGGAGACAAAATTAAAAAATTAAAAAATTACAAAGATTATATCTTGTGTCTCTTGTGCAATGTGTTGATGTGTTTACTTGATAAATGGCATGTGATTGGTACATAGTTCATGGATGAATATGATATTGAATTGAGCCATTGTGTCTAACAAGGTGGATGTAAAATTCATTAAGGGATTGATAGTAGGGAGGGATTAAGATATGTTAAATAACAAATTTTCTAATTTTTAGTTTTGGTATTTCATTTACACAGATTTCTAGTTAAGGACAACATCAAAATTTATATTTTTAATGATGAAATGAGGCAAGGATTTGGATGCTTAACTTTCCAATCCTCTGTGCAAGATGAAATCTCCCTCGTTGAGCTTCTCCAGTGCGTTTTGGCTAGTCGAAATCGCTCAAGCGTTCGTGTTTTGAGAAAAAAAATGGGTAAAACAGTGCCGCAGTGCGTGGACTGTTTATTTTTTTTTGTTATATTAACCAAAAAGCTCGCGCATTTTGTATCACTATAATGCACACACGTTTTGGAATCATATCCTACATGTCAATTAACATGGCAGGGTCGGAGTCCTCCCATGCCTAGTTTTAAGTAACGCTTGCGCATTTCTGATTTACACAATTCTCGCGCATTTTGCGAATGCACGATTGTACCAAAAGGGTCCCTCAACTTCGTGATGAGGACAATCTACGCCAGGAAGGGGAAAGCGTAGGCTGAATGAAGGCAAACTGAGCCATTGGCGTAGGCTTCTAGATGACACTCTATGCTGGGCCTAGTCAAGCGCTTCTTGCTGGGAGACAAGCTGCGCCAACCTAACTAGAAAATGTGGACAAAAGATCAACAACTTGCTCCAGATGACTCCTGGTCAGGGAAAATTCAGGGATCAAGGCATTGAGTTAACATAGGACTCATGATGACGAGATTTAGGTGTAACAAAGTGATCCTCAGACTTTTGTCTCAGTGATGTGGTTAGGATTGCATCATCCTTGGACTTATGTCCTAAAGTCAGAGGGATTGATCATGTCGTAATTGGATCATGTGTGTTGCAGGTTTTGTCGCTACATATGATGTTGTTGCTGATCGAAAGATCAAGAGTTGTTGTGGATAATCGATAGATCAAGTGTTATTGTAGACAATCGAGCAATCAAGTTCTGCAGAAGATGAAGATCAAAGATGAAGACTCAGTGCTGTAGAAGATGATGCTCCAGTACTGAAGATGTTCCAGTAATTGTTCTAGTTGTTGATATTGTTGAAGAAAACTTTCGATGATTTATAGATGTATCACCTTGATGTTGTTGGTGATGCTCTCTCTCCTTTCTCCTACAGTTGATGTTGTTGTTTTCAGTAGAATACCCTTCTCGTTAAGTGGGAGTGTTGAAATATTATAACTTCAAAGAATATTCTATTGTATTTTATTATTGTGATTCATTCGGAGATGTTTTATTCCTCCGTCGGGATGTTATTATTGTATTTGGTCATCATAGAGTCATGAGGTAAAACCTCCCTTGTAAGTCGGGTTGATAGAACCCTCCAGAAAGTAATATTATATTGTTTTGAGTCTTCCTAGGTAAGCCGGCCCAGTTAAGTTTGTTGGGGCCGACCTAGTTATTGAAAAATTCAAGTGGAAGATAAAGTATAAATAGGAGTGACGTGCTCCTCATTTGGACACACACACTCACTTGTGTAATTCACATAGGAGAGAGAGAGAGAGAGATATCTGCAAGGAGAAGGAGCACTTGTTTAGGGTTTTGTCTTTGTAGTTTTGATCATTTATATTGAGGAAGTTTTGCTGGGTTTTCTTCCCCTAGAGGGTTTCCCAGGATAAATTTGTGTCTATCTTGTGATTGTGTTTCTTTCAGTGATCCTGTATATGCTATTTTTTTGAAATTGAATTGAATACTAATGCTATCTATCTTATCATATTGAATCTTAACAACTCATTCCCCCCCCCCCCACTCCTCCACCTACGCTTAACTCCTACCCCTCTCTCTCTTGCCCAAGCCCCTAACACCCCCCTCCTTACTCTCTCTATCACCCCCGCACTCCTCCCCCTACCTCTCACCACTCTCCTCCTCTCTCACTCTCTCTCTCCCATACTCCTCAACCCACCCGTAAATCCTAATCCTCTCTCCCTCCCCAATCCCCCAACACCCCCCCTCTCCCCCCCCTCCCTACTCCTCCCCCTACCTCTAAACCCCACTCCTCCTCCTCCTCCTCCTCTATCTCTCTCTCTCTCTATTCTCTTCCCCCTAACCCTTACTAACCCCCTCTCTCACTCTCTCCCACTCCCCTATTCCTCCACGTCCACCTAATTCCTACCCTTCTCTCTCTCCCCCAACCCCCTAACACCCTACCGCCCCACTGGTTTTCTCTCTCTCTCTCTTTCTCTCTCTCACACACACACACACACACACATACACATCCCTATGCCTCCCCATACCACTAACCCCCCCTACCTCTCTCTCCTCTCCCTATCCCTTACTAACCCCCTCTCTCACTCTCTCTCTCCCCTGCTCCACATACCCTCAACATCCTTGCACCCCCCCTCTCTCTACCTCTAAACCCCTAACACCCTCCTCTCTCTCTACCTCTAACCTCCTAACAACCCCCTCCTCTCTCTCTATCTCTCTCATAGTCCCCCTACCCTTAACCCCCCCTCTCTATCTCTCTCATAGTCCCCCTACCCTTAACCCCCCCCTCTCTATCTCTCTCCTACTCCCCCTAAACCCCCCTCTATCTTTATCTCTCATAATCCCCCTCCCCATGCCACTAACCACAACCCCCCTCTCTCTCTTTAACCCAACCCCCCTCTCCTCACTTATTACCACCCTTATCTTAACAACCCCACTCCTCCCCAAACCCCTAATCCCCTTGATCTATATATCTTGCTCTCTCTTTCTCTCACCGCCATACTCCTCTTTTTCTTTAGCTCCCCCCTTCTCCCTAACACTTACTAATCCTTAGTGTCATATGCAATATATTTGTAGTGGTAAATATCACACACATGTTTTAGTGATACAAACCACATGTGCGTTTTTTGGTTCTATATCGTGCATACATTGTGTTTGCCACCAAGTTTTTTTGACAGGAGGAAGAAATTTGAATTTAAAAGAAACGCGCTCGTGTTTCTTAGCACCAAGACTAAGCCTCGTCATGTGTTCGAGAATCATCCCTCGTCCTATGTGTTTGCTTCAGAGTTAACCTTGGGTTAACCAATTTAACCTATGGTATGAAATATGGTAAACCATACTGTTAATTGCACATCTCACCCATTTTTTCAATATGCCCGTTTTTTACCACTGGTTAAAATATGCTAAACAATTATTTATGAAGTTTTAAACCCATATAACATGTTTTTTACTCAATGCAAGATTCATCGTGTAAGTATCTCAAAATATCCATGTAAGTTGAGGGATGCCTATTGTTTCAGTTTTCTATTGCATCTAACATGTTAAAAGGGACCCTCATTAGCTTGCACCAACCCATATATAAGCCACATATATATATATATATATATATATGCGCATACACACATTCATTCATGTATATAAGTTTTATGTATGGATTTGAACTTATGGGTTGGTTATATGATGATGGTGTGTCCCAATTACTAAGTATGATGATATCGCCATAAACTCAACAAGTAGAATTCTTCATGAGATTAGAGAATACATTTAATTGTGCAGGAAGAAGAAAAATGACTATAACTACAATTCAAGTCATCTCTCCCTCATATGTTCTTGTGCATATAGACCATAACATGTCTATCACTTATTTCATGGAAGAGAGGAGCAAGTTGTTGCAATGCAATCTAATTGTTACATATCCAACATTACTTGTGTGAAAAGACTAGTAATATCTTCTTCACCTTTTATAACTCACTAGTCTAATATCCCTTGTTGTTCCTCCTCCTCATTGTCTTTGCAAATTAATTCAGTTGTGGAACATCCCCACAATGTCAAAGTTTTCCCCATATTTCATACCCCCATGGTGCTCTTGCCACGTATAGGCTTCAACACCACCACCCTCTGCAATAATATTGCCCTACAAGCAATGGTGGATTGATTACCCTGGTGTCATTGATTCTAATCATCTAGCTATTCCATAAAAGCACTCAAAGAAGACTTCATTTTTTATATATTCAAATATCAATAACTTGGAATCTAAGTTTACACTTGAGATGAAAGATATTAACTTTAGGATGTTGGCATGTGTCATCTCCTAATCTAATCACATTTCCTTCTATGTATAACACAACCCAAAATATAGTAAACAATGAATATTAATTAAAAAAACTACAATAAAAGCTTACAACCCAAAATATAGTAAACAATGAATTTTAATTAAAAAAAATACAATAAAAGCTTACTCTTGACATGAAAAATTAATACTCAATGCATAATTTCAACCAGAAACAAAACACCACTATTTTCAACATTACAATAAATTCATTACATAAAAATAATTACACAGTTCAGGCTGCAAACTTCTCCCTACATCAACCATATTGTCATTGTACATCAACCATATTTTCAAACAATAAAGATAAGTTTCTACAATATGTCCTTGAGAACCTAAAGTTAGACTTGCCCCTTTCATATGAATGTAAGTAAGTTGCACTAGCAAACTTGAATGGAGGTAGCAGACCTTTTATTAAATATTAAAAACTGTAAACACTAGGAGCTATAAACGCGAAAATATATATTTTTGGATGATGCAGGATAACCCAGATACCAACGATGCTCCGTGCATCAAACACCTTTGGTATTTTTAAATGTGAACTCATACTCACAATACTATGATAATATCATCCCTTGACCAACCAAGTCGACCAGAGTCTACTTCCTAAATCCTTTGTGGACTTTAATTTTTCCAAGTACGAGTGGCCCACTTCCAAGCCTAAATGAAAATAGGTTCCTTCAAGTGACTTTCGGAGATACTTGGTTTTCCCATAAAGAAATTTCTCACCATGCTCTTTATGAGAAGAACACGATGTAACCCTCAAAGCCAGATCCCCGCATAGGCCGGGGTTGCCATGGAAACTATCTTTATAAGCCAAATCATTGAGAGTGGCCGGAATTGGGCCGGCCAACTGGTTGTTAGATACGTTGAAAATGGCTAACCTCAGATTCCCCAACTGAGAAGGGATTTCCCCTGAAAGTAAATTGTTTGACAGGTCCAAAACGTTTAAAGTTGACATAGAGCCTAACCTTGGAGAGATTTTACCTGTTAACTGGTTGTTGGCCAGATTGATGTGAGACAGATTTTGCAATGACATTATCCCGTTTGGAATCGCCCCTGACAATGAATTGTGATCAAGCTGGAGGCTAATAATTGAACTCAAGCCTGCAAGCTCATCAGGAAGAGGCCCGGACAGTCGGTTATTGCTGGCAGTCAAGTTGATCAGGTTCATCAGCTGTCCGATCTGTGGAGGAATGATCCCGCTGAACCGATTGTTGGCAATCTCTAACCATTTCAACTCCTTTGCTCTGCCAATCTCTACAGGAATATGGCCTTCAAACATATTATTATAGAGCTTCAATTGTGTAATATTTTGAGAGCTCCATAACGTCAAAGGAACTTCACCACTTAGCTGGTTTTTATAGAGTTGTGCGTACTGCAGACTGCTACAAGAGTCCAAGGGCTGCAAGCTCCCATTAAAATTGTTAGAAAATATAACCAACGCATAAAGAATTCTGCCTCTGCATAGGTCTCTTGGCAGAGGGCCCTCGAAATTGTTGTCTGAAACATCGATTAGGAAAAGATCAGAATGTGTACCCAAATTCTGTGGCAACCACCCAGTAAGCCTGTTACTCGAAAGATCCAAGTATCTCAAATGAAGAAGCATTCCTAGCTGTGCAGGGACAGACCCTGTGAGGTTGTTCTCCCACAAAGCCAAGGTCTCCAAATGGGTCAGATTTGTAATTGCTTCAGGAATCGTCCCATGCAGGCAATTAGTTGAAAAGTCGAGAAAACGCATGCTCCTCAGCTCGTCAATATTGTGCGGGATTTGTCCAGACAGCTTGTTTTCCCAGAGATAGAGTTCTGTCATCTTGGACAGCTTCATTAAACTGCCGGGAATGTTACCCGAGAGATGATTGATAGAGAGATCCAAGCTCTCCATCTCTGTCAAATTGCCGAGAAAAGCAGGAATTGATCCACTCAGCAGATTATTTTTGAGCCACAGTGTCTTCAGGTTGGGTAACATGCCGAAGCCTGGAGGGATATCACCAGAGAAATTGTTGTGCGCCAAATTCAGATGACGCAACTCAGCCAGTTCATGGATGCGATGCGGCAAGCTTCCCACGAATAGGTTCTCTGATAAATCCAGCTTCTGCAAACTCTTGCACGCCAGCAGTTCATGGGGAAATGGACCTCCGAAACGGTTCCCTTGCAGTATCAACTCTTTCAGATTTTGAAGGCCACATATAGTAGAACTCAGGCTTCCAGAAATGTGAGCGTTGGAGAGATTAATTTTACTAACGGCGTTGAATCGAGAATTACAAAACACTCCATTCCAACTACACGGACTTTCATCAGACGAGTTCCAGTTGCTCAAAGTATTATTTCTGTCAAACCAATCCAGCTCTTTTATCTGCACAAGGATTCTTCCTTCCTCTGAGATATTCATGGCATTGCAGTGAACTACAACTGACAAGAAACAGACGAAGAAGAAAAAGAGAGCCAACATTTGGTGTCTAAGCAATCTGGTTCGCGAGGATCGGAGCGAGCGCAAGCGAGCCATGGATGCAGGGTGCTTTGATTTGCTTTGCGTAGCTTGACATTATATAACATTGTTTGCTTGTTATGATATTATAAATTTGTGCTAAATTCATTGCCAGTCAAGAACTCTGTGCTAAATTCCATTCTGCTGTTCGTTGCCAGTCAAAGAACTCTGTTTTTCCAATTCCATTCTATGTCGCCTAGTCAACCAAAGCGTGGTTTTACGCACACAGGGCCACGCGAGTGTTCATTTTCCACATTAAAAGAATCTGGCAAACAAATCAAATCTAGAAATCCATCGGGTCGTCGTAGAAATCTACATTTTCCACAATTAATGATAGAAATCCATAAGATATTGGGATCCATGTAGAAATCCATAAGAAATGTAGAAATCTTCATTTTCCACATTAATTATAAAACGACAGAAATAATCTCAGTTATTTCAATTTGACGAGTCTTCATTGCACAATTTTCTATCTTTTTCATTCCAATTATTGAAATGGGAGGTTTTATTTTTTTTAATATAAAAATATTTAGAGAAAAAACTAGAGCAACAAGTTGCAATGTTGATGACCATAGCAAGGAATAAATGAGAAAGAAAGTATGGATAAGTTTTTTTGCTGCTCAGCAACTGCAATGCCTTGTAGTAGTGTGAATAGGAAGATGAATCTTTCTGGCTCTTGCTCTTTCATATCTATATTTAAGTGTGCGTTCACTATCATGACTAAGCACCTTGCTTCCAAAGAAGGCATTGAGTAGATGGGCTTGCACAATTTATATAGCCTTTAGACATGGTTATTGATTTCAGCTTACACCAATTTATTTATAAATTATGATCCAATGGAATATCAAGCTTACATTTTTCAAAGACATGTAATTGGCAAAACTCAAAACCAATAACATACTTTTGGAAGGATTTGTCAAAGCATAATTGCAATTTTATGTCAGCTGATGAATTATCTAAGGACAAAAATAGCAGAGACTTGTTTTGCAAATTTCAATTGAGCAGCATGTCAAATTCTGTCTGCCAGGAGGAACATCTCTGAAGATGTCCAAGGAACCTGTATATTTGTTCTATGCTTGAATCTGAAAATGGTTCCTAAAATAATTGCATTTACATGAAGATCATTAAAAAAAATTAAGGCCACCACAATAATCTTGACAAGGAGATCGAGTTAAAAGGTTAGCTACAAATTCATATGTCATTTATTGGGACTAATCCTAAGGAACATATGAACATCTCATTATTGAAATCTCAAAGCATTGAGAATAGCCCATAAAATTTGCTTTTTTCAAATTTCAGGCCCTTAGAAAATATGAACAGCATGTCAAATACAAAATAGACATAACGAATGGCAAACTATCTAGTATAATCCAACTCAAAGTTTAAGATTTATGCAGTCAACAGGTCTTAAAAATACCAATTTAAAAACTTCTTCTAAATATGACTTTAAGCAACTTTCTAAGCTTTCTAATTGAATGATCACAGTGAGCACTAGCATATGAAGAATGAATTCAAGCATCACATCATAGAAGTAGAGGACATTTACTTGAAGTTAGAAATCTACGCAATCAAGAAGAAGAACAAGTAGCAACAACATATAGCAGAATTTGAAATATTTTTTGCCATGTGTAGTAGCAATATATATATATATATGTGCCAAATAAAATATACAAGCAGAAAGTCTGAAGACAGTGGAAAAAAGATATAGGCGATCCCAAGGAAAAAGCCATATAAAGTTGAATTTATACATATTATCGATGCAAAGTCTAAAGAGGCATGCTGTGCAAAGTCTAAAGAGGCATGCTGTTCGGGGAGTTTATTAGACCATAGCAAAAATAACAAAAAAATGTTTTGCAGTGTATCAAGGAGTACTATTAATTTATGTTATGGTCTTATATGCATCGAGTGAAAACAACTTGTACAAAGAGTCTTCGGAGATGAAAAATTGTTGATGAGATGCTGCTTCTGTACTGCTCGTATATAGTCATTGCAACCGATGGGAAATATTGTTGCAGTTGTGGAAATTTCATTGTGCAGGCTAGTGTTTCATCTTCTGTTTCAAGAGCACATTCCAGACAATGTTCATGTCTGGATGGTGTCTTTTGCTTGTAGATGATGCAATCTGACAGGTTGTCAGGGATTTGCTTGTTGCAATTGTTGCAGATTTTGTGGAATGGAGGCGTGAAGGCATTTTTTGTTTCCAGTGTTCCATGCACCTGCAAATTGCAACTGGTAAATTTTAGATTGAAAAAAGAATTCAAAGATGTTTTCAAACATGGAAATCTATGAAGCGATGATGAATTTTGTTATAATACTGGAAATTAGCAACAACCAACAAAAACATTACCAACAATCTTGTGGTGTCGAAATGGCAATGAATTAAAGCACTTCAGCAGCCGTCAACAAAATCATAAGCAACGACACTATTAAATCAATGCATGGATCTATAACAATCTTACAATTGGCTGGTTGTGGAAAAATGTAAAAAAACAAACGATATAAAGGCCAAGTATCAAATGGTGGGAAAAAAATGATATCCAAGTACCTGAGATTAAAATCGAAACTGTCATAATTGCAAGATTAAAAGCTTTAGACTGAACACAATTTTTTTTGCACTGCCAAGTTATATCAAATGATGTTTCACGCTAGCTGTGGCATATCTTGGAAATTGCATAAATTTCATAAAAGCCTTTCAAACATTTGTTTCTCATGACTATTGTATAAACGATCCAAATAATTTGCAATCTTCACCAAGTGCTTATGAAGCTACTTTGAGCCGTTTTTCTTAATTGTTCAATTGGTTGAATTAACCTTTAAACTGTATTAAGATTGATCAGTTCACATTGCTGTAGTTTTAGATTAAGTTGTTGGTATGATCAATGCCTTTACCAGGTGGTTATAGATGACAATAAAAGGAGGCTGGTTTGAATGCAAAAGATATTGATCGATCTATTTACATTGGCATATGCTTGGCATGATCAATTCCTTTAGCAACTGGTTATTTAATTTATTTGAACCATTTTTGTCAACTGTTAGATTAGTGAAACTCAGCTTTGGAACCCCTTCTAGACGACGGACATCCTCATTCTATTAGTTATCTATGCAATGACTATAGACCTATCCTAACACTTTTTAAAGGCTTGACAATCCAGTGACCTCACTCCCACTACAACTCTAATGGAAGTAGTTTTTCTATGCAACATTCACTCACATCCTTAGGTTAAGGAGCAAATATATGCTTCTAGTCTTTTGACACTTTTTGCAACTTGACATTCCACTTTTCATCTATAGTTTTGATCAATGTTGAATTATTATCTAATCATGCAAATTGATACCATTGTTAATATTATTGCATCATACATTCTTTGATTCCATTGAACCTTGTTTGAATCCATATCAACATTTAATCTTTGATGAAGTGTGTTTTGAACTTGGCTTCCAAAATTAGAAGAGAAACATGGAGAGCAATATCACTAACAGATGGCCAATAGTTTTTCCCTTTTAATTGACCTTCATGAGGAAAGAATCTTGACCTCACTTTCACATGGAAGCGTTTTGAGATTGCTCATATTTTTTTAAAGAATGGTATGAAACAAGGCTAAAATGATTTCAATATGAAGGCAAGTGTATTTAGCATATAGATTGTGCCAACCTTGTTTCAAAGCCAATGATAATGACAACCTTTTCCTAGTGATGTAATGCCTTGAATACACCATTCAAGTTGCTAGAAAAAGAGTTGGGCCTTCCCTTATTTGCACAACTAGTCTTCCAATCTTGACATGAGACATCTAAGCCATTTCACAACAATGCCGATGAAACTAATAATGAGAGCATTGAGGTCCTTGCCCCCAATACATAACAAAACTCTTCTATTGACAATGCTACCAAAATTTCATAGTGCCAACACCAAAAGGAGATAGAATGCAAGGACCTTTACTCTCTTTCATAACAACATTGTGCATTAACAAAATGTGCCAACTAGAAAATGGTTGAATGTGGCTAGTAGGGACACACTCTAAGATCTCCTTTCCATGTACACAGCAATCATGTCACTACACTAGATTCCTTGACACTCTTGCACACCAAGAATATCCTTTCCAGTCATCTAGGATCATCCTGTTCCATTGGTGTGTATCCTAAAACATGACAGTTTTTTAATTGCAAACCCCACAACATTGGTAGAGGACCTATAGTATAAGAACTCCAACACATTTCATCCTAATTAATGTTCTAGATCCTGTCTTCATCATTGGATCCTTCACTTCTGCTATCTAGAATTCACTTGATTCTCTGAATGCTTTAGACCTCTACATATGCCAATCAAATAGAGGGATTGACCAGGTGTGGGCCATCTATTTTAAGGAGAGCTTCAACACCATTTTAAACTTGGTATACACTATGACTAGTGCGAAGAACTTTGTTCATGGAGGGCGATTGAAGAAAATTGCTCTGTTTCTAGAGGAAATAGTTATTATTGAAAATTGTCATCACTTCATCTAGCAGGAGAAGCCAAATGAAGTTTCAGATCATATTCTGAAATCTCTGGAAGACTACCAACCTGACATCCATGTCAACTTGAATTTGTATGATCTAATTTTAAAACCATTTTTGGCACTATTGCTTGCTGATTTTGCACAGAAAATAAGGTAATTTATTTCCTAAAACTGCTTCTCAAGTGTAGCTGTAGTTGTATCTATTTTCCATCTTTATTGCTGGGTTAAATTTCTTAGTTGTTTTACTATGTTGTTTGGGCTGATTTATCATTAAAACACTATTGGGACATGCATTTAACTGGGTCCAAATCTGGTTTTATTTTTTGGGGAAGTGATTTAATTGTGTCCGGATTTGGTTGCATTTTTTACCCTGCTACTAAGTTGAGGAGATATCGTTCAAAGTCTATGATCATCTGATTATCTTCAGAATGCAGAAAAGATCTGGGTTTAAGATGGATCTATGCTAGTCTATAACTGACCAAATTGACACAAGAACAACATTTCTTTTGAAAAAAATATCTACAGAATAAAGCCATCTCAATAAATTCATGTCCAGCAAACCTAATTTTCTGTAAATCAGTACCATTTAACAAGAAAAAGTTAAAACATAGATCTGATAGCTAAACTAGTGCCAAGTTCTTTGGCATTACAAGAGATTAGAATTGATCACATAATTTGACATCCACTTTTCCAGAACTCGGAAACATTTCCAAATCAAAGGAGACATAACCAACATAGAATAGTGATTTATTTTTTGCAGATTTCAATTAGCAGGCCCAAGCTATCTACAATCAATATCCAAGAAGTAGCCTAAGTTGGAGAACCTTGTCACTTGAATTGCATATTTGCTCCATGCTCGAATCTGTAAATGGTTGCTAAAATGAAATTGAATTGTCTAGTCAATTAGATCCAAATAACAGTTATAGATATAAGAATTTCAACTCTTGGTGCATTTTAAAAAGGTGTTTTGTTGCAAACCAATTAATGTTTTTTTATTCATAGACAATGACCCATTGGTAATAACTGTAGCAATCCACTGATGCATTAACACACAAATTCTCTGCTCCTAGTGCAGTGAAATTTGACTTGAAAATAAGAAGAAAAGTGACAGAGATGTGAAATCAATGCAAACTGCACATATTCTAAATGTACATTCTCTAACGACTTGATGCAGTTATTATCTTCCTTTGTACACAACAAAGTCTTTGACTACAAACCATGTTTTTAGATTGACAAAATTTCAGTTTTCGCAAAGTTCAACTAAAACTTAAAACAACACATGCTTTCAGTTGTGCCATAGAATCATAGATATGGAAACAGAGACAACCAATGGATACAATCGTATATAGTTGTGAATATGGATAGTATAGCTAAAGCGCTATTACATTGAACAAAGGTTAAGATGACATGTTTGGAAACTATTTAAAAGCATTTGCAAAGAAGGGAGCCTGCACTTGCCTTTGTCTTTGATTGCATGATTGCAAGCAAGTGTTCCTTTGCATAAGCTACCAAAACTGAGGGTGTACACTCTTCATTATAGTTTGAAAACGCACATTCTAATCAGAATTCAGAAAGAATGAGTTCATTGTTAAATGCCAATCCTGCTGTATTGTTGACACTAGATGTTATAACTATTTATAGATAAAAGTAACTATATTTTTATTGTGAAGTAAAAGAAGTAGACTCATTTCACTTATAAAACTGGACTCTATCCGATTTCAAGTGTGGATAAAACTTAATACACTTTGGTGTCCAATTGTTATATCTTTTTTACTTGATGAGAATATTTTGATTTCAGGTTTAATGTTTTTATTATTTTAACTTTTTCCACAATTTTATTTTTCTGTTTTTTTAAAGAAAACTAAATGCTAGCAGACATTTATAGAATAGATGGAAGAGTTTTTTTGCTGAAGAGTTCTAGGTTTCCCTCTGTGCGGGTGCAGGGTCCATGGAAGTCTTTCCTTCCAGGTTAATCCATTACATATTCTTCCCTAGCCATCAATCCTCATAGTTTCTACAGCCGAGCAACATTTTTATATATATAGTCAAAAAGATTACACTAATCGATAGTTCCACTTTTTTTTTCTTTTCTTGTTGCAGTGACCATGATGCTGCTTATCTATAGCTGACGGTTCATCTGCGATAGGTGAATCAAGTATGCCACTGAAAGAGAACCTATAATATAGTGAATGATATCCTTCGAACATGATATATAATGAAGGATAAACCCTAAAATTGATGCCCTATTAAATTTCCCACCTTAAAATCTTCATGAGAATCGATGAGGCTCTCCATTTTGCTTTCATTAATATTAATATTTTCTGGGGCACAACTCTATGCACCAAGACAAAGATTTACTTGCTCAAGCCATGCATTATTAACAATGAACACTGATGAGCACCATTTAGCCAATTTATTTGGTGATCTTCTCTCCTTTATATGGGTTCTAGATTGAGCATCAACTTGCTTGAATCTGGTCTGTGATTGCATCTTAAACTATGGAAAGCCAATTGGTAATTTGAACCTGGGACTTACAGTCCAGATTCTCTCTCTACAGACCTCTAGGCACCTATTTTGGGCTATGGACTATCTTTAGTATTCATACGGTTTGAATATGAAATAAAGGCTTGACTGTAGTGAAAAGGTACCAGACTCTTTATAGAGCTTTAGGCACCTATCTTGGGATATGAACTATGTTTAATAATAGGACGGTTTGAATATGAAATAAAAGCATGACTGAAGTGAAAATATGGGAGAAAATAAGGGTGGTGAAAATAAACAAGAAGCAAACACATGTAAACGATGAGGGAGATGACAGTAATGCCAAGGCTCCGTAACTATAACATATGGCAAGCATGCAAACCAACAAATTATCTATTGATAAAAGTCATAAAGAAACCAACAAATTCTCTATTGCCTCGTATACTATAAAACAAATGCAAGTGGGAAATGCATAGCGATTTCAACAAGGATTCTAGCATAGCGATTTCAACAATGATTCTAGCAACCTCGATGGCAGAGAGATGCCCTAAACAAACTTACCGGAAGATCTCAGACCACGATAAAAAAAATAACACTAGTAAACCCTTGACGAATTTTTTTGTTAATAATCCTTTACACTTGAACAGCTGAATCGAAAGGATTCATGATACAATGAATGGAAATTAATAATGGAGAACCAAAGTTGATTTCGTAATTTACAACCATCAACTCGAATTGTTGTTTAAAATGTCCACAATTCACACAAACCCTAAAAATAGCGGAATGAGACACTGTTTACATACATTATATCCAACACACACTACAAACATTTGAAAAGGTTCTCTAGAAACTAGAGAAACTATCCACAGGGGAAATACATCATAGTTTCATACCAACCTGCAACAAAAAAAATGCTGCAGCTGGAAGCAAGGTTTCTTTGCTTACCTCTGCCTTGCGAATTGCCACTAAAGAAAAGGAGCCGTTGTACCCAACGTTGAGCTTGCCACTGCCACCGCTGGAACAGTCCATGAACCTGCAGACCATCAGCAATGCACTCACAGAAACTCTTCCTCGCCACAGAAACTCTTTCTCGCCACAATAAAAACCGCAACCAGCAAACAAAACCAGGGGAATAGCCCCCAAACCCCTTTAAATAACAAACCCACCAGCTGAACCAACACGAACTGGCATTAAACGCCATCCCTGGTTCAGTAACTGCAACAAAGGATTGGCAACTGCAACTCATCGAGAAACCCTCGCCACAGCTCCCGACCGGCAGAGGAAAACCACCCTCAAACTCCATTGCAACCGGTTTTATAAACAACAAATAAAACAGAGCCAATGCCCGACAAAATTGACCCCTGCTGCAGTCACACCAGAATTCACTCCCTGTATAAGGGTTAACTAAAACGCCCCGCCAAAATTCATTTGTTCTAGTACCCTCCTGTGTTGAAGATAGCAGCACAGAAAAGGATAGGTGCGGGGGACATGCGGCAACCAAAACCCCCGCACCAGATTACGAGATTTTTTTATAAATTGAACACCGAACAGCTGATGCTCCAAGGAACAATCCGAAGTCCATACCATAGCCACATCACAACATGGCAATATCAGCTCTTCAATGCATCAAAGTTTAACCTCCCACAATGAAGATTGGCATCAAATCAGGACATCATAACATGGCAATAGCTGCTCTTCAATGCATCGAAGTTTCACCTCCCACGATGAATATTGGCATCAAATACGAACATTGTAGTACCCTCCCGTGTTGAAGGTAGCGACACGGATAAGCACAGGAGCGTGGGACATGCCACAACCACCCCGCACCATATTACGAGGCTTTTATTTAAATTGAACCTAGGGAAAACTTTATAAAAAATTGTTTGCTAGCAATAAGAACCTAATAAACCCAAAACGGTTGCAATATGTCATGCAGACATAATAATTCATTGCACAATGTACAATTTAGCAGGGAAGGACAGGGACGGGTGGACAGATGTCGCCTGTTTCCCACTCCAAAATTCGAGGCAAAAATCACTTGTTTAACCAAAGTAAAACTTTGTAAATTGAGAAATTGATTTTTTGAATTTTGTGCCATGGAACTAATATGTCCAAAATGGTCACAGGATGTCATCGACATAACAATTCATTTCTATATTTTTCAAAATTCCTATCCCAATTATTGAAGTGGAGGTTTTATTTTTTTCCAATATACAAAATTATGAGGAAAAACAAATTATTTCAATATTGAAAACAATATGGATTTCATGGTTAATGATGAATTTTAATTAAATTATATAATTAATTTGGTATAAAAAATCAAAATCTTTAACTTAAATATCCAATTTATTTAGCTTTTAACATATTAGAGAAAACCAAATATCACCTTTCAAAAATAACCCTCAAAACAATCCTTTGAATAAAAATCAAAACATCGATCCACACTGCTACAAAGTGTCCATCCACACCCTTTTGGGAAGTGTATTTTTGGAAAACCAAATCATAAAATTTCAATGCATTATAGTTAATAAGAATTAACATTATTTAAGGTTATTAAAATGGATGTATATTAAATTATTTAATAATAGAATTTATGGATTTAAAAAAATATGAGTTATTTTGAAGGTATTTTATAAATAATTTTAATATTAAATAATTGGTATATAGAATTCCCATCTTTTTAGATGTTCAAAATTAAAAAGATTGACAACAAATAATTCAAAATACTTAAAAATGGAGGGTTTTGGTTAAATCAGTTGGCAAGATCACATTAATTAAATTGGTAATATCCATTTCCAATCAATTTCAAGGATTCCTTTGGCAAGGGGGAAATAATAACATAAAAAAAATTATCTTTTCAATTGGAACATCATCAAATCTAGTAAAGACTATGTAGGATGGGAAATCAAGGATACTTGGAGGAAATGGGGGTGAAGATAATGTGGATAATGATAGCAAATGGAGAAGCATGGTAGAAAGCAATCATTCATAAAAAAGTATCTTCAACCCTCTAAGATCTTAAGCTTAGATAGATGAATTCCAAAAACCCAAGGGTCAACAATTTGGAGGCTTTGTCGAGCATCAATGAACACCATCCAAACAACCTCACATGGATACCTAACAATGGAGTCAAAGTGAAAATTTGGGAGGACGACATATTAGAAACCGACCTCTCAAATTTAATCTTGAAATTGTAAATCTAAAATGGTGGATGATGTAGAACAACATTACATTCCTAAAGGATGTCATAGAATGGGATGTGCAAGCAAATGGGTAGTGGAAAGGATTAAAAAACCAAATATGCCTGCAAATTTGAATGAATAGTGGGATATCCTAATATAAAGATTGAGTTGATCAACACCAGTGGGGAGAATAATCTAGGATAAAAGAGTTTGGGTTCCTAGGGGAAACAACATGGGAAGTACACAATCAAATATGGATATCAATAAAACTGACACAATAGGCTCAATTGCCAAAATATGTGATCTGGAAATCAATATGGGAAGGGGAATGTCTCCCAAAGATAAAATAATTTTGTTGGATGCTTGTTCACGATAAGATATTGATCGCTAAAAATTTCAAGAAAAGAGGAGTACAGGGACCATTCGAATTCTTCTTATGTGTAAAGGTGGAAGAATAGATAAACCACCTATTCTTCAGATGTGAATATACTCCATCAATTTTGATTCTAGCATTTTTTGAGTTAAGTATAAATATCAGCATTCCCCTAAGCTAGAAGGAGATGCTTCAAACTTTGAACAAAAAATACAAAAGGATGTTTGCAAATAAACCTCTCATGGATCGAATCTCCAAAATACATGTTGGAAAAAATGGTTGTCAAGAAATAGAGTAATATTTAAAAATGAATTGATGATGCCAAGAGAAATCACCATGTAAGTGGGAGGACTCCTAGCAGATACTATCATGGTGAAGTGTACGATAGAGAAAGATATAACACAATTGAAAGTCGAGGAAAGGATATGGTTAAAAGATGTGATAGAAAGGGAGAGAAAAGAATTAGTGTTCAAACAAGAAGGCCAAGGAAAAATAGATCACAACAATTATGTATTTCAAATGACAAATTTCATGAATGAAAGAAGTCAAGAAAAACCTTTGTGTTATATTTTGATGGAGAATAAAAAGGAAATCTAGGGGCAGTTGGAGTGCGAGGGTGGGGGGGGGTGTTCATCATATACCCTGGAGGAACACAAAGAATATCCTTCACCCTGAGATTAGACAAAGGAACTAATAACAAAGCTAAGACATTATCCCTTTATCAAGGACTCAGACTTTGCAAAGAAATGGGGATTGAGATTATTATTGTGATTGGGGTTTCGACAATTGGCATACAACTATGCTCCACCATACCATTTCAAAGGAAACTTAGTTAGAAATACAAATGCAAAGAGCTCAACTACTAGCTCAAACCTTTGATTTGGAATCCTTTTACCATGTCCTCCACAAAAAAAAAAAACAAATCGACAATCGATATGCAAATCAAGCATCTTATTAGAAAAAGGGAAAATGAGAAATAATGGGGGAGGGGTCACCAATAGCCAAGTCCCATGATATTAGTTTTGAATTCCCAATTTGAAATGAAGGACACAATGAAGGACAAGTGGAAACACAAGGAGGGAGGCAATGCTACTAATCTCATCCATGAATTTATGGAAAATCTCTTCACACATTACCTTGGTACCATCTTTCATCACCTTCTTTCAATTTGAGCTAATAAACCTTGTAGGGATGGGATGGTGAATCATGTGGGAGATTGGGAATCATGAACAAGCATGTTGAGTTGATGGTGCTTTGGTTTTAATGCCATAATAGGTTCTTTATATTCCAATTGGCAATGTTTTGTTTTGTTTTTGTTGTAGGATAGGAAGGATCACTACTCGTTGCTTGTTAATATGTCAAGACTACATACTAATACATCAAGGACTCGATCATGGTCTAATATGGAAAGGAGGGATGGAACACTATTGTCATCGAAATCGAAGTGCATTATGTGAAGTTGTGAGACTATAAGGGGCATAAGACATTGTGCAAGTCATATCATAGAATTCCAAGAGTGCCATGGAATTCTAGTTTGCAAGTTGGAAAATGGAGGAGAAACCTACAAAAGAAAAATGAGGAAGAGTAGTAACATTGGAGTTTGAGATTTGATGCAATTAAATTTCAGATTGAAGTTATGAATTTCACTCAACAGAAGAGATAAATAGAATAGGAAAACAACAGTCTCATAATGGATGGCTTGGAAGGAAAAAAATGAAAGGTTTGATTAAGAAAATGGGATAGCTGGGAGGTCAACTAGTTGGAGGAGCTAATCATCGCCCCTGGACCCCCTTTCTATGGAAACCTACAAAGAGTACAATACATGTCCAACATTATCCCGCTTGTTGTATTATTTGAAACATGGGTTCAAAAGGGAAGCATTGATCGAATCAACTACTAAGGGAAAAATTGGCCATTGGTTCTCCACACCAAGGGAACATTTTAGTATCGACATACTTTGTCAATGAATGTGCACTTTCTTCAAGGTATCAACCTTGTCCAATAATATTTTGTTCTTCTCAACCATGTCTTTAACAAAATGGTACTAAACATCAGTGTGCTTTGTTTTGGAATGATAAGCAAGGTTCTTTACTAGAAAAAATGCAATTGAGCTATCATAGCCTATTTTCACTACTTTCTAAACAAAACTACTACCTGAACACAATATTTGAAACCATATGAATTCCTTACTTCCATGAGTGGTAGCCATGTATCTTGCTTCTGTAGTTGACAATGCAACTACACCCTGCCTCTTACTCATCCAACTAATTGCTCCATCAAATAAGTTAAAAACATAATCACTTATAGAGATTCTATGGAAAAGATCTCTAGCCCAGTATACATCAACAAAACCTTGTATATCTATCTCTTTGTTATGTCTAGGCCTTCCTTGGTAGTAGATTGCATAATTTTAAGTGCCACACAAATGTTTGAAGACCCTCTTTATTGTTTTTCAATGTCCCTTCCCTGGTTTTAACATTTACCAACTCAAAATTTTCACTGCATGGGTAATGCTTGGTCTAGTACATACCATAACACACATCAAAATTCCAACAACACTAGCATAGGGAAGACATGACATGTATTCTACCTCTAATTGAGTCCTGGGACATTGATGTGGTGATAACATTACACCTACAGGAATAGGGACCTTTATCAGTTTACATTTTTGCATATTAAAACTCTACAATATTGTCTCTTGACATATTTCCTTTGACTCAACCAAAATATCACATTGGCCCAATCTCTTTTAATTTCCATGCCCAAAATAAAATTTGTAGCACCAAGATATTTCATATCAAACTTAGAAGACAACTAAACCTTGACATCGTTGATTATTTTCTTGTTGTTTCCAATCCACAACATATCATCAACATACAAGACCGCATAAATAAAATTATCACCAACTTGCTCGAATACACAAAGTGATCAACTTTGCTTCTTGAGAAACCAAGTACCAATATTCTAGTATCAAACTTTTGATACCATATTCTTGGTGATTCTTTTAATCCATACATGTACTTCTTCAACTTGCAAACCAACTACTTCTTTCTCTTCACTGCAAACCCTCTGGTTGTTTCATGTAGATTTTTTCTTCCAAACCACCATGATTTTTTTTCACATCCATTTTCTCTACTTCAAGATCAAAAGAAGCAGGAATAGACAAAATAAATCTAATAGCATTCAATGATCAACAAGAGAAAAAATGTCACCAAAATCAATTCCCTCCAACTAATAATATCCCTTAGCTACTAGGTGAGCTTTGTAATTCTCCACCTTACCTTCTATGTTCAACTTCTTCATAAACACCTATTTGCTATGAATAAGTTTTTTTCCATCCAACAAATCAACTTGATCCCAAGTATTATTTTTATCTAAGGCATCCATTTCTTCAACCATTGCCTTATTTTTATCTAAGGCATCCATTTCTTCAAAAATTTAAGCAAGAATAAGGTGGGTATACATTTATGGTTTCTTTCTTTCATGAATATATCTCCTCAAAGATATAACTTGAGGTTCTTGCTCTTTTGGTTCATCTTCTTTTATTGAATTAGATTATTCACCCTCCAACTCAAACTCTGTTGTCTTCATTTCTTCTTCATTTGGTTGGACTTCTTGTTTGGGAGGAACTTTAACTTCTCTAAATATAACATCCTTACTATAAACAATCTTCTTAGTTACCAAGTTTCAAAGTTTAAAACCTTTTATACCATATTTTTTCTTCCAAAGAGAAAAACTTATATTTACTATTTCAGAAGACTAAAATCAAAATATCCATTCAACAACCTTAATTATGAGATCATGAACATAAACTTTGCATAGAAACAAACTAGTCCTCAAAATACTTTTCCACATCTTATGTCTTACAGATTTTCAGGTTCCCCACCACCAGGGCATATTACAATGAGCATGTCTCATACTTGTCGAAAACCAACGAAAAGCATGATAAAGAAAAATATGTTAGAAAAACATAGAAGAACTGCACCGACTTTGGTTTCTTGAACATATAGCACACCCTCCAGAGAATAAAAAGCCTCCTTTGACTTAAAATATATTGATATATTAAACTCCCAATATTATGCAAAATTTTTAAATCCATAAATTGTGCTCGTGTTTCCCAAAGCTACAACAAAAATGGAGATAATGTCATGTTTGATACATCACTATTCTCTGTGAAAAAATCCACTACAAACTTGTGATCCCCCAACACCTATAAATTATGCACTCCTTTATCCAAAGCATACTTCAAAAGAACCCATGGTGCATTTATTTCAACTCTAGAGTTTGAACCCCTTGGTGCATCGACCTTCAGTCTGAAATTATGATCGAGTGCAAGATATAGTATAACACTTACTCCACACACTTTAAGTCTCCCTTGATTGGCATCATCCAAAAAACCTCAAGGGACCTATCTATTGATATATGGTTTTATTAACTATCGATCGATACCCACTTTTGAACTCTTATACCCTTCTTTGTATGATATTGAAATTTTAATTTTTACAACACTTTAATCCCATCTTCCATCTTCAAATGATGACCGATCATGAGCCAACCATTTGCCCCATATAACATAAGAAGGGAGAGCTTGATGTACCTTTGTTATGGAATATTGAAAGCAATATTTAAAGCAAAGGGAGAGGGAGTCCCTCACCCAAATACCCCATAATTAATTGTACACAAAATTGTCATCCAAACCTGAGTTGTAAATGAACATGACACAAATAAATGGCTTACAATTTCCTCCTAAGTTTTGCATAAAGGACATCGACTTGGCGCTTGCCACAATCTCTTCTTATCATTACCCTATGTATATACTTTATTTGATAGAGCAAGACAACTAAACAATCGTGTCTTTAGCAGACATGCAATTTTACAAATGGATGACCACCACCAAAAGCATTCCACAGGCTGCACTAGTTAAAAAATCATGTCATGTCCAAGTTTATCTGTGAGTACACCCTTCTCCTTATTCCATGTCCAACTTAATATATCATCAGTATCGTTTAAAACAATTTCATTGTGAGATATTTGAGTACTATAATCCATCCATTCTGTACATGCCCCATCCAAATTTAGATCTGTAGCCAATAACCCGTGCCGATACCACTTGTTAGAATGTGTAATTTTAATATTACACGTGTAATGATGTCTAGTACAACGTCATAAGACGCATATATAACATTGGAAGGCATAAATAACTCTAATCTTATGTAAAAGGAGTTATCCCACATGCATCATGGATAAATATTCTTCTATTACCATTCATTATATAAAGAGGTGGAAAATCATTTATCCCACATGTATTTTGGGTTGTAATTCGTCCATACCTATTGGTATCTAATAGAGGTGAAGGAGAGCCTTTGGGCATATGTTGAGAATTATATGCTTGTGTTATTGCAAGGTTATGAGAGCATATATGGAGTGGAGCTCAAGTGTAAGATTGGAGATTTATGAAGAATAAAGAAGACACTACCTTCTCGTGGATGTTTCCCCATTTGGGGTTTTACAACTTATATATGATGTATCACTCTTTTCTCTTATCTCTTGTTTCTTGCATGATTATTGTTTCTTGTATGGATAGAAGGTTAGAATAGTAGATTCTTGGTTTGCATGTTAGCCAACATATTGTTATATGTTCAGGCATATTCTCAATATTCTAACATCGTATTAGAGCTAGTTACTATGATCTACCTTCTTCAACAATTTTTTTGGAATTTTTTTTACAAGCAACAATACTTCAAAATTTTTGTTGGGTCCTCCATATCTAGTATATTTTCCATTTGATCTACCAAACCCTTGTGGCTATTCTCTAGATTTGGGCATTTGCTACATGTTTGAGAATTTTTTTTCAAACCCTAACACTCACCATTTATTTTTCACAGTTTTTTCAAGTTTTTCTTGTAGATATGAGTTGATTGTATACTAACTTTCTACTAAGGATCAAGTGTTTTTGTAACAGATTTGTTGTCTTTTTGGTTTTGGTTGTGTTTTGTCGCAATTTTCCATATAGGATGATGATTGGTTCCCAACTTTTCGATTTTTGACAACTTTCAGACAGTTTAAGGCATAAATGCTCTTTATGGTATGAGGAAGCATGTGCCACGTGTCTTTCCTTCAATAAAATCACGTCTCACTAATGAATGTTCTGCATGTGCATCCTTTTTGGTAAAAAATTCATCGAATTAGATTCTCTAAATTCTCTATTTCTGTTGTAGGTTTGCAGATCTGTCAGTTAGCTATTGTTAGGCTTCGGATTTGGTGAGAAATTTCTAGTTTTTAGTCACTTTTTCTTCTAGATCTTAGTTTTTTGTCTTGTCACGTTAGGGTTTCGTTCTTTTGTCACACTATAACTTTAGAAGTAGTTTCTATTCTTGAATTAATTGGATCTAACTATCTCATTTGGAAGAAAAATATGATTGATGTTCTCAGGAGTAAGAATCTCTAGAGATTAGTTAAAGGTGATAAAATGAAACCAATAGATGCAAAAGACTTAACTATATGGGAATATCGATTTGATCAAGCAAGAGGACTCATTGGAAAAACTGTTTTAGAGAGTCTACAGTTACATATTGAGGTTGAGGATAGCCCCATTGAAGTATGGAAAACCCTAACTTCTTTATTTGATAATTGTGATGATGTTTCTACTTACTATATTGAAAAGAAAATCCATGAGTTAGACCCTAAATATTTTGATAGAATAGAGTCATTTCTTGCTGAAATTAAAACCTATAATGAAAAATTAAATAATTGTGGTAAATATTACAATAAAAATGATAATTCTCTTATTATAATTGTAGAAAAAAGGTTACCTTCATGTTTTGATATATTAATCCAAACTAAGAATAGAGCCATTGAAATGTATAAAGGAACTATGGAACCAACTTTTAAAGAATTTTGTAAAGGTTTGATAAGTGAACACGATAGATTAATTGCTTATGGTCAATTATCTAATAGTAAAGCTATAATGTCACGTAGTAAAAATAATCCTAATAGAAATTTTAATAAAAATTCTAAAACACATAATCAAGGATAAACCCCTCACTCTTCTAATGATGATGCTTCTAACATGGTGTCTAATAAAAATAAAGTGTATACGTCTTGTAAGTATTATGGAAAAACAAACCACCTTGAAAATGTTTTCTTTAAACGAAGACATGAACTTATGAAATCAAAGAAGAAGGAACAATAGGTATCCCTGTGTGCCTATTCTATTCAACCTGGTAAATCTTATTTAAATGTGGAATGGACAATGGATTCTAGTACATCTAACCATATGTCCGGTATAACTTCTTTATTTAACACTTATGACACTAAGAATCCCACAACACATATAGTATCTATAAGTGATGGTAATCATCTTTCACTTTTAGGATCTGGTAATGTCAATGTTCCTAATGGTAATTTGGAAGATGTGTTTCATGTTCAAGAAATTCCCATCAACTTGCTTTCTATTTATCTTGCATGTCAGAAAGGTTATAAATTGGAATCTTGGCTTGATAAATACGTATTAAAAGATATCAAACATAACTTCAAAATTGTTTTTTTTGGTCCCGTTGATCATAGTGATGGATAATATAGGTTTACTAGTTTTAATTATAGCAAAAATCAACCTTTTTACTCTCATGTTGATGAACAAAGTAAATTATGGCATGAAAAACTAGGTCACTTGAATTATGGTAAAATGCAAATGATTTATAACATGGTACTCGGCTTACCTTCACTTTATTCCATTAAAGGTGTTTGTGAAGGTCGCGTTCTTGGTAAACATCATAAGGAAAGGTTTGATAAAGGTAAAGCTTGGCGTGCCAAAGAACCACTGCAACTAATTCATAGTGATATTTTTGGTCCTCTTAAAACTCCTTCTTTGTCTCATGCAGTTTATTTTCTTACTTCTATTAATGACTTTAGTCATAAATCTTGGGTTTATTTTTTGAAACATAAAAGTGAAACCTTTGGTATATTTCAATATTTTAAATCCATGGTTGAAAAAGAATTTGGTAAGAGTATTAAGACTTTGAGAACTGATAATGGGGGGGAATTCAATAAAAAGGAATTTAATGCATATTTATCTAAGCATGGCATTCAACATCAAAATATTGTTCTTTATACACCACCATAAAATGGGGTAGCTGAAAGAAAAAATAGAACTTTGGTTGAAATGACTAGATGTATGCTTTATTCCAAAGGATTACATAAATGTTTTTGGGATGAAGCTATTTGTTGTGCTAACTATATCTTGAATTGAGTCCCTACTAAAACAATTTTGCAAGTTACTCCCAAAGAAAAATGGAATGGAATAAAACCCGATATTAGTAACTTTATGATATTTCGTAGTGAATGTTGGACACATATTCTGGAAGAAAAACATAACAATTTAGAACCCAAGTCTCACAAATGTATTTTGATTGGTTATTGTGAGGATTCCAAATCATATAGGTTGTTTGATCCATCTACCCAAGGTGTTATCATTAGGCGAGATGTTCAATTCAATGAAGTCTCTCCTCCTCCTGAGTTTGTTGAACCTCGTCTTACCTTGAATTTGCCTTCATCTTCTGTTCCTCCTATATCTATTACCCATTCCTCTATTTATGTGCCTACCCTTGGTCCTATTTCACCTTCTTCTTCAAGTGATCCTCTTGAATGTCCCAAAGATACTAGTGTGGTTCCTACCACTACTCCTCTTCCTCTTTTGGGCCTGGAAAACTCTTGAATCCACAGTTTCTGATATTGGTATTCATTTCTATACTCATTGAATTATATATGACTTTTCTCTTATGACTAAAATATTGGCCACATATGATCCCTCTACTTATGCTCAAGCCAAAGATAAACTTGAATTGGAGAATTCAATGTCTGTTGAGTATAACTCATTTAATGAAAACCAATACATGGACTCTTGTGCCTCTTCCTCTTGGAAATAATTTAGTTGGATGTAAGTGGATACATAAAACCAAGTTTACTACAAAAGGACAGATTGAAAAACATAAATATCAATTAGTAGGAAAAATTATTTTCTCAACAAGAAGTTATTAACTATATTGAAACTTTTGCTCCAATTGCTAAAATGAAGACAATAAGAACTAATCTTTCTCTTGTTGCATATTATCAATATGAAATTCACCAAATGGATGTCAAGAGTGCATTTTTGAATGGTGAACTTTGTGAAGACATTTATATGCAACAACCACCTGGTTTTATTACTGCTAAAACTTCATGTTTGGTATGCAAATTGATAAAGTATTTATAAGGTGTTAAACAAGAACCTAGAGCTTGGTATGAAAAAATTGATACTTATTTCTTGATGAATAGTTTTAAGCATTGTATATCTGATCCAAATATGTATGTTAAGAACTTTGATGATGATGTCCTCATTATAGTACTTTATGTGCATGATCTTATCATAACTGGCAACCAACTTACACTTATATAGGAAATGCAGAATAATCTTAAAAATAAATTTGAAATGGTTGACTTAGGCATATTGGATTATTTTTTGGGTTTACCTTTCACATATTACTCACCTTAGGCTTACCCATCTCTCCATTTTCTCTACTTTGACGTATGCACTAGTGGTCTTGACCAAGACCCATGTTGGTTTCCCCAACCAGTTGACAACCAAATCAACCTTCTATTGTTGACAGGATTACACCAAGTATGTCCAAACGATTGATAGATGGGATGGATTTGTTGTTCCAACAAAGTTGACTTAACTAGTTCTTGAGAGGGACAAACCTCTTATAGAGGTGTTGGGATAAGGACATTAATTAAGTTAGAACCATTATATGAGATGGTTGGTTATGGATGTTGATTATCTTAGTGTACTATAATGTATAAGTTATTGATTTTATATTTAATTAGGTTTGTGTAGTACTATGAATTATAAGGGGTTAATTTTATCTTTATTTTACGTGAGTTCAGTGGTTCAACAACTCTAATAACGAGGGTAAAACCAATGCATTAAATATTAATGACAAGGTTTAAACTATTGCAAAGGCCTAACAGCGTAAAACCTACTCTTGCCTACTCTCACTTTAAAAGCCTACCCTCAATTAGAAGTTAGATATATGTATACACTTTATATATCTCGGGAAGCTTAGATCAATAAGGAAGAGAGCTTTAAGCAATGAGACTGGAAATTACTATAAATTACTATAAAATAACTTATTATATTGAATGGGGGTAAGCACTTACAACACCAATTACCTATGCCTACTAACACATTACTACTTTATGTCCGACAACAGAGCAGCAATCATAAAGTAAATAAGAAGCTTAATATACTCTAGCCTGATTAGGCTATGAAAGATGTAAATGCAAATGTAATATCACTATAGGTTAGTTTGATTTGTATTCCTTCCAATTTCTCTCTATTTAAATGGATATTTGCTAGGTATCAATAAGGTAATACTTTCAATTATATATATATATATGAGTCATGTGTGCAAGAGAGAGATTGTTTGTAATATATATACTTAATAGACATTTATTCATGTATATAAGTTTTATTTATGGGTTTGAACTTATGGGTTGTTTACATGATGATGGTATGTCACAATTACTAAGTATGATGAGAATGCCATGAAATCAACACGTAGAATTCCTCACGAGATTAGAGAGTGTTCCATTGTGTGGGAAAAATGAATATAACTACAATTCAAGTTTATCCCCCATTTCTTCTTGTGGATATGGACTGTAACATGTCTATCACTTATTTCATGGAAGGGAGGAGCAAGTTCTTGGTGAAATGCAAGTCATCTTCTACATATTTAACATTAGCTATGTGAAAGGACTAGTAATATCCTCTTCACCTTTTATAACTCACCTGTTCAATATTCCTTATTGTTCCTCCTCTTTCTTGGCTCTACAAACTGATTTGTTTTGGATTGTCCCCACAATGTCAAAGTTTTCCCCATATTTAATATCCCCATGGTGCTCTTGCCACATACAAGCTCTAAGACGACCACCCTAAAATTGCATATGTTGCTCTACATGTATGAGAGGCCTACAATCATCATGTAAATAACACATCCCATGAGTTATGCCAACTACAAGCTTATGGCAGATTGATCAACCTAGTGTCATTGATTCTAATTGTCTGACTATTCCATGAAAGCACTCAAACACAATTCCATTTTTTATATATTTAGATATCAATAACTTGAAATCGCAGTGTGCATTTGAGATGAAAGATATTAACTATAGGATGTTGGCATGTGTCAACTTGAGGCTCTCAACCTCTCCTAATGCAATCACATTGTCTTTTAGGTATAACAAAAGCCAAAATATAGTGAACATTGAATATTAATTAAAAAATGACAAATTAATCATTAAAAGCTCACTCAACACAAAAAGTTAACACCTTAATGCATAATTTTAGAAAAAAACCAAAACATGACTATTTTCAACAATAAAACAAATTCATTACATAAGATAAATTACACAACATTGAGTATACACAATACTTCATGCTATAAACCTCACTCTACACCCTCACTCTACATCAACCATATTGACTATAAGCCTCAATCTACATTAATAATATTGTCATTGTACATCAACCAGATTGTCAAGCAACAAAGATAAGTTTCTCCAACTTGTCATTAAGCTTTTAAATTGTGTCTTGAAATTATCTTGAACTTGCCTCTCTCAAATGAATCTAAGTTGCACTTAGGTTGTAAATTTGTAAGTTGCACTCATACAAATTTAAATGAATTTTGAAACTTTGTTAAATATTAAAAACTATAAACACTAAAAATTAAAAATGGGAAAGAGATATTTTTAAACAATAGAGGATAACCCATACACCAAATATGCTCCTTCCATCAAACACCCTTTGTATTTTCAAATGTAAACTCATACTCACACGACAACGATAATATCATTTTTTTTTTATCAACCATGTCTACCACACTATACTTCCTAAACCCTTAAATGTGAACTCAGACTCACAAGACAATGATAATATCATCTCTTGACCAATCAAGTTGAGCCGAGTCTACTTCCTAAACCCTTTTTGGACTTTGAATTTTTCCAATTATGACTCGCACACTCCCATGCCTAGATGGAAATATGTTCCTTCAAATGACTTTGAGGTGCTTCGTTTTCCCATAAAGAAATTTCTCACCATGCCAATATTGGTGTTCAAACAACGAACACAAATCAAGCACAAAAACATTATAATTATCATGACTTACATCATCCCTGCATAGGTCGGGGTTGCAAGCCAGATCATTGACAGTGGCCGGAATTGGGCCGGCCACCGCATCCAAATATTCGGCGGTGAACGTCGAAGGTTTACAGGATTAAATAAATAGGGTCCGTTGTAAAATACTCTTCTGTATCGGTCCTCCAGACTAGTTAAAATGGTTGTGAAGAACCCTTTGGATCCCAATTTTAGGTCAATGTGCTATTTGGGTTTTCACCTGGTGTTTATCCACGGGGTTAGGGCATTTTCTGAGGGCCAGATTCCCATAAATTGACCAATGACTGCATGGTCCTGCATACACTATATGTAGTCATTGCCTAGATATCGAAAAGTTAAAGTTAAGTCGCAGAACAAAATGTGGTATTTAAAACAAAATTTATTCTCCCAATATCTTCATATCTTCTCTTCACTTTTTGACAGTTTTTCATCAAACGTAGGGTTAGGCATTTGCATCGATTACCAAAAGAACGAAAAATCAAATTATTAAAAAAAAAAAAAAAAACCATTAAAAAAAACAAACTATCCGTCCTTAGCTTGCAACCCTAATGAAATTTCTACTAAGATTATTTTCTTTACAATTATTTTATTTCTCTTTGTCCATGCTCAGACTACACGGGGAACAAAATAGTGAAAAATTAAAAAACTTAAAAAACTCCAAAATGGCTAAGACTGCAAGGAGAACAATGAAATTCTACTAAGATTATTTTCCTTACAATTATTTTATTTCGCTTTGTCCATGCTAAGACTAGAAGGAGAAAAAGATAGTGAAAAATTAAAAAACTTAAAAAACTCCAAAATGGCTAAGACTACAAGGAGAACAAGATAGTGAAAAATTAAAAAACTTAAAAAACGCCAAAATGACATCTGAAGAGCATATAAGGCAAAAACAAAAACCTACCAAGAGATTTTTTCTACTCACTGTGATATATTTCTTTTTCCATGGAAAAAAAGTCATATTTATTAATCATATAAAGCTCCGAATACATTCTTTAGGTACTTTTCAATACGGTTAAAAATTAAAAAAACTACATATTCAAAATTACAAAATTAATCAGCATAGTACTGTTAAAAATTAAAAAAAAGTACATATTTAAAATTACAAAATTAATCAGCAATACTATGTTACTAGGATATATGTCTAATATAAAATTGAGTACAAACGACTCCATTTGTGCTCCTGTGTTCCACTCACTTGGATACATAATATATAACGACTAAATCTGAAATGAAATCTTGGATTGCCTAACCATAACAAATTATGAAATTAGCACGACATAGCAGGCACCTTTGTATAGTAATCGGAACCCTAATGAGGTAGAACTCATCCTTCAATTAATTAATTGAAAGAATTGGCCCTTCAACTATTAAAATAACTCACTTTTGAATTTTCTTTTAAATTCACATTTCCTCTTGAAGTTGCTTTTTAATTTTTATATTCATTATATAATTATTTAATTTGAATTTTGAACAATTGACATAAAATAAATTTGGAGAGTACATTTGTCTCATCTTGATACAATCTAAAAAAACCATAAATGCTAATGTATCTCAAATTCTAAGATATAAACATCTATAAGCATAGTTATCAATTAGATACATGTTACCACCAACCTTCTTCTAGTTATCTACCATCAAGAAATTTTTTATATTTCTTTTTATAATTGTTCAACTACTCATCCCTAACTACATGTTATCACCCAACTTCTTCCCGTTATCTTTCGACCCGAGCTATCCATGCATCCATGCATTAGTTACAAATTATTTTTTATATTTCATTTTTTATAATTGTTTAGCTACTAGTTATCCATGCCTAGCTACATGAGCTGCCTAAGTAATCCATGCATCCATGCATCAATTATCTGTTATTTGTTATATTTCTCTTTTTTATAGTTTTTTAGCTATAGTTATACTTGTCTAGCAAAGTTATCCATGCATCAACTACCATTTTTTTTTTTATAATTGTTTATTTCAAATTTCGAAGGACACCCATATAATCAATATGAATAGTACATCCTCCTGCAAAATAGGAAAAGCATAGATAGTAATCCACCCCAAAATTCTAAGATATAAACACCTATCCACATAATAATTCATCTCGTGCCTCCAAACTCATCAGAAGAGGTCCATATAGTCGGTTAATTAGTTATTGCTTGCACTCAAGTTGACGAGGTTCCTCAATTGTGCGATCTTTGAAGGAATGATCCCGCTGAACTGATTGTTGGCCATCTCTAACCATTTCAACTCCTTTGCTTCGCCGAGAGCTCCATAACGTCAAAGGAACTTCACCGGGTTTTTATAGAGTTGTGAGGTTGTTCTGCCACAAAGCCAAGGTATCCAAATGGGTCAGATTTGTAATTGGTTCAAGAATCATTCCATGCAGGCAATTGGTTGAAAAGTCGACAAAACATATGCTCTTTAGCTCGTCAATATTGTGCAGGATTTGTTTAGACAGCTCGTTTTCCCAGAAATAGAGTTCTGTCATCTTGGACAACCTCATTAAACTGGCGGGAATGTTACCTGAGAGACGATTGATAGTGAGATCCAAGCTCTCCAGTTCTGTGATATTGCCGAGAAAAGCAGGAATTGATCCAGTCAGCAGATTATTTACGAGCCATAATGTCTCCAGGTTGGGTAACATGCCGAAGCCTGGAGGAATATCTCCAGATAAATTATTATGCACCAAATTCAATGACGCAACACATCCAGTTCATGGATGCGATGTGGCAAGCTTCCCATGAGTAGGTTCTCTGACAAATCTAGCTTCTGCAAATTCTTGCACGCCCTCCGTGGGGCAATTGACCTCCAAAATGGTTCCCTTGCAGTATCAACTCTTTTAGATTTTGGAGGCCACATATAGTAGAACCCAGGCTTCTTGAAATGTGAGTTTTGGAGAGATTAATTTTAGTAACGCCGTTGAATCGAGTATTACAAAACACTCCCTTCCTAACCACATAGATTCTTGTCTAATGTACAATAAAAGACCCCTTATCCTAACCTGTTTATTAATTTTTACATTAAAATTAGATTTGTTAGGTTATTTAATTGTTTTTTTTTTCACATAGCACTTAACTTTTGGTCCATCAGAGTTCATCGGCCACAAGTTAAGTGGATGTGCAGTTACTATATTATATTTTTGTTCTGTTCATTGCCAGTTAAGAACTCTAGCGGGTTGTTTTCCCAATTCGATTCTATGTTGTTGAGTCAGCCAAAGCCAAATCGTGGTTACCTACACAATGAAAAAAGGATGGCAAATGGGCACGCGAGTGTCCATTTTCCACATTAAAAGAATCTAGCAAACAAATCTAGAAATCCATCAGTTCATCGACATGTGGCTCTACATTTTCAATTAAAGATAGAAATCCATAAGATATTGGATTCCATGTGGAAATCCATAAGATAGTGTGCACGTGGATCTTCATTTTCCACATCAATTAGAAAAAAGTAGAAATAATCTCAGTCATTTCAATTTGATAAGTCTTCTCTGCACATTTCATATTTTTTACTCAAAGCAATATTTATTGTGTAAGTATCTCAAAATATCCATCTAAGTTGACATATGCCTGTTTTTTTTAGTTTTTTTATTGCATCTAATGTGTAAAAAGAGACCCTCATTAGCTTGCACGAGTCCACATCTCTTAGAAGAAATACAATGGAGAGTTGTTGAATAGGTTCGGCATGACGAAATGCAATTCTCTCTAATCCAATGGAACAAAACTTGAAGTTCATTTCAAAAGAAGTGAATTATTTTGAGGATGCAACCAAGTACAGACAGTTTGTTGGGAGTCTTATCTACCTTACCACCACTAGACCATATATTTTATTCGTTGTTGGGATCCTTTCCAGGTTCATGCAAAAACCTTGTGAAGGATATTGGTTTGTTGCCACAGGAGTTCTAAAATATTTGAAGGGGACTCAAGATTTTGGACTCAAGGATTCTAAGGTGGATGGGTTCAACCTGATTGGGTATTTTGATTCAGATTTTGATGGTGATAAAGAGACCATAGTGTTTACTTCAGGCCACCTCATGAGCCTTAGATCAACAACTGTCTCCTAGAGATCATTCAAATAGTTAATTCTAGTAGATTCCACAATAAAGATAGAATACATGGCTGCAACAGAAGCAACAAAGGAGATTGCGTGGTAATGCAGTCGATCCCCAACTGCCGAATACTCAGGGAACTTGTAGCTTCACAGGCTCACGCTTAAACTGGAAAACAATAATCCGTATACATACAAACCCATACAAACAAAAAAGTCAGGCTTTTTATTAAATAGGTAAATAAATCAATAGAACATAATTTCACACATAAATGTCTCTGGAGGACTGAGCTTATGTACCCAACACTCCCATATCTCCACTATAGGACACGCAGGTCCAAATTCCACACTCACCGGCTTATAGGTTCATCTTGTAGCCACTAAAAAAATCTAAGAAAAAAAAACTACTTCATTCGCGTAGGCCCAACCTTTTTATTCTTGAGATTTCCGCCCAAAGTTAGGTCCGGAAAAGTTGCAGCCATGTTTCTGTTGTGCCTAATCGAACTCAGAGTGCTCCCGCCAGTCCCTGTGATTACGGATCATAACAACCATTATTTTCGGAATCTCATGCTCCGCATCATCCTCCTCTTCTTTTAAAACTTCAGAACCTCCTGGTTCCAGGTCACCTGTTGTAATCTCTCGGTTGTGCTTAAGTAACTCTACTTCTGTGATCCATGAGTTGTAGGAATCCGACAGTCCTTCCCACTTAACTAGGTATAACTTATAAGCTTTTGAGCGTGATGCAGCTAGTTTCGTGTTTAACACACGTTCAACTTTTTCTCTCTTTTTCTTGGGTAAAAGTTTGGTCCAGTCCCCCCCCTCTGTCATGTTGGTCACTAATCGACTAGTATTCATTGGCCTCTTTATTTGAATCAGTCGGCATCGAATAAAGATCAACCACATTGAAAACAGGACCAATGTCTAATTCTTCTTGTAGATCAATTAGATAGGCGTTATCATTTATTCTTCTCTTAATTTTACAAGGACCAAATTTCTTAGGTTTCAGTTTGTTATAGGTTCCCTTGGGATATTTTGTCTTGCTCAAATGTACCATGACCATTTCTCCTTCCTGAAAGACCTTTCTTCTCCTATGCTGTTCATCATCTTCCTTATATCGATCAATCATTGACCGCAATTTCTGCTCGACTCGTTGATGTATTCCCTGAATATTTTCTACAAAATCTGTAGCATCCCTGCTAAGATAGGGATTTGTAGGCAAGTCCACTAGGTCTACAACCCCTTTGGGATTGGCTCCATAGATAATTTGAAATGCAGATTTTCCCGTTGATTGGTTGATGCTTGAATTATAGGCAAATTCTGCTTGTGGTATGACAAAGTCCCACTAGCAAGGGTTGTCACCTACTAAACAATGCAGTAAATTTCCCAAGCTCCTATTGACGACCTCGGTTTGACCATCAGTCTGGGGATGGTAGGCGGAGCTAAATTGCAATCTGTTGTCCAATTTTCTCCACAAGACTCTCCAAAAGTGGCCTAAGAATTTGGTGTCCTGATCACTAGTTATAGTTCTTGGAAGACCGTGTAAACGAACAATTTCCTTAAAAAACAGTTGTGTTATTTGAATAACATCATTTGTCTTTTTACATGGTAAGAAATGGGCCATCTTGGAAAACCTGTCCACTACTACAAGCACTGAATCATGACCCCTTTGGGTATGTGGCAGTCCTAAAAAAAATCCATGGAAATATTAGTCCATGGTTCCTTTGGGACATGTAGGGGCATGTAAAGGCCTGTGTTTTGTTGTCCCCCTTTCATTGTTTGGAAAATTATACAAGCAGCTACAAATCTGTTCACGTCCCTCCTAATATTAGGCCAAACCAATTTTTCGTTTACTAGTTCGAAGGTTTTATCCCTTCTGAAGTGTCCAACCAACCCATTCGAGTGCATTTCTCTCACAAGCTTTTCTCGTTGGGATCCAAAAGGAATGCATTGTTGGGAACCTTTAAACAAAAATCCATCTAACAAACGGAACTCCTTAATTGAATGTGAGTCAGCCTGGTTTTTCCCACTCAGGATTGTAATAATTTGGTCAAAATAGGGGTCACTAGAGTACTCTGTCTTCATCACTTCAAACCCAATCAGCACATTACTCATTACTACCAATAGATGTCACCTCCTACTCAAAGCATCTGCCACAACATTAGTTTTACCACTCCTATGTTGCACAACGAAAGTGTAGGCCTGCAAGAAAGAATCCCATTGGCATGTTTGTGGGACAACTTATTTTGGGAATTGATGTATTTCAGTGCTTGATTATCAGTCATCAGAATGAACTCTCTATGCAGAAGGTAATGTCTCCAATATTTCAAGGCTTGAATTGCTCCATAGAACTCTTTATCGCAAGTGTTATTCTTTTGTTTAGATTCATTCAATTTTTCACTGAAAAAAGCTATAGGTCGGCCTTCTTGGCTTAAAACACCTCCAATGGAAACCCCAAAAGCATCACATTCTATTGTAAAAAGTTTGTCAAAGTCTGGTAGAGTAAGAATAGGAGCTTCAGTAACTCTTTTCTTGAGCTGTTCAAAGCTTACTGTAGCTGCCTTGGTCCAATTAAATATTTTTCCTCTGGTGCAGTTAGTCAAGGGAGCGCTTATACAACTGAAATTTCTAATTAATCTCTTATAAAAGTTGACTAACCCATGGGAACTCTTCACTTCAGTAATACTTTGGGGGATTGGCCACTCAAGGATGGCCTTGACCTTTTCAGGATCCATGCTCAACCCATTTGCTGAAATTACACTACCCAAAAATATTAATTCATCCTTGCAGAACTTGCTCTTCTCAGGATTGATAAAAAATCTCTCAAGTTGAAGGATGTCAAGTACTACCTTCAAATGCTCTACATGTTCCTCCATAGTCTTACTAAAATCTAGAATATCATCAAAATAGATTATTATAAATTTCCCAATGTGTGATCTAAATACCTGGTTCATAGTTCACATGAAGGTAGCTGGGGCATTGGATAGACCGAACAACATCACCACCCATTCGAATAAGCCATCTTTCGTTTTGAAAGCAATCTTCCACTCTTCTCCTTCCCTAATTCTGATTTGGTGGTATCCACTTCGGAGGTCAATTTTGGAGAAAACTTCGGCACTAGACAAACAATCTAGCAAGTCATCCATTCTTGTTAGTGGGTATCGATACTTCACAGTAATCTTGTTAATGGCTCTAGAATCCATGCATAATCTCCATGTCTTCCCTCCCTTATTGGGAGAAAGTAAGGCGAGAGTAGCACAGGGACTCATGCTTTCCTGTATGAACCCCTCATTCTACTAATTCTGTTATCTGCCTCCTCATCTCCTCATTTTCGAAGGGATTCATCCTGTAAGTTGCTTGGTTTGGAAGCTTGGCACTCGGAATTAAATCAATTTGATGTGTAATACCTCTTGTGAGTGGTAGACCCGCTGGTAGATTTGTTGGTGTCAAATCAGGGTATTGCTGAAGTAATTTCTGCACTTCTAATGGGAGTGTTTGCTACTGCAGTGGCTTCTTTTCTCAGGGGTATAATAGATAGCAAACACCACTACTAGACTCCTTGGAAAACCTCTTCCAACCCATGGTACTCAAGGACAGGGCTGTTAATTCAGTCGATCCTTCCTCTTTGAAGGGCTTCAAGATATGGCACCTATCCCTGTGAGGAAACTAATATGTGTTTTCCTTGCCATGGTGAATTACATCTCGATCATATTGCCAAGGTCTACCTAGAAGTACATGGCATGCATCCATTGGAACCACATCACACCACACTTTGTCTTCATTGGTACCAATTTTAAAGTTGGCTAGACAAGTTTGGTTTACAAGCACACTATGATTTTTTTGTAGCCAAGAAATACTATAAGGATGAGGTTTAGGAATGCAGGTAAGTTGTAATTTTTGCACCATTTCTGTACTTAATAGATTGTCAGTGGATCCTCCATCTACAATTACCTTGCAAACCTTGTCCTTGCACTTACACTTGGTACGAAACACGCTTTTCCTTCTCCAATCTGCTTCAGGGGTGACTTTGTTACTAGATATCAAAGTCCTCCTTAACATGAGATTTTCACCTCTCTCTGCCTCAACTTCTTCTAACAAAAGTTCTTCTCCCTCTTCTTCTTGAGCCATCATCACCCTTTTTGGGTTTTGTGGACAATTCATTGCCTTATGGGGGACGCTGCATATAAAACACTTCAAGGGCCTCCAACCCCCAACAAAATCTCACCCCCTTCCCCTGTTCCAGGAGGTGTCTCTACCTTGGGAGTCAGGCTTCAGCTCACTACTGGATTCTGCATCGCTTTTCGGTTTAGAAGAACTTCCTCTACCCCTATTCATATTAGTACCCCCTCACTTGATTGCTTCCTTGCTCCGCCTATTCAACTTTTCTTCAGCCTTTAATGCCAACTGATATGCTTCATCCACAGAGCTCACCTTGATCAGGGCTAATTCATGTTGGAGCTGAAACCTAAGAGCATTGACATACCTAGCCACTGCATGCTCATCATCTTCTTGTAAATCAGTTCCAATCTGAAACTTCAAAAATTCCTTCGTAAATGCAGATATGGATAAGTCCTTTTGCCTTAAATTTTGGTAGTCTCTGAAAAGTCTCTTCTGATAGTCGGAAGGCATAAACTCAGCTTTCAAAAGCTTCAGCATCTTCGACCACAACTTGATCTTCTCCTTCCCTTGTCTCTTTCGAAGATTTTGGAGATTCTCCCACCATAGAGCAACATGTGACTTCATTTTGGATGCTGCTATGTTAGTCCTTCGTGGATAAGTTTCCTCGATCCCTTCCATATCAAAATAATTTTCCAACTATTGAATCCTATCCATGAATAATTTTGGATTCAATTCGCCTTTGAAATCAGGGACTTCGACTTTAGCCCTGGTTCCTTGTTTGGTTATTGCCTCAATAAGTCTCTCCATGGGGTCTACAGCTCTGATCCGACCTCGTGGAACTTCCAGCTCCTCCTTAGATTCTTCATAGGGAAATCTGGACTCGATGGCCTCTAATCTTCAGAGTAGTTCCTCATCAACGGTTACTCTCCGTTTGGAATTCATCCTGCCTCTCCGTCCCCAGTTCAGATGGACACCCCTCTGAGCCATCATTGCGCTCTGATACCAATCTGATGCAGTCGATCCCCAACTGTCGAATACTCAGGGAACCTGTAGCTTCACAGGCTCACGCTTAAACTGGAAAACAATAATCCGTGTACATACAGACCCGTACAACCAAAAAACTCAGACTTTTTATTAAATAGGTAAATAAATCAATAGAACAAAATTTGACGCATACATGTCTCTAGAGGACTGAGCCTATGTGCCCAACACTCCCATATCTTCACTACAGGACACATAGGTCCAAATTCCACACTCACCGGCTTACAGGTCCAGCCCGCAACCACTAAAAAAATCCTTAAAAAATCTAAGGAAAAAGAAACTACTTCATTCGCCCAGGCCCAACCTTTTTATTCTTGAGATTTCCGCCCAAAGTTAGGTCTGGAAAAGTCGCAGCCACATTTTTGTTGTGCCTACTCAAACTCAGAGTGCTCCCGCCAGTCCTTGTGATTACGGATTGTAACAATCGTTATGTTCTGAATCTCATGCTCCGCATCACATGGCTTAAGAAAATACTTGAAAATTTGCTGGAGAAATAGGTGAATTCTACTCCTCTATTGATTGACAACACTTCTACAATCAAGTTACCCTAGAATCCTAGATTCCATGATCAAACCAATCAGATTGACATGAAATACCATTTAATTTGATATCATGTAGAGGCCAATATAATGCACTTGAAACATTGTTCCACCAATGAACAAATTGCAAACATCTTCACCAAAGCACTTAGAAGAGAAAATATTGAAAAGTTCATAAAGATGCTTGGATGAGCATAAACACACCTTCAACCTTTGAATTGGGGGAATGCTAGATATCAAATCCTACGAGGTTATTTTCTATTTTAAATATTGTAAATAACTTGAACAATTATAAAAACAAAGAGTCACTATCTTTAGGAGGCAAAAACCAAAGGTCAAAACTTTTTGTATTAATAAGGAATTCACACTTACTAAATGAAAATGATCATCTTGGAATTATTCCACATCAAAAATCCTACTCAACACAAAAATTAATACTTCAATGCATAATTTCAAACAAAACATGACTATTTTCAATAGTAAAACAAATCCATTATATAAAATAAACTCCACAACATTGTGTATACATAATAATTCAGGCTATAAGCCTCACTCTACATCAACCATATTGACTATAACTCTACATCAACCATATTGTCATTGTACATCAACCACATTGTCAAGCAAAGTTTCTACAACCTGTCCTCGGGCTCCTAAAGTGCATCTTGAAGTCATTTTTAACCGCGTCTTGAAGTTATTTTGCATTCGCCCCTCTCAAATGAATGTGAGTTGCACTAGGAAGCTTGAATGGATGTAGTGGACTCTTTAAACACTCATAGCTATAAACGAGAAAATAAATCCACGAATAGCTTCTCTGATAAATCCAGCTTCTGCAAACTCTTGCACGCCAGCAGTCCATGGGGAAATGGTTCCCTTGCAGTATCAACTGTTTCAGATTTTGAAGGCCACATATAGTAGAACTCAGGCTTCCAGAAATGTGAGCGTTGGAGAGATTAATTTTAGTAACGACGTTGAATCGAGAATTACAAAACACTCCATTCCAACTACACGGACTTTCATCAGACGAGTTCCAGTTGCTCAAAGTAATCCAGCTCTTTTATCTGCAAAAGGATTCTTCCTTGCTCTGAGATATTCATGGCATTGCAGTGAACTACAACTGACAAGAAACCGACGAAGAAGTAAAAGAGAGCCCACATTTGGAGTGTGAGCAATCTGGATCGGGAAGATCGGAGCGAGCACAAGCGAGCCATGGTTGGGTGCTTCATATTTTTTAGCTTGACATCATATAACATTTTTTACTTGTTATTTTGTGTTGTTCATTGCCAGGCCATTGGATTTTTGCAGTGCGAAAAGCAGTCAAGAGCTTTTTGAGTTGCCGAGTCCACCAAAGCCAAATTGTGGTTCCCACACAATTGAAAAAATAAGATAAGTGGGCACGCGAGTCTCCATTTTAGACATTAAAAGAATCTGGAAATCCATCCGGTCGTCGGCATGTGGTTCTTCATTTTCCACAATAAATCCACAAGATAATGGGATCCATGTAGAAATCCGTAAGTGGGCACTTGGATCTTCATTTTCAATTTCAATTTCATAAATCCTTATAGAAATCCATAAGTGGGCACTTGGATCCATGTAGAAATCCATAAATGGTAGAAATGATCTCAGTTATTTCAATTTCATAATTCTTCTCTGCACAATTTTTGTATAGTTTTCAAAAGTCCTATCCCAAAAGTGACTCGAAATGAGTGATCAATTCGTGGTTTTCTCATAAGCTATGATTGTGTCAACCATTCTTTATTGTTGATTAATTGGATATTCATTTACAAGGAAGCTTCCAATGTAATGTATAAAGTAAGGTGTAGATTAGATGATTTGTGTGAGGTTTAGTTGTCTTTATGTTCAAACCTCATATATAAAGGGGTTAAGGATGGAAGCTGTCACTTATTTTGTGAGATGTTTCATCCAATATTAAATTTGAAGCTGTCATTTATTTATAGAAATTGACCTTTTAAATTTAAACTTGAAAGTGCAAATCTAAAGTGGTGGAGTGGTGGATGATAGAGAATAACCATTAACATTCTTAAAGGATGTCATAGAATGGGATGTGCAAGCCGATGGGTAGTGGAAAGGATGAAAACAAACAAATATGCCTCGAAGTTTGAATGATCAGTCGGATATCCTAATATAACTGTTGAGTGGATCAATGCCATTGGGGAGAACAATATAGGGTAAAAGATTTTGGGGCCCTACGAAAAACAAGATGGGGAGTACGCAATGAAAAAGGGATATCAATACAAACTAGCACAATAGGCTTAAGTGCCAAATTCTGTAATTTGGAAATCAACATAGGAAGGGAAATGCCTCCCAAAGATAAAATTATTTTGTTGGAAACTTGCTCAAGGTAAGATATTGACTACTAAAATTACCAGGAAAATAGGAACACAGGGATGTCCATCCATATGCTTCTTATGTGCCAAGGAGGAAGAATCTATAAACCACGTGTTCTTTAGATGTGAATATACTCAAACAATTTTGATTCTAGCATTTTCTGACTTAAACATAAACATCAACATTCCCCCAAGCTAGAAGGAGTTGCTCCAAACTTATAACAAAAAATACACAAGGATGTTTGCAAATGAACCTATCATAAAATGAATTTGGATTGCAACTCCAAAATACATATGTTGGAAAAATGGTTGTTAAGAAAAAGTTCAATATTTAAAAATGAATTGATGATGCTAAAGAAAATGGCCATGCAAGCTGGATGACTCCTTATAAATACTATCATGATAAAGGGTATGGCGGAGAAAGATATAACACAACTAAAAGTCGAGGAAAGGATATGGTTAAAATATGTGATAAAAAAAGTGAGAAGAAAGGACCAAAGTTCAAACAAGAAGTTCAAAGAAAAATAGAGCAAGGCAATTAAGAATGCCAGATGACGAATTTCAAGAATGGAAGAAAAAAAAAACCTGTGTGCTACATTTTGATGGAGCATCAAAAGGAAATATAGGGGCGGTTGGAGCATCGAGGGGGGTTGGGTGTTCATCATAGACCCTAGAGGAACGCAAAGAATATCTTTTCATTTGGGGATTAAGGGAAGGAACTAATAACAAAGCTAAGAAATTATCCCTTATCAAGGACTCAGAATTAGTAGAGAAATGTGGATTAAGATTATTACTATGATTGGGGATTCAACAATTGCCATACAACATATGTTCCACCGTACCATTTTGAAGGACACTCAGTTAGCAAGACAAATGAAAAGAGCTCAACTACTAGCTCAAAACTTTGATTCAAATCCTTTTACCACGTCCTCCACAAATAAAACCAAATCAATGATCGATATGCAAATCAAGCATCTCTTTAGAAAAAGGGAAATCAGAAAAAATGGGGTGGGGCGGTGGATCACCAAAGCCACCTCCCATGATATTAGTTCTGAATTTCCCATTTTAAATGAAAGGCATGACGAAGTGCAAGTGGAAACACAAGGAGGGAGGTAGTGTTCCTTTAGAAATCTCATCCATGAATTTATGGGATATCTATTCACACATTACCTTGGTACTCGCTTGTGTCACCCTCTTTCAATTTGAGCTAATAAACACTACATGGATGGCATGGTGAATTACATAAGGGAAATTGGGATTTAGGATCAAGCGTGTTGAGTTGATGATGCCTTAGTATTTGGTTTTAATGATTTAATAGGGGCTTGACATTTAGATTGGAAATGATTTGTTTTGTTTTTCTTGAAGGATAGGAAGGATCCTTGCTCACTATGTGTTATTTTATCAAAATTGCTCACTAATACATCAAGGACTCGATCACAAACTACTTTAAAAAGGAGGGATGGAAGACCATCGTCATCTAAATCGAATTGTAGTATGTGAAGTTTATGAGAATAGAAGGGGCATATGACTTTGTGTAAGTCATATCGTAGAATTCCAAGAGTTCCATGGACTTCTAGGTCACAAGTTGGACTATGGAGGAGAAACCTATAAAAGGAAAATGAAGAAGAGTACTACCATTGGAGGGCTGGTGCAAGGTAATGATACTCAATTATGACACATTAATTGCAATGACATGTTGGAAAAACAAAAATATTATCATTAAAATGAATTATTAGAGGTACCTACAAAACGTTTTTGAATTAGGTGTAAAAAGATGAAACGTAGAAAAACAGATGACCTTTTGGAATATATAACTTTTATTTATGGAAAAGTGGTATAACCACCCCAAAATGTCATTATTTTAAGATTGGTATGTTTTTTTTTCTCTAAAACACAATGCACGTGTTTTTGTTGGTCCACCTGTTTGTTATGTAAATTGTCAATTTATGAGGAAAAAATATGTAGAGGCATAGGAAACAGATGAATCTTGTGCGGGTCTATTTTTCCAAAATGTTAAAAGTTAATTTTATATATTTTTTAAATTATGAAAGTCAGTGAAGCCTTAAAACAACATGGTCAAGTGTTGGTCCACCATATCATGGTTTGAACATAATCAATTTTTTTTTTAGCTTGTAGGTATTCTTGTACTCTTGTGCGGGTTATTTTCCGTTCTCGAAATAGGTAAGCCAATCAAAAGTTATAGGCCAAATAAATGACCTATGTTTTTTACAAATTTGACATGAGTGCATTTAAAAATGAATTAAAAATAGAAACCAATAACAAATCTATTCAAAAAATATATAGTTAGAATCTGCTCATAGAGCTCCACAAGTGTGTGCAATTTCATTTGTAGTGCACAAGTGGAGCATATGCGGAAATAAGCGTGAAAAACATGAAGTTACAGAAATTGGTGTGTTTTGCCAAAAATCAAACCGAGCCTCAAGGATTGGCAATCCGAAGCTAATACCAAACCTGCAAGGGCGCCAAAAAAAAATCGAATCCAGACACGCGTGCGCGAAAATGCACGCACGTGTAGATGCGTGCACATACAGGAGCGCGCACGCGTAGATGCACGCACGCGCATAAGCGTGCACGCGTTGTTGTGTACACACATTTAGATGCGCGCATGCGTTGTTGTGTGCGCACATGTATATGCGTGCACGCATTGTTCTGTGCGCACATGTAGATGCGCGCACGCGTTGTTGTGTGTGCACATGTAGATGCGTGCACGCGTTGTGTTTTACACCATAATTTTTATCTATCTCTCCCTAACCCCCCCCCTCTCTATTACCCCACCCCTATTCTCTTCATATCCACCCAATCCCCCCTTTCTATTCCACTCTACCCAATCCCTCCTCCCTCCCTCACCCCTCTCTTCTCTCCTTCACCACAAGGGTTAGGAGATATATTATTACACAAAATCACTAACTCGCATTATCCTCATGTACATATAAATCTTCATCGTTGTAACCATAAATCCATGACCCCCATATCTCAATCCCCAAACCCTTGACCATTACGCCCTAGCCATTGCGATCCCTAGTCCCCAGTACAACTGACCATCATAACTCTTGGCCCACTAAAATCCTAAACTAGTATAGCCCCTAAAACTCCTAAATACTAACACATAATGATATATATCCATTAACCCCTATAAACCTAACCACGCAATCCTAACATCTAAAGTTTCTAGTCAAATAAAAATTAACCCCTAAACCTTATAACCTCTAATTCTCATAACCCTAAACTCTACATCAAACACCCAACCCTTAAAACCTATAACCTATTGGTAGGCGGTTTGGTAAGGGAGAATCGCAGCATCGTCGATGCTGTGACACGTCAGACGAGGTCGCAGAAGGAAGAAGACTCTATTATTTTATGTATTTTTTGAGTCGTTTGTACCGCAATAGGTGGGTTTTTGGGTCATTGGACCATATGAGATGTAATTTTGAGCTAAGTATACCGCAATAGGTGGGATTTTGGGTCATTTGGACCGTGTCAGTTAGATTTTGGGTCTTTTGTCCAAGAGTCGGTTAGGAAGTTGTTAGTAAGTGGACAAGCATTGTAAAGGCGGAAGCCTATATATAGACAAGAAGTTGTAGGTCATGATAGAGATTGCAGTGAGCTTTGATATACGGTTTTGTGCGTATGTTCTGAGATCAAGAGATATTGCTGAAGTCTGTGATCTGCAGAGGCATTGTATTGGGTTTTTGCAGTAATAATATGATGTGATGAAACTACTCTGTGCAATCCTAGTGTGTCTTCTGTCTTTTGATGGTAATGCAATGTTTCTTTGATGCAATAATCGCTTTATTGTTATAATCTGCTGCAACAATGAATGTTTCCATTAAATGATGCTATGAGTACAATAATGTCAAAGTGAATGCATAGATTTATCGTTGAATGTTGCAATAAGATTAAGTAGTGGATGCCACACACATTCTCCTTCATTCGGCGGAAACATGGTTCCGTCTACTGTCCCTTGATCGCCTCGGGTGAGACCTCATCTGCTCTGCAGGTGTTGCTGGGCAGGGTAAAACCTGTTTGGGCTGGTGCTCAGGGAGATCGCGGTGGGTTGGTGTCGTCAGTGATGGGAACCCCTGTCGACTGGGTTTGAGTCAACAAATGGTTCTGTTGCCGCGACCGTGTGTGAAGTGAAAGGCGGATATGTTGTGGCACCCGACGAAACCCGAGATCCAGGAATGGTTTGATCAAAAGCTACAAGAATTCACTGAAGAAGAAAGCCGGAACACTCGATTGACAATAGATCAGTGGGTGGATAGATATATTCACGATGGACCGCATGAATGGTTTTTCTGTGAATTCCTAGTAATTTTGTATGAGTGGTTGGCGAAGTTGACCTTCCAGAAGAGGAACTTCCAAGGTGGTGAACCGATGACCTGGACCCCCGAGTTGATTCAGGAGCTACGGGAGGTTGATAATAAAGCATCGCGGGCTGTCAAAGTGTGGTTCGATAGAATCCTAGAGGGATATATCACAGAATTCGTGGTTGATACTCAAAAATCCTATAGTGAAGCCGAAAGATATTTTTTCTGCAAACCTCGGGGCATGTTTCTACTATCGCTTCAACTGTCGATTAAGATGCTTATTTGCAAAAAGGGTATATTGAAGATGCATCTTGATTAGTAGATAGCCTGGTGGGAGGAGGCCATGGGTACCACGACAGTTGGGGGGGGTACATGGAATGACAAGGGGTAGATGGGTGTAGGTCATGATGAGACTGTGAGTGCAGCCGAGGAAGAAAGCGGTCTTACGAGGGTAGGAGTGAGGTTCCGATAGGAAAAGAGGCAGAGGATAGAAGAAGGTCCTGCTACGGTCGAACCGCAAGGCCGTGAAGGAAGACCACATCGGACGAAGCAACCTCACAGTCCTGACAAGGACAACCAGGTTACGCCCAGGATAGAGGCAGGACCAAACCCCAGCACCAACGTACCCACACCTCCGCTCACTATCTCTCAGATAGCAAGAAATACCACTTCGACAACGCCAAGTTCTTCAATACCACAGAAGTTAATCGGTAGTAGTACAATGAAAGGAAGAAGGAAGCCCAGAATGGCGGGCGATGATGCTAAGTTACCGTTGTTCCATGGGAGTGGGACAAACAACCCAGAACAGTATTGGTTTTTGTGTGAAGTGGTCTGGACCGTAAAACAGATCACTGATGATGCCGCTAAGAAAGGACAGTTAGCGAAAACTCTGCGAGGTCGTGCATTAGATTGGTTTATGAAGTTTGTTCTAGTCCCTACAGGATCCCCAAAGAAGTCACTCGATGAGATCCGGGATGGGATGATTGCAGAATTCAAAAAGCCCAAGTCTGAGGCTCAATATATTACAGAATTGAAAGAAATTAAGCAGTATCCCAATGAGACGGTGTGGGATTTCGACCAGCGATTCAAGACGCTGATGGCAAGGGTTAGTTTCGATATGAGCGCCGTCCAACATAAAGAGTGGTTCATTGCGGCATTGCTACCACACATTCGGCTACCATTGATGCAACAAAACATCTCGACGCCCAGTGAAGCTTTGGAGATTGCAATGCGATTGGAGGCGTCACCAATTGGAGAAAATGCAGACGGGATGTCGCAGATACAGACATAGCTCGCTAACTTGACTATACAACTGCAAGATTTGAAGAAGGGCAAGGAACAACGCGAAGAAGCATGGTGTACGAGATGTCGAGGAGAAGGGCATACAAAGGACAATTGCCCGGATTTCCACAATTGTTTGGTTTCAGGAGCGCCAAATCTGTTGAATGGTGGTAGCATGCCGTGGTGTCGCGTCTGCCATGTATATGGGCACAACCATGACAATTGCCCATATATGCAGAAAATGGTCACAACCCCGAGGAATCTTTATTGTACATTTTGCAAATCGGTGGGTCACGACAACAAGGATTGCTGTGCATATGGGTTGCTACAAGAAAGAATGTATGATGCGTTCTATGTAAAGGACGACCCGCGTGCCGTACAATAGTTGCAACCGCAGCCATAGGTATCCCAACCACTACCTCAACCGCAGATGCAGTTTGTACCACAGCAGCACCAACCACCGCAGTTCATGCCGCAATATGCTCCAATCCAGATGGCTCCACAGTAGCCACAGTATGTACAAAAACCGTAGTATGCACAGCAAGGGAAAGAAATGCAACCAGCACCAATGCAGCAACAGTTCAACCAACCACAGTACCAGCAGCAAGGAGGATTTCAGGGAGGATACGGGGAGGACGTGGTGGAGGATTTGGTCGTGGAGGAGGACGAGGTGGTCACGGACCTGTTCAATGCTATCACTATGCGGTATGGGGACACTACCAGCGGGACTGTCCACTGCTACAGAACTAGTGTACATTATGTTTTATTAACGATCACATAGTTCAGAATTGTCCACAGTTGATTGCACGATGGCAAGCAGGGAATACTCCCCAGTTGCAGAACCAGCCCCAGGCACAGCAGCTTGCCCAGAACCAAGTGCAGCAACTAGTGTAGAACCAGAATTGCGGCCAAATCAGAATCAGAATGTGAACCCACCCGAGAATCCGCTGCTGAACCAGACCCAGGGTGGAAACATCGTGACAATTTCTGCAGAGCCAAAACCACAAGATGCTTCTGTTGCTGTGGTCACTCATGGAGGAAAGAAAACTGGAGAGGACAACTCAATGATCCGGTTAGCCGAACAAAAGAAGGTATCATTTGACATTGATACGAAGCGGGAGGCATTTCTTCAAGCACGTCATGCACTAGAAAAAGACCGAGGTAAAGCTGTTATGTATGACATGCCCTCGATTTTTGATACTACTTCAGAGGCTGGCCCGTCGCGGTAGTCCAGCACACTTCAAGCATTTTTGGAACATTGTTTATCCCTGGCAAGAGATCCCGATGCTCTTGCTGCGATTGAAGCTCTGTTGCGACGACCGACCCAGGATCGACAAGAGTTTGCGGTTAATTCCTTAAAACGACGGAAGATGGGTAAGGAGATGCAGATGAATATTCAAATTGGTGACTATGATGTTGATTCAGTTATTATGGATCTTGGTTCGGATGTCAACATCTTGACCAAGCAGGCTTGGCAGAAGACGGGGAGTCCCCCATTGAGCTGGTCTCCTATACAGATCCGATTAGCTAATCATGCTAAAGTGACACCGATTGGGAGAGTTCCACAAATGGTGGTGGACATTGAGGGAATGAAAACATATGCTGACTATGATGTAATAGAAGTGGTTGAAGGAGGAATCTCTTATCCCACATTACTGGGGATTGGATGGGCTAATGATATTGGAGCTATAATCAAATTCAAGCGACGGATGATGACTTTTGAAAATCGCGATCTCAGAGTTATCGCCCAGTTGGATCCGACTGAAGGACGCCGCTACATAGAACCAGTGAAGGATGACGATCCCAGTGGATGGGACCATGCATTCAATATCTATGAAGATTATATCCATCCGACTGCCAACGGTGAGCTAGGATGGCGCAGTGACAACTCTGCGTCGTACGACTTTGATGATGCGCTAGAATATTGGCAGAACCACTTGCACGAGGTGTCGCTCTGAAAATGTGGGTTGATCACGCAGTCATTATGCTGTGTCGCAACTGAAACGGTCACACTACCAGTATATGAAGGACTTCCTGGCTTATCTGACTTTCTGACAAAGTTTGAAGAAAGAGTTTCCGAACCACAGCGACTGCTGGCGTTGAAAGAAGCATTGAAGGCTACCCCATCACACTGGTGGGAGACACACAAGGCATCAATTGATGGATGGTCAAAATGCAGAAGATTGATGATGGTACGCTTTGGTGATACTAAGGTTTACCACACTGGAAAGTATGATGGTCAGAACGATCCTGGTGGTCACTTGATGGAGTGTCAGCGGGTATGGGTATCGCGACCAAGAGATGAGTGGGTCCATGCTTTTATCCATACTTTGGATGAGATGCCATGATCATGGTATACTGTAGCTGATTTGCGAGGAGAAATTTCTACTTGGCTGGAGCTCTCAGTGTGTTTTACCCATACATTCAGTTTTGTGGATGCCGATCCAGAGGTTAATAATGCATTACAGCTCATCCATGATGTAATTCTGTAGGTTGTCCCGGTAGCATATCCTGAGGATCCGCACACGCACTGCCAGATGCAGTCTCTCATGGAATGCTTCAATATCAGTGGTGGGCCAGAAGATGGTGATGATCCACGGAATGTGAATATCCTGGAATCAAAAGGAAGTCGTGCTGTGGTACCACCTGATGCGCCAAGCGATCCGATCAGTCAACCGCTGAAGATCCACAAGATTAACATTGAGACAGAGGACACTCCAAAGTTCGCAAATGTCGGGGATTACTGGGATGATGAGCTGATAAGCAAGGTCACTGATTTGCTCCATGAGTTTCAGGACGTATTTCCTACAAAGTTTTCTGACATGAAGGGGATTCTGGGTGACTTAGGAGAGATGAAGATTCCATTAAAACCAGATGCTAAGTTGATCCGGTAGCGACCCTATCGATTGAATTCGTGACATAAAGAAAGAGTTAAGGCAGAACTGGATCGCATGTTGGAGGCCGGTATCATTGAACCAGTTAAGGAGTCATAATGGATTAGTCCTATGGTGGTACAGGATAAGAAGACTGGCGAAGTGTGCATTTGCGTTGACCTCATAAAGCTAAATGATGCATGCTTGCATGATCCGTTCCCAACCCCGTTTACTGACGAAGTGCTCGAAGGTGTGGGTGGCCAGGAGATGTACTCTTTCACAGACGGGTTCTCTGGCTACCATTAGATCCGCATTGCAAAAGAAAATCGCCATAAGACAACTTTCGTTACCGAATGGGGCTGCTTTCAGTACACCGTCATGCCGTTCAGCTTGAAGAATGCACCTGCGATATTTTCGTGGGTTGTCGTTGCTGCATTCAAAGATTTCATTCAGAAGTTTTTACAGGTATACATGGATGATTGGACGGTCTATGGTTTGGTCCGCGATCATCTGGCGAATCTGCGGTTGATGTTGGAGCGATGTCGACAGCACTAGATCTCGTTGAACCTAATGAAATGTATCTTTTGTGCACCGTTTGGCATACTGTTGGGTCATATTGTGTGTAAGCAAGGATTGTTGGTTGAACCAGCAAAGATTGCGCTCATTCTGAGTTTGACACCGTTGACTACTGTTAAGCAACTACGGGCGACGCTGGGACACACGGGGTATTATGGCAAGTTCATCAGGGGTTATGCTGCGATTACCGCCCCTATGGAGAAGTTTTTGAAGAAGGATGTGGTATTCCAATGGAGACCTGAATGTCAGGATAGCTTTGAGACACTAAAGACATGTTAGAAAAACAGGATCGCAGAGCAATAACAATAAACATAAATACAAATATAATCACACACACATTACAAGAGAGACACAGATATATCCTGGTTCACCCAACTTGGGCTACGTCCACACTGAAGTTGCCAGCCTTATTATTATTCCGTTCAGCAAAGTGAAGGGATACAATCTGCAGCACAACCGCTGCACTTCCTCTTCACTATCTCACAGTCTCTCTTTCCGATCTCAGAGATCTTTACAATGCATAAAACCTAATACATCAACCCTAGCCATATTACAATGTCTTTCTTATAAAGAAGAAATACAATGGGAAAATACCACGGGTTACCCAAAACCATGGGCTCGTAAACTGGTGGCGAAAATAGCCCCAAGGTAGGGGAGTTAATGTATATGTAACTTCGGAATGTATTTCACCCATGTATATTGTACTCCTATAGATATGTTATTATTCCTCTATACGGAAGTGTCGTCATTTGTATTGACAAATGTCGTAACTTGCAGTGATGGGTTATTAGACCACCAAGTGTGGGGTCGGCCCTGATTAGTTTAACCATGGGTTATTAGACTGAGTTAGACAAGTTGGCCCTGCTAGGTTATTAGGTAGGACAAGTCATGTATAAATAGAGATTGGGAGATCTCTATTTTGTTCATCTCATTACTCACTCTTCCATCACTCGAAAATTGGCGCACATGTGAGGAAGAGGATTAGCTGCTAGGAGAAGACTATCTCTTTTACTTTGGTTGTATCATTGCTCTTTCCATCTCTGAGGAAGTTGTGGGGTTTTTCACCTTTATGGTTTTCCCCAGTGAAACTCTGTTTGTCTATTATCTCATGTGATTGCTTGGTGTGATTGATATGCATTGTTATACTTGATATGTTGTACATGTTATTCTCTCAGTAAAGATCCTAGAGTATATTGAATTAATGCTAAAAAATTAACATGGTATCAGAGCTAACCTGAGAAAAAGACATTGTGTAGTGGCGGAAACTAGGGTTTCTTGTTTATTGGGTTTCTCTCCACAGATTTTGGAAAGGAAGCAAGGTAGATTGACTCTACTCATCAAGGAGAATCTCTCTGTCCAATCAGAATTAAATTCTGGGCACTTTCATTTTTGGCCCTAAAAATTAAGGTTTCCACAAAACTAGGAATTTTTGAATTCTGAGGACATAGCTAGAAGCTCCTTGGAAAAATCGAAGTTTAGAGCTTTGGATCGAGATTTTTGGTTGGGTGAAGCTCCGGGAAATTCAAACCCTAATTCAGGGTCCTCCCTAGTGAGTCCAGGAAGACTAAAAGGCATTTCTCAAGGGTGAATCTTTGCAGATTTCAAATTCTGAATGTACCAGGCTGATCAACTCATCAAGGCGCATCTTTCTATCCTTTCAGAAAGTTGAAATTCACATTTTGAATTTTTAGGGTTTCTTTGACAAACCCTAATCCGGCACTAGATCCAGATTTCTGCAAGTCAAGTGGTAAGGCCTAAGTCTTTTCTATTTCCATTTGAAGTACCTTTTAAGATGTCTCACCACACCAAGATTGAGGATAAGCTTGAAGGGGATGATAACTTCCGAGCATGGAAGTATAGGATTGGGTTAATCCTGGAAGAAAATGAATTGGACACCTACATAAGTTCTGAGGTCCCCGTCCTAGAGGAAGAAGAGGCTAAAGCCTTGAATAAGAAGAACTTGGTCAAGGCAAAGAGGATCATTGCTGATTCTATCAAAGACCATCTCATACCACATGTGTCACCTCTAAAGATACCCAAGGAGATGTTTGATTCCCTGACCAAGCTATTTGAAGGGAAGAACATAAATCAGAAGATGACTCTACAGAATCAATTGAAAGGAGTAAAGCTTCATAGTGGTGAGACCATTCAATCTTATTTCTCTAAGGTCTCTCAGATCAAGGAACAACTTAAAGATGTGGATGAAGTAGTGGACAATGGTGAAGTTGTCATGACCACATTGAATGGCCTACCTAGGTCATGGGATTCCTTCATCCAAGGAATCTGTGCAAGGAGGAAGTTGATCTCATTCAGTAGACTATGGGAGGAATGCTCACAAGAAGAAGCAAGACTTGTGGCCAGAGAAGAAAAGATGGGGAATGAAGATCAAGCCCTCATAGCACACACCAAGGGAAGCAAGTTTAAGAGGGAGAGATCTCATAACAAGAATCATTCTCACTCTCATCACAAGAAGAAAGATCTATATCATGTTCGATGTTTTGATTGCAATGAGTTAGGACACTTTGCTTCAAATTGTCCCAAGAAGAGGAAAGATAAAAACATCAAATTCAATAAGAAGAAGAGGTACAGTAAGAAGAGGTTTCATGCTCATGCTGCTGAGGATGATGAACCTCCCAAGAAGAAGGCTAGGGAAGAAAGTGATACTTCATCAAGTGAAGATGAATATGTTCTAATCTCTTCTCTCACAGGTACTATCTCTCATGGTTGTAATGATTGGCCTTCCAAACACATGACTGGGTTTAAAGAATCTTTTGTAAATCTATCTGAACATGAGTCACCCCATAAAGTGAAGCTTGGGGATGACTATCAATATCCTATAAAGGGAAGTGGTGAAGCCTCCTACAACCTAGACTCGGGGAAGTCTTTGAAGATGAAAGATGTTCTATATGTACCTGGGCTCAAGAAGAACCTACTCTCCATATCTGCATTGGATGCAAAAGGTATGAGGGTTGCATTTGTAGATGGCCAAGTTCTAATGTGGCCAAAGGGTAAAACTATAAATGATGCAGTAGTGATTGGAGAGTAAGAGGGAGGATTGTACAAATTGAAGGGACAACCTGAACATGCCATGGTACATGAATCCATGGAGCCAAGTGAACTTTGGCATAGAAGGCTTGCACATGTGCACTATAGAGCACTACCAATTGCAAGCAAAGCTGTAGAAGGTCTTCCTGAAATCAAGACAAAGCATGAAGGTGTTTGCAAAGGATGTGCAAAAGGAAAGAACATTAAGAAGGAATTTCCAAGCAGTGAAAGCAAAGCAAAAGGAATCTTGGAGATTATCCACTCTAATGTATGCGGCCCGATGTCATCCAGTTCTATGAGTGGGTATGTATACTATGTTTCTTTCATTGATGATTTCTCTAGGAAGACTTGGGTTTATTTCTTGAAAAACAAGGATGAAGTGTTTGATAAGTTCAAGGAATTCAAAGCCTTGATGGAAAATCAAACTGATAAGAAGATCAAGACATTCAGATCCGACAATGGCGGAGAATTCACTTCAGGTGATTTCAAGAAGCTACGCAGTGATTCAGGGATTAAGAGGGAGTTGACTGCTCCTTACAATCCACAACAGAATGGAGTTGCAGAAAGGAAAAACAGAACAATCATGGAAGCAGCATGGGCAATGCTACATGACCAGGATCTGCCTATGCATCTTTGGGCAGAAGCAACTAGGACAACTGTATATGTGCAGAACATAACACATCACAAGATATTGGACAACAAGACACCAGAAGAGGTCTTCTCTGGTAAGAAGCCTGAAGTCAACCATCTCAGAATATTTGGTTGTCCAGTATATACACATGTTCCAAAGGAAAAGAGGACAAAGCTAGATCCTTTAGGAAAGAAGGGTATATTTGTGGGGTACAGTGAAAGCTCGAAAGCTTACAGAATATACATTCCAGGGTTCAAGAAGATTGATGTCAGTAGGGATGTAACATTTGATGAGGACTCAACTTACATCAAGTCAAAGAAGGCACCCGTTGAAGATCATGAAGAACCAAAGGAAACCAGATTTCAAGACACCATCATGAATGAAGCAATTCCAGAAGTAGATCGTGAAGTTGAAGATTCACAAATATCTATAGATCCACCTCGCGAGGAGAACTCTCACAAGAGGAAACCTGCATGGGCTAGAGAGCTCGTTCAAGATGCAGAAAGGTATGGCATTCCAGAAGAAGAACACAGAGCAAGGAAGAGAATTAGATCTCATACCAGTTATGTTGCCTTACTCTGTGACATTATGAACAAAGAACCTTCCAGTTATGAAGAAGGAGCGGAAAAGAAAGAATGGAGGGATGCCATGGTCGAGGAATACCAGTCGAAGAATGATGTTTGGGATGTAGTCCCAAGACCTGAAGGAAAGTCAATTGTGACTTCCAAGTGGATCTACAAGATCAAGCATGCTGTAGATGGCAGCATAGAGAAGTACAAAGCAATATTTGTAGCTTGTGGCTTCTCCCAGAAAGAGGGGATAGAATATGAAGAGACTTTTGCTCCTGTAGCCAGGTACACTTCCATCAGATCGATACTTTCCCTGGATGCAATAATGAAAGGGAAGATACACCAGATGGATGTCAAGACAACTTTATTGAATGGTGTAGTCGAAGAGGAAGTGTATGTGGAGCAGCCACTTGGTTTTGAGACACATGACAGGGAGTCATATGTGTGCAGACTGAAGAAAGCCTTGTATGGCTTGAAGTAAGCTCCTAGGACTTGGTATGGTAGGATAGACAACTTTCTATCCAGTTTGGGCTTTATCAAGAGTAAAGCAGATTCCAACCTTTACTACAAGGTTGAGGACAGCAATCCCGTGATACTACTTTTGTATGTGGATGACCTGTTTGTAACAGGTGAGGATGGGTTGATTGCTGATACCAAGAGGAAGCTTGCTGCAGAGTTCGAGATGAAGGACTTGGGGATGATGCACTATTTTCTAGGCATGGAGGTGTGGCAGAGTGCAGATGGAATCTTCCTTGGACAAGGGAAGTATGCAGTAGAGATCTTGAAGAGGTTCAGGATGATGGACTACAAGGCCATGGACACACCTATGGCATCGAAACATAAGCTTCTATGTGATGCTTCATTTGATCCGGTTGATGTCACTTTGTATTGTCAGATGATTGGGTCCTTGATGTACCTGACGAACACTATACCAGATATTTGCTTTGCGGTGAACACATTGAGCCAGTTCCTGACGGATCCCAAAGGTGTTCACCTAGTTGCTGTAAAGCATATTCTGAGGTATTTGAAGGGTACAATTGATTATGGGCTCAAGTATGATGTGAATCAAAAGTTTAACCTGCAGGGTTATGTTGATTCGGACTGGGCAGGCAATGATGCAGATAGGAAGAGCACATCTGGGTGCTGCTTCAGTATGGGATCGGGTGTGATCTCTTGGTTTAGAAGGAAGCAATCCTGCGTAGCACTGAGTACAGCTGAGGCAGAGTATGTTGCAGCATGTTTGGCTAGTTGTGAGGCAGTATGACTCAAAAAGCTACTGTCTGAGTTATTAAATCTCCCATTGGAGGATACTAGTATCTTTTGTGACAACCAGAGTTGTGTGAAGCTGTCTGAGAACCCGGTGTTCCACGACAGGTCGAAGAACATTGAGATCAAACATCACTATATCAGTGATATGGTGCAGAGAGGAGCAGTGAAGCTCCCGTATGTTGCGACGGATGAGCAGATTGCAGATGTGTTGACGAAACCACTAGCCAGAGTGAAGTTTGAGTACTTCAGAGAGAGGCTTGGTGTTCTTCAGATTGACGAAACTTCGAGGAAGAAGTGATGGACACATTTGCAGGAGCCATTCTAAGCATGGTGAGAGGAGGATCCTTCCCATGGCTGTGGATGTAAGTGCTGGATGATGAGCATTAGGATGATGCTCCAGTTACTGCTTTGTATATGCATCAGTTGGATGCTTTGATCAGTTTGATCATGTATTTGTATATGCATCATGTTGGATGCGTGATATATTTGTGTATGCATCATGTTGGATGCTTGATATATTTGTATATGCATCATGTTGGATGCTTGATATGATCAGGTGGATCATGTATTTATGTACCAAGTGGATACATTGTATGATCAGGTGGATCATGTATTTTTTCTATATGTATCAGGTGGATGCATTGTATGATCAGGTAGATCATGTACTTATGTATGTTTTAGGTGGATACACTGTATGATCAGGTAGATCATGTACTTATGTATGTATATCAGGTGGATGCATTGTATGATCAAGTATATGATGTATGATGATATGTATCAGGTAGATACTTTGTATGCATCAGATGGATATATTGTTTGATCAGGATGATCATAGATGACGAGCTCCAGGATGTTGCTCCAGATAATATGCATCAGGTTGATGCTATGACGATGATCAGGTTGATCATGTGATGATGTACATTAGGATGATGTATGGTGAGTATCAGGTTGATACTCTGTGGTCGTGGACAGGTTGTGCAGGTAGCATAGAAAAGGTTCTTTAAAATCCGGACAGGTAGAGCGGTGTGCTTGTAATATCCTGGGATGCTTTATCAAGATCCAGACAAGTAGAGCGGTGTGCTTGTAACATCCTGGGATACTCTGAGTAGGTTTTGCTACAGTTAGCATAGAAATGACCCTTTAAAATATGAACAGGTAGAGCGGTGTGCTCGTAATATCCTGGGATTCTCTATCGAGATCCAGACAGGTAGAGCGGTGTGCTCGTAACATCCTGGGATGCTATGAGTAGGTTTTGCTACGGTTTCGCATAGAAAAGATCCTTTAAAATCCGGACAGGTAGAGTAGTGTGCTCGTAACATCCTGGAATGCTCTATCGAGATCCAGACAGGTAGAGCGGTGTGCTCGTAACATCCTGGGATGCTCTGAGTAGGTTTTGCGAAAGTTCACATAGAAAAGATCCTTTAAGATCCTATAGGTTGAGCAGTAAGCTCGTAATCAGTCCTGGGATGCTCTTTTGAGGTTTTGTTGATGCACGTAATCAGTCCTGAGAATTCCACAGTATGGCTAGTGATGATGAAGACCTATAGGTGGTGGGCCTACATCTAGTATGAAAAATGACTGGCTTTGTAGAAATTCCTATGACAAGTAGATTGGAGATTGATTGAGATAGCAGCAGCAATGACGATGACGATGATTCGTTGATGATGATCCAGAGAAGAAGACTTGTGCTAGCAGATCTGTGTCGAGAAATTCCTTCCTAGTTAAGAGGGAGTGTTAATGTATATGTAACTTTGGAATGTATTTCACCCATGTATGTTGTACTCCTATAGAGTTATTATTCCTCTATACGAAAGTGTCGTCATTTGTATTGACAAGTGTCGCAAATGTCGTAACTTGTAGTGATGGGTTATTAGACCACCAAGTGTGGGGTCGGCTCTAATTAGTTTAACCATGGGTTATTAGACTGATTTAGATAAGTTGGCCTTGCTAGGTTATTGGGCAGGACAGGTCATGTATAAATAGAGATCGGGAGATCTCTATTTTGTTCATCTCATTACTCACTCTTCCATCACTCGAAAAGTGGTGCACAAGTGAAGAGGAGGATCAGCTACTAGGAGAATACTATCTCTTTTACTTTGGTTGTATCATTGCTCTTTCTATCTCTGAGGAAGTTGTGGGGTTTTTCACCTTTATGGTTTTCCCCAGTGAAACTCTGTGTGTCTATTGTCTCATGTGATTGCTTGGTGTGATTGATATGCATTGTTATACTTGATATGCTGTACATGTTATTCTCTCAGTAAAGATCCTAGAGTATATTGAATTAATGCTAAAAAATTAACAAATGAGTGTAAAGTCCTCTGAGGTGCATGGCTGAGACAATATCATCTACGAGACTTGAAGATCTGGCTCCATAACCAACAATCTCCCACTTGGAGACTGATCACAACAACTCCACCGCTGTTGTACTTGCTGGACCTTGGACTTGGCAACTTTCTCCTCTTCACCTTCATGCTAGAAGGCCAACTGAAACTGAGCAGGGACTCAGTTCGTCTCTGGTCACTACCTTTGTGAACATGTCTGCAGGATTCTGGCTAGTATGCATCTTTTCCAGCTTCAACAATTCATCTTCCAAAACATAGCGTATGAAATGGTACTTGAGATGTATATGTTTAGTCCTAGAATGGAATGCTGAGTTCTTTGCAAGAAGAATGGCACTCTGGCTGTCACTATACAACTTTCTATCGTTCTGCTTCTTACCCACTTCCTGCATAAACCTCTACAACCAAATCATCTCTTTACTAGCCTCTGTAATAGCAACATACTCTGCTTCCATTGTTGAAAGTGCAACAACTTTCTGTAGTCTCAAAATCCAACTTATTGCTGTTCCACCTATAGTAAACACATACCCTGTGGTGCTTCTCCTGCTATCCTTATCACTTGCCATATCTGCATCAACATATCCTTGTAGAATAGTGTCTGAACCTCCAAAACATAATGCCTGAGTGGTAGTACCTCTCAAATACCTGAGAATCCATTGTACTTCCTTCCAATGTTCTTTACCTAGATTATTCATATATCTGCTCACAACTCCCACTCCTTGTGCAATATCTGGTCTTGTGCACACCATAGAATACATCAAGCTGCCAACTGCTGATTGATAGGGAATCTTGGACATGTAATCTGTCTCTTCCTGTGTCTTTGGACACATTTCCTTACTTAGATTGAAATGGCTGGCCAAAGGTGTACTTAGTAGTTTTGCATTCTGCATTCTAAACCTCTCCAACACCTTTTGTATGTACTCACTCTGAGACAATGTCAATTTGCGATTTTTCCTGTCTCTCGTTATTCTCATACCAAGGATTTGCTTTGCAGCACCAAAATCCTTCATCACAAATGAATTAGATAGCTTCCTTTTGAGTACATTTATATCCTACATGTTAGACCCTGCAACAAGCATGTCATCCACATACAATAACAAGATAATATATCTTTCATTGTCTAGCTTCTTCAAATAAACACAGTGGTCAGAATGGCATCTACTATAACCTTGTTCTGTCATAAACCCGTCAAATTTTAAATACCACTGCCTTGGAGCTTGATTCAATCCATACAAGCTCTTCTTCAACCTACATACCAAGTTATCCTTATCTTTCACCTCATACCCTTGTGGCTGCTGCATATATATCTCTTCCTCCAAATCCCCATGGAGAAAGGTTGTTTTTACATCTAACTGTTCAAGATGCAAATCTTCTACCGCCACTAGACTTAAGATAGTCCTAATTGAAGTCATCTTAACAACATGAGAAAATATTTCATCAAAATCTATACCTTTCTTCTGTGCGAACCCCTTTATAACAAGTTTGGCCTTGTACCGCTTCTTGCCTCCTTCTTCTTCCTTCAACCTGTAAATCCATTTGTTCTGCAATGCTCTTTTACCAGCAGGAAACAGAACCAAATCCCAAGTTTGGTTTCCTACCAATGAGTCCATCTCCTCATTCATGCCTTGCTCCCACTTCTTTCTAGTTTCCACCTGCATTGCTTCTTCATAACATTCTGGTTCACCAGCATCAGTCATCAACCTGGTAGATCTTCTTGCAGTTGCAAGAGTTTCAAGCACTTGCTGCCGTTCTTGATTTTCTGGCACCTTTGGAACTTCATTTTCTATAATTTCATCAAGTACTATGTACTCTATGTTTTCCTTTTCATGTTTCTTTCCCTGCAACTGATCTTTATACATGACCTTTTCATTGAATATGACATCTCTACTTCTAATGATTTTGTGATTTTCATAATCCCATAAACAATAACCAAAATCATCAACCCCATATCCAATAAAGGTACATTTCTTGGATTTATCTTTAAGCTTTGTTCTATTTTCTTTATCAATATGGAAAAATGCTTCACAACCAAACATTCTCAGAAATGAGTAGTTTACCTTTTTATCTGTCCATGCCTCCTCTAGAATACCACCATCCAAAGCACTTGAAGGTCCTCTGTTTATTAAATAAACATCAGTATTTACAGCATCCACCCAAAACTGTAAGGGAAACCCTGCATGCAGTCTCATACACCTTGCATGCTCCATGATTGTTCTGCTCATCTTTTCTGACACACCATTTTCTTGTGGTGTTCTTGGGACTGTATTCCCTCTACGAATCCCATGGTATGAACAGTAACTATCAAATTCCTTGCCGCAGTACTCACCTCCATTATCAGATCTGAGACACTTCAACCTTTTTCCTGTCTCATTCTCAACCAAAGCTTTCCACTTCTTAAAAGTAGAAAACACATCATATTTCTATCTAATGCAATAAACCCAAGTTTTCCTAGTTACATCATCAATAAATGTAACATAATAATGAGAGCCACCAAGAGATTGTATTTGAGCCGGTCCCCATACATCTGTATGCACTAGCTTTAACTTTTCATTCTTCTTCTGTTTCCCAACCCTGAGAAATCTGACTCTCTTATGTTTTCCATAAACACAGTTCTCACAGAATTCCAAACTTACCTGCTTCAAATCTGGAAGCAACTTTCTTGAGTGGAGAATCTGCATCCCCTTCTCACTCATGTGGCCAAGCCTATGATGCCACAATGTTGTATCTGTTCCTGTGGAAGCTAAAGAGATAGAATGGTCAGTATTATGAGGACATAAATACAACGTACCTACCCTGTCTCCTTTTTCTATCACCATTGATCCTTTAGTGATCTTCCACCACTTTTCTCCGAACGTAGATAGATAGCCATCATCTCCCAACTGCCCTGTTGAGATCAGATTTCTTTTCATAGCAGGAATATGCCTAACATCTTTCAACAGCCAATCAGTTCCATTCTTAACTTTTATCCATACTTTACCCATTCCAACAATTTTACATGGCTCATCATCACCCAATAAAACATGTCCAAAATCGCCTGGAACATAATCATGAAAATATTTCCTATGGGGTGTAGCATGACATGAAGCCCCTGAATCTACTACCCAATAATCACTTGTATTATCTAATGCAAGAATCAAAGCATCTTGAAACACATCACCTGCTACATTTTCTTCCTGGGTAGTTTCCTTTTGTGCATCTCCTTTCTTCTTTAGAGATCTGCAGTCTTTATTCAAATGTCCTTTCTTTCCACAGTTCCAGCACTCTATTTCTCCCAGTCTGGACATGGATCTGCAATTTTTAGAGTTTCTGCGATTACCTTGGCTCTTTCCTCTCTCCTTTTGTCTTCCCTTGCTCTCCATGGTCAACGCATTACTTGATGTCTCACCTGTTCTTTTTCTTCGCATTTCCTCGCTAAGAATAACACCAATAACATCATCAAATTTCAAGGTGTTTGAACCAGAGACAGAGTTACTTACAGCCATGACCAAGCTATTCCAGCTTTTTGGAAATGAACACAAGATTAGAAGAGCCCTAACCTCATCATCAAAGTTCACACTTACAGAACTTAGCTAATTTGTAACCGTATTAAATTCATTTAAATGATCAGTAACAGATCCACCTTCAGACATCTTCATATTAAATAAACGCTTCATTATAAATACCTTGTTGGAGGCCAAGGGTTTTTCATACAGCTTTCCCAGTGCGCTCATCAAACCCTCCATTTTCATTTCTTTTGAGATATTGAAATCCACTGACGAAGCTAGGCTCAACCGTATTGTTCCCATAGCCTTTCTGTCAAGAACCTCCCATTCTTCGTCCTTCATGGCTGCCGGCTGCTTTTCTTTCCCTCCCAGTGGTAGAAATAGATCCTTTTGGTACAGATAGTCCTCCATTTGCATCTTTCATAACTGGAAGTTTTGGCCATTAAACTTCTCGACCTTAAACTTTCTTTCTTCCACCATTGCTCCCACTCGAACCAGAAACCCTAGCTTCATACGGGTTTATTTGCCAAATAGACCTTTGGATCTGATACCAATTGTTAGAAAAACAAGATCGCAGAGCAATAACAATAAACAGAAATGCAAATATAATCACACACACATTACAAGAGAGACACATATATATCGTGGTTCACCCAACTTGGGCTATGTCCGCACTGAAGTTGTCAGTCCTTATTATTATTTAGTCCAACAAAGTGAAGGGATACAACCTGCAGCACAACTGCTGCACTTTCTCTTCACTGTCTCACAGTCTCTCTTTCTGATATCAGAGATCTTTACAATGCATAAAACCTAATACGTCAACCCTAGCCATATTACAATGTCTTTCTTATAAAGGGGAAATACAATGGGAAAATACCACGGGTTACCCAAAACCATGGGCCCGTAAACTGGTGGTGAAAACAGCCCCAAAATTTTTTCTCGGGGGTGTTGCCCCCGAACCCCCATTTCTCAGGGGCGCTGCCCCCGAACCCCAAGATAGGGGAATGAGTGTACAGTCCTCTGAGGTGCACAACTGAGACAATATCATCTATGAGATTGGAAGATCTGGCTCCAAAACCAACAAGACGAAGATGGCTTTGACACGGATATTGGTATTTGCTGACTGGAGTAGGGAATTCCATGTTCATGGTGATGCCTCATCGATCGCGCTGGGAGTGGTATTGGCCCAGCCCAGAGAGGGGGATTTTGATCACCCCATTGCTTTTTCCATCCGAAAGTTGTCATCTGCAGAAAGAAAATACACTACTACGGAGAGGGAAGGTCTGGCAATGGTTTATGCATTACAGAAGTTTCGCCACTACTTATTGGGAGGCCATTTCAAGATGTTCACAGATCATTCTGCATTGAAATACCTGGTCAATAATCTTGTGTTGGGGGGGAAGATCTGTCGATGTCTACTTCTTTTTCAGGAGTTCGATTTTGAAGTAATTGTGAAGCCAGGGAGGTTAAATGCTGGCCCGGATCATCTCTCCTGGATTGAAACAGGAGAGGAGCCAACTAATATTGAAGATGGGTTTCCTGATGCACAATTATTTAAAGTTGAAGTCACTGATGGATATTTTGAAGAAATCATTCAGTATATGGCAACAAGTACCGCACCATAGGAATTCACCACTAATAAGAAGAAGCAGTTAGTAGTCAAGGATGCAGATTTCCAACTTATCACAGGAGTGCTATACAAAATGGGTGCCGATGAGATATTGCGATAGTGTGTCTTGCCACATGAGCAAGAGCAGATCCTTTCCGAAGCACATGCAGGTGTCGTTGGAGGGCACTATGGTGGCTATGCAATGACAAGGAAGGTGCTTCGAGTGGGGCTTTGGTGGCCTACGCTGCACAGTGATGCGACATAGTATGCATGGTATTGCGACGTTTGTCAGAGAACCGGGAAGCCATCCAGATGGGATGAGATGCCGTTGATGCCTCAGTTGACATTGCAGCCATTCGACAAATGGGCAGTAGACTTTGTGGAACCCATCAATCCACCGGGTAAGCGCACTGGTGCTAGGTATATCATCACAGTGACAGATTACTTGACACCATGGGCAGAAGCTACACCAGTCATTGATTGCTCCGCGACCACAGCCGCGCGGTTTCTCTTTGACCACATTGTCACTCGCTTCGGATGCCCCAAGATATTGTTGAGCGATCAAGGCAGCCACTTTCTTAATCGCACCATCAGCGCATTAACAGAGGAGTTGCAGATACAACATAAGAAGAGTACACCCTATCATCCATAGGCGAATGACATGGTGGAGGATTTCAATCAGATATTGGAGCATGCGCTGATAAATGTGTGCAATGTGAACCGCGATGACTGGGATCTAAAAATCCCAATAGTATTGTGGGACTATCGCACCACATGTAAACGGCTGATAGGGCAGACAACATTCAAGCTGGTGTATGGGCAAGAAGCGGTTATACCTATGGAGTATATCATTCCAAGTCTACGCATAGCGGCAAAAATTGGTATGCATGCTGCGGAAACATTAAAGGAATGCCTCGCACAGTTAATCCAGCTGGAGGAAGATCGCTTTATCGCCGGTTTTCATCAGGGTGTGGAGAAGGATCGCCAGAAGGCTTGGCATGATCGCCACATCAAGAACAAACAATTTCAACAAGGTGATTTGGTGTTGTTGTACGACAGTAAGTTTAGGAAACATGTAGGAAAATTCCAGATGCATTGGCTTGGTCCGTATCGCATTAGTAGCATTACTTCAGGAGGAGCGGTACAGTTGCATCAGTTGGATGGGAAGATGCTCCCCAAATTGATTAATGGTAGCAGGTTGAAGCCCTATCGGTCGGGCTTGGAAAAGCGCGATGCCTGAGTCGCATCGGGAAAAAAAGAAGAAGTGTAGATTGGTTGGTGGCAGGATGGTGCACCAACCGGGACGGAATGTGGAAGTAGGGAGGCTTCTGCCGCAAGTACGGAGCGGTCTGCGACAAGTAGCAACGTTGTGATTGGGTCACATCAGAAATCATTATGCAGATGGGACTTTTTCCTTTTTGGACGGATATGATCGTTAGTCGATTTAGATTGTGCTAGAAGAACGCATGTTTGGAATTAGGAATGCACCGAGGTAGCATGGCCGATGGCACCTGGAGGGATGGTTTGCATGGTTGGCACGAGGCATCCACCATGGTAGCATGGCCAAAGGGATGCTTCGCAAATTTTTGCATGCAGGGAAACAGGCAGAAGTACGATTGCTCCGAAGTCAGGCTAATACTCACACAGAGCAGCGAAATATTATGATTACCCTGGAGCGTGAGCAGGTGGTGCAAAGGCTTGCCGAGGTAGATGAACGGCTTAATGCGATGTACAAATATAGGACCTGCGGATAGTAAGAGCACAGAGGATTTTTTCAGTTAAGAGGGTTTATGTTACGAAAGGCTCAGGCATCTAGCTAAGTTAGGAATTCCCAGGAGGTTGAGGAAATGATCCATTTTATTTCATGTGGTAGCACACCTGGTGCACTGAGGGCCCGAACCACGAGTGTACATGAGCGGTTGGAGCAAGCTGCACCTCGGACACTCCGAGGTTACAAGCATGAGGTCTCGTCTGATATGTCTAGGCAGTTGGTGATGGTTCGAAGTCTCGTAGTCCCTGTGACCACACAAAAGGGGGGGTTCGTCGCCCCCGAGTCCCTGTAACATGTGCTTACTGGTGCGAAACAGATTTGCTAGAACCACTGTCCTCTTTTACACCCTGGCATTGCTTGCAAAATTCCTCTCCATCTACAATTGGTCTCTTGAGACTGGAGGATGAGTTTGAAAGGTCTGGGACAGTAAGCCGGGAAGAGTCCACTTTTGGGCAAGAAGTGCATGACAACGAGCAGATGATCAGTGTAGTAGAAGGAACAGGACAACACCCCGCGATCTAGATAGCAAGAACAGTTGCAGAACAATAGTTCAGCCCTAGTAGAATGAAGACCACAGAATACACCATGTCTAGTTGACATGGCTCAAGGGCAAGCCACAAGATTGTGTTGGGGGCCTATTGGTAGGCGGTTTGGTAAGGGAGAATCGCAGCATCGCCGATGCTGCGACACGTCAGACGAGGTCACGGAAGGAAGAAGACTCTATTATTTTATGTATTTTTTGAGTCGTTTGTATCGCAATGGGCAGGTTTTTGGGTCATTGGACCATATGAGATGTAATTTTGAGCTAACTATACCGCAATAGGCAGGATTTTGGGTCATTTGGACCGTGT